>CAMZMU010000080.1:41148985-41518185 GCA_947311845.1 Poa pratensis | reverse complement strand
AAAGAGATAACCTTGTCCCCGTTGATTTTATTGTTATGGATATTGAATGCAATGCATCTTGTCCTATTGTTTTGGGAAGACCTTTTCTTCGAACTGTTGGTGCCATCATTGATATGAAAGAAGGTAATATAAGGTACCAATTTCCTCTCAAGAAAGGTATGGAACACTTCCCTAGGAAGAGAATGAAGTTACCTTTTGACTCTATTGTTAGAGCAAGTTATGATGTTGATGCTTCTTCTCTTGACAACACTTGATTTTCACTTTCTGCGCCTAGCTGAAAGGCGTTAAAGAAAAGCGCTTATGGGAGACAACCCTTTTTATTTGCTGTTATTTTTGTTTTCTTTGAGTCAAGAGTTTTGTTACTTCTGTAGCAACTCCTTTGTATCTTTATTTTATCGCAATGTTGTGCCAAGTAAAGTTCTATATTGAAAGTTGATGCAAGATTTGGATTTCTGCGCAGTGACAGATTTTTAGCTGTCACGGATTTGAGCTTATCTCCCTGTAGAAAATTCAAAAAATTCTGAGAAAAATCACGCATATTCCTGAGATATGTACGCAACTTTCATTATTTTAGGCCAGATCCATCTGAGCAACTTAAGTGCCTCGAAAAAATTCGTCATTCCAGACTGTTCTGTTTTTGACAGATTCTGCCTTTTGTTTTGCATTCGCTCTTTTACTGTGTTTGTGTGGATTTCTTTGCTCCACAAAGCATTGGTGGCTGTAGCTAATGTCCAGAAGCTTTGGGATTGATTGTATCATTACAGAATATGAGAATTTTTGATTATGCACTAACCCTCTAATGAGAACTGTCTTGAGTTTGGTGTGAAGGAAGTTTTCAAGGATCAAGCGAGAAGGGTGATATTATGTGATCAAGAAGAGTGAAAAGCCTAAGCTTGGGGATGCCCCCGTGGTTCATCCCAACCATATTCAGAGAGACTCAAGCGTCTAAGCTTGGGGATGCCCAAGGCATCCCCTTCTTCATCAACAAACTTATCAGGTCATCTCTAGTGAAACTATATTTTAATTCTTTCACATCTTATGCGCTTTACTTGGAGCGTCTGTGTTTTTTATTTTTGTTTTTGTTTGAATAAATTCGGATCCTAGCAATCCTTGTGTGGGAGAGAGACACGCTCCGCTTTTTCATGTGAATACTCATGTTCTTCACTTATATTTGTTGAGTATTCTTAACTAGCTACTGCAGTGCTTTTAGCTCCTGTTTTTCATGCATCTCTTCGAGCTGTTAGCACTTGTTTATAAATACTCTCTTGCTGCATTATATTATCATTTGGAGAGTTTATGTTTAAATAAATTATTGGTGTTTGTTTGGAAGAAAGAAAATGCTACATGTAGTAGTTGGTATTGGAAAAGACATATGCATTCTTGTAGATCATTGTCTTGTTTTGATTTGATGCTTTGCAATTGTTTTGAGCTCTCAAGTAGATCATGTTTAAGCTCTTGCATCATGTAGTTAAAGCCTAGTAGTGGAGAACTACCGTAGAGCTTGTTGAGACTTGGGATGCATATTTGTTCTCTCTAAGGTCTAGATATTTTCTGGTAAAATGTTTGAGCAACAAGGAAGACAGTGTAGAGTCTTATAATACTTGCAATATGTTTTTATGTGATTCTTGCTGTACCGGTTTATACTTGTGTTTGCTTCAAACAACCTTGCTAGCCTAAACTCTGTACTGAGAGGGAATGCTTCTCGTGCATCCAAAACTTGAGCCAAAACCCATGCCATTTGTGTCCACCATACCTACTATGTGGTATTTCCTGCCATTCCAAGTAAATATTTCATGTGCTACCTTTAAACTATTCAAAACTTTATTACTCCTTTGTGTCAATGTTTTATAGCTCATGAGGAAGTATGTGGTGTTTTATCTTTCAATCTTGTCATTTACTTCTGACAGACTTTCACCTGGACTAGTGGCATATACATCCGCTTATCCAATAATTTGCAAAAAGAGCTGGCAACGGGGTGCCCAGCCCCAATTAATTACAACTTTCATTAATAATTCTCTTCACATGTTTTGCCCTGATTTATCAGTAAGCAACTTAATTTTGCAATAGACACTCCTCCATGGTATGTGAATGTTGGAAGGCACCCGAGGATTCGGTTAGCCATGGCTTGTGTAAGCAAAAGGTTGGGAGGAGTGTCATCTATAAAGAAACTAAAATACATGTGTAAACAAAAGAGAAGAGGGATGATCTACCTTGCTGGTAGAGTAACGTCCTTCATGGGAGCCGCTCTTTGAAAGTCTGGTTGACAAGGGGGTTAGAGTGCCCACTACCATTCGTTGACAACAACAAACACCTCTCAAATACTTATTTTGTGCTCTCTATATGCTTTCGAAAACTTAAAAAGCTCTAGCACATGATTTAATCCCTGCTTCCCTCTGCGAAGGGCCTATCTTTTACTTTATGTTGAGTCAGTTTACCTACTCCTTTCTATCTTAGAAGCAAACACTTGTGTCAACTTTGTGTGCATTGATTCTTACATATTTACTTATTGCACTTGTTATATTGCTTTATGTTGACAACTATCCATGAGATATACATGTTACAAGTTGAAAGCAAATGCTGAAACTTAATCATCCTTTGTGTTGCTTCAATGCCTTTTACTTTGAATCTATTGCTTTATGAGTTACCTCTTATGCAAAACTTTTTGATGCTTGTCTTGAAAGTACTATTCATGAAAAGTTTTTGCTTATATGATTCATTGTTTACTCTTTATCTATTTGTTAGCAAACTATAGATCATTGCTTTGAGTCACTTCATTCATGACATGAGCCTTGCAATATATTGATCAAGATTGTGTGAAAGCATGTCTCCTCAGAAATTATTTGTTGTTATCGTTTTACCTACTCGAGGACGAGTAGAACTAAGCTTGGGGATGCTTGATACGTCTCCAACGTATCCATAATTTTGCTGTTCCATGCTTATATTATACCATTTGCTACATGTTTTATATACACTTCGTATCACTTTTATGCATTTTCTGGGACTAACCTATTAACAAGATGCCACAGTGCCAGTTCCCTGTTTTCTGCTGTTTTTGGTTTCAGAAAGTTACTTCTGGAAATATTCTCGGAATTGCACGAAACAAAAGGCCAGTCCCTATTTTTCCAGCACGTACACGGAGTCCGAAGGAGAGACGAAGAGAGCCACGAGGTGGCCAAACCACCAGCGGCGCGGCATGGGCCCAGCCGCGCCTGGTGGTTTGGGCCCCTCGGGGGTCCGCGCGACATCGCCCCTTCGCCTATTTATTCCCCCGAGACGCGAAAACCCTAAAACACCGAGCCATTCATCCAGAACATATTCGCTGCCGCCGCCGTCGTCAACCCTAACGGGGGTTTCTGAGCTCTTCCCGGCACCCTGCCGAGAGGGTAATCATCACCGGAGGGCTCTACATCGCCATGCCCGCCTCCGGAGTGATGCGTGAGTAGTTCATCCTTGGACTATGGGTCCATAGCAGTAGCTAGATGGTTGTCTTCTCCACTTGTGCCATCATGTTTAGATCTTGTGTGCTGCCTATCATGATCAAGATCATCTTATTGTAATGCTACATGTTGTGTTTGCTGGGATCTCACTTATATTGATACCTATGTGGAGCTGAATATTATATTACCATGTCTATGTCATTTGTGATCTTGCATGCTCTCCGTTACTTGTTGAAGCCTTGGCCACGTGAATACTTGTAACTCCAAGAGGGGGTATTTATGCATGATAGTTGGGTTCAACCTCTATTTAACCTGGGATAGTGACAGCAAGTTCTAAGGTTGTAGATGTGTTGTTGCCACTAGGGTAAAACAGCAATGCTTTATTCAAGGATGAATGTATTGTTTACATTACGCACATTACTTAATGCAATTGTCTGTTGCTTGCAACTTAATACTGGAAGGGTACGGGTGTTAACCGAAAGTGGACTATTTAGGCATAGATGCATGCTGGATAGCGGTCTATGTACTTTGTCGTAATGCCCAAATGAATCTCATAGTAGACACCACAACTCACACATGCATGTTATATGCACTTATCAATTGTCAATTGCCCAGCTGTAATTTGTTTACCCAGCATGTTAGTTATCTTATTGGAGAGACACCACTAGTGAACTGTGGACCCCGGTCCATTCTTTTACATCTGAAATACAATCTACTGCAATCATTGTTCTCTACTGTTTTATGCAAACAAACATCATTTTCCATTCGATACGTTTAACCCTTTGTTTTCAGCAAGCCGGTGAGATTGACAACCTCACTGTTAAGTTGGGGCAAAGTAGTTTGATTGTGTTGTGCAGGTTCCACGTTGGCACCGGAATCCCTGGTGTTGCGCCGCACTACACTCCTCCACCAACACCTTCGAAGCAAACCTCGTTTTCCTACTGGTCCGATTAAACCTTGGTTTCATACTGAGGGAAAACTTACTGCTGCACTCATATCTTCCTCTTGGGGTTCCCAACTGACGTGTGACGTACAAGCATTGTTTCTGGCACTATTAACCTAGAGCCACCAAGTACTTCACTCAAGTAATATACAGGGCGTTGTATGCTTTGGGCGTGTCCCTCCTCCTTCGTTCAACTACCAGTACGGTGCTCACCACCCTGTTAGTTGCGGAGACATATAGGTACAGCGGCTCGCGTTCCCTTGGTGCGACGAGGATTGGAGGGCTTGTGAGGACTCGCTTGAGGTCGTGAAGGCTGCTTCAGCTTCTTGCGTCCACTCGAATTTGTCTGCTTTCTTCATCAGTCGATAGAACGGGAGTGCTTTTTCGCCACTTGCTGATGAATCGACTGAGTGCTGCTACTCGACCCGCAACTTTTGCACGTCATGGAGCTTTGAAGGCCTTTGCATCGTCAAGATGGCCTGTATTTTCTCCGGGTCTGCCTCGATTCCTCGAGCTGAGACTAGATACCCGAGGAGTTGCCCGGCTGGCACGCCGAACGTGCACTTCTTCGGGTTGAGCTTGATGTGGAAGCGTTTGAGGTTTGCGAACGTCTCTCGCAAGTCATCGAGTAGTGTGTTTTCCTCTTGTGTGATGACGATGTCATCTACATAGACCTGGACGTTTCGCCCAATTTGCTTCTTGAGGCAGTCTTGCATCATGCGCTGGTAGGTTGCGCCTGCGTTCTTGAGCCCGAAAGGCATTGTTGGTGTAGCAGTAGACCCCGAGTGGGGTTATGAACGCCGTTTTCTCTTCTCTTCCTTCATCCTTATCTGGTGGTAACCCGAGTAAGCATCCAGGAAGGACAAGCGAGCGCACCCGGCGGTGGAGTCGACGATCTGGTCGATTCGAGGTAGTGGAAAGTGATCCTTTGGACAGCATTTATTGAGTGCTGTAAAATCTACGCACATCCGAAGGATATCTGTGTGCTTCTTCTCTACGAGTACGGGGTTGGCCACCCATTGTGATTTCTTGATCTCTGATGAAACCTGCTGCGAGTAGCCTGTCGACTTCGGCTTCGACTGCGGTTCTTTTTGGGCCGGATATGCGGCGCATTGTTTGCTTGACTGGTTTAGCATCTGGAAATAATTGGAGAGAGTGCTCGGCGAATTCCCTGGGAATACCTGGCATGTCGGCTGGACACCATGCAAATATATCCCAGTTCTCACGGAGGAATTCGACGAGCGCGCTTTCCTATGCGATAGGCAGACTCGACGAGACATTGACTGTCTTGGTCGGGTCAGTCGGGTGCACCTGATGCGATCTTGTGTCATTGGTGGCATTGAATGCTCTGTCGACTGCCACCTTTTTGTGCTCGGCATAAGTGTTCGATCGTTGGAGACCGCTAGATCGGCGAGTGTTGCTTCCATGCCAAACATCTCAGAGATTTTGCTAAACTCTCGGTCGCAAGAGTCAGACTTTTGGAAGTTTCCCTTGACTGTGATTACTCCTTTTGGTCCAGGCATCTTTCTGGAGGTATGCGTAGTGTGGCACCGCCATGAATCGAGCGAACGTCGGGCGTCCAAGTATAGCATGGTATTGTGACTTCCAGTCGACAACTTCGAACTCAATCGATTCTGTCCTGAAGTGGTTCTTGTCCCCGAACGTTACGTCGAGTTGTATGGTGCCTTCTGGGCTTATTGCTTTGCCTGGGACGATACCGTGAAAGGTATTTGAAGATCTTGGCAGGTTTTCGACTGACCTGTTCATTTTGCGGAGCGTATCTGCGAAGATGATGTTTATGCCGCTGCCACCATCCATGAAGACCTTGGACATGGCGTAGCCTCCAATTTGTGCATCGAGTACCAGAGCAGAGTGCCCTGGACGAACAACCGATGGAGGGTGGTCCTCTCTGCTGAAGCTTATTGCGGTTTCGGAACCCTTCAAGAATTCAGTTACACGGGAGGTGACATGACCGCCATGTTTACTTGTCGAGTGCGAAGTTTTTGCTCCCTGTTGGAAGGGCGACCTTTCTGTATCATGTACATCTGCCCTTGGGGCGGAGGGTACTGAGGTTCGTCCACCCGAGGTACGGGCTGTATGGCACCCGCGAGATTTCCGCCTGCGCAGGCTGTGGTGGTGGAGGTGGTGCCATCAGAACAGGCACATTGTTTGGCTGAGGCACGGGTGCAGGTGCTTGTGTGGCTGCTGCCTTTCTGAGATTTATGTAATCAGTCGCCATTTGGTCGAACTCCCTGCAGTTTCTCATCGAGTGATTGGAGCGCAGTTTTCCGTCTTCCCCTTGTACAGGTGGAATCTGCAATCAGCATCCATCTTTTCTTCGAATGATCGCTCGGATTGTGCTCCGGTCGTGACTTGCGCCAGTCTTTCCTCTTGTAGCTATCACTGCGTTGGCCGCGGTCTCGACTGTCCCGACGATCATCTCGACTGTCCCGTCGATCTTCTGACCGCCGGTCGCTTCTGTCTTGGTCGTTGCGGGGTGTGGAGAACCCAGCCGCCATGAATTCGGGTCTGTCATCGTCGTAGTGACGTTTTGAACGTTTGCGCCTTCGGTCGTCTCTGTACGAGTCTCTGCGGCTTCGACTGCCGCTTTCATGATTGTCACGGGGTGAGGACCCGCGTGTGGTGCGCGCCATGTCTTCTCCGTCTGCCCACTCAGTCGCGATCATCAAGAGGTTAGCCACAGAGGTTGGCTTTTTGCGACCAAGTGCTTCTTTGAAGTCCCGCCTGGCGAGTCCCATTATGAAAGCATCCATGGCCATATCTTCTGAAATTACTCCGACTGAGTTGCGTATCTCAGTCCATCGTCTGATGTATGACCTCAATTTCGTCTGACGTTGAACGCAGGCTCGCAGCTCCTCGAACGTTTTTGGGCGCTCACATAGAGGCTCGAAGTTTTTGATGAAGTCAGTGCGGAAGTGATCCCACGAGTCGTATGTTGATGGAGGTAGGGCTTGAGCCAGTCGCGGGCTGTGCCTTCGAGCATGAGTCGTATGTATTGCATGGCTGTGGTGTTTGTGCCTCGCTGGCACGCGACAGCCAGCCTGTAGTCTTCCAGCCACCCGAGGTTCCTGTCGACCCGTGTACTTGGGCTGTTCAGATGTGAGTTTGAACCCTTTGGGCATCCGTGTCTCGCGGACGCGTCGAGTGAAGCACAGAGCTCCATGTGGCTCAGGCTCTCGATCAGAGTATGAGTCGCTACTGTAAGATCTGCGTGATCTGCTCCTGGACCTGCGCCTACGCGAGCCGCTTCTTTCCTTCGAGTGGTGGCGGCGACCACTGTGATTGTGCTCTTCACGACGCGTGTCAACTAGGGCACGGTCTCGACTCCCCCTGGAGTTTTGGAATTTGGCGTATGGCCTTCGCGCTAAGGCGAGTGATTTGATCTGTTGGCGATGTAGTTTTGCATTGGGGTCATCAGCTGGAGGCTTGATTGCCTCTAGGTATGCTGCAGCGGTAAAGAGAGCACCCGCAGCTGTTTTGGGTACTGGCACTCCCTCCTCGTCGTATGTCATGAAAGAGTTGCCTAAGTTGCGGGTGAGTGCCGCCCTCTCGTCTGGCGAGAGGTGTGACAGCCTTGATCTGGGTCTTGTGTCTGCTCGCCCGGTGGAGCTCAGGGAGAGCTGTCTTCTTCGCGCACTCGACAAGCTAGCTTGCTTTTTGCGTTCTTCGAGTGTTGCTCTGACCTGCCAGTCGAAGTGATTCCTGCCAGTTGAAGTACTGGAAGGTCAACATCTCCTCTTGTGTTGCGTCTGCTGGCATCATTGTGCACTCCTTGATGACTTTATCTGCTTTTGCTGCCATCTCAGTAGTGATTGTGAGAGTTGTGACTCCGTCCGGCATAGTGACTGTGCACGGGAATTCTGTAGGCCTGCGGCTGGCCGCAGCATCTGATGATTCTGCGGCGATGGCGACGTAGACCTGCTGGGGTATCACCCGAGGTATGTATATGTGTTTTCGAGTCCCGTCATGGACTCGACGTCGTCATCAAGCTCATGTCGGAGTCGATATGCCATCGAGTGGTCCGTCTGGACGGATCTCGCTGTCGATGCCTTCATCGCCTATGCTCATCTCGGCGTCGGCGAAGTTGTTATGAATCTCGAAGTCGAGGTTGTTGTTGTTGGTGCAGATCTCGGAGTCGACGTGGTTGTCGATATGAGTTTCGGTTCGTCGAAGTCGCTGAGGGAGATCCCGCAGTCGAAACTATCCTCGAGTGGGAGATCGAGCTCGGGATCGTTTGTGCGGTATGCTGATTCGGCCTCCTCGCCCTGGAGTTCTTCAATGAGCTCGCATCTCTCGTGTGGACATGGTTGTTGCAGACGAGCAAGCTTGGAGGATCGACGATGGTATGGACGCAGTTGAGGGATCCGCAGTCGAAGGAGCCGCAACCGATGGAGCCTCGGGTGCGGAAGTCGCGAGTTGGCGTGGATCCGTCAAGTCCTGCACACCAAGCTTGTTGACGAAAAAATTGAACGAACCAACGGTTAAACCCAAACCTGACTCGAGATCGGAGAAAGCCTCCTGGAATTCTGGCGAGTGTGGCTCGAAATCCATCAGAGGATCCGATGCGCTTTTTGCGGGTGAAGCTGGCGTGTTGCCGTTTGTCGAGTGAGTCGGCGAGTTGCCGTGTGCCGCCTGAGTCGGCGAGTTCTGGTTTGTTGATGCAGCCGGCGAGTTGCCGTTTGTAGATCCGATCGGCGAGTCGCCGTTTTCCGATGGAACCGAAGAAACCGCGAGTCCAGCACTATTCTTTCCCACAGACGGCGCCAATTGACGAGGGGTACACTCATCAAATCCCATGGTTAAGGACCTAGGGTTGAGATTATGGGGAGAGAACGTGGTAGTACTGGTAGTTTCGTCGGCTGACAAGCAGAGGCAAAGATTTACCCAGGTTCAGGCCCCTCGGGTGGAGGTAAAGACCCTACTTCCTGCTTGTCTGTATTGATCGTGTGAGATTATGCGGTTACAAGGAGGCTCCGGCGAGATGTCGATCTCGCTAGAGCTTTGGTGGTTTGAGTATGGCTTGTCCTAGATCGGCACCCCTCCCAGCCTTTAAATATGCTGGGTCTCGGGAGTTCGTCACCGACCTAGTTTACACGTAAGGAAAGTCTAAACTGACTATGCATATGTCTAATCTTGGAGGGTACTCCATCTTCTTGGGCCTCTTGTCTTGGGCTTCGAGTAGGCTCTTCGCTATTGGGCCTTAGTCGTCACGTGCACCAGGTACCCTTACGGTAGGGTACCCGAGATGTATACCCTTGTCATCCACTTTGGGTCATAGGACCATATGCTCTCATTGTTCAAAACACATATTAAAATGTCAAAAAATGCGGAAAAAATTCCGGACGTGTATCCCGACATTTTATGTTCGCGCATAAAATTTCACGAAAAAGGGACATTTTGTGTGGCTTGCGTTAAAAAGACAAAAAAATGTCTCAAGAAAGTCGTTTTGTATCACCCCAACTTGTCTTTTTTATACAAGCCACACAAAATGTCTTTTTTTCTTCAAACTTGGTGCGTAAACATAAAATAATCATATGTACATCCATATTTTTTTTGGATTTTTTTGACACTTAAAATATACGATTATATAATGAGTGTATCTACTCCTATGAGCCAAAACGCCACCTCCGGAGAGGAGAGTTGTTTTATTGTGCTTGGACTGGATCAGGACTAAGAGTATCTCTAGCAGATCCCGAATAAACTTGTACTGGAATTCCGGTACGAATTTAGTGCATCTGTTCTTCCCCCGAGCCCGCCCGGTACCGGATACCAATTTTCATCATTTGCACACAACAATGAGATAAATAGAAGTTTCAAGTTCACCGGATATAAATAAAGTCTATTACATTACTATATATATTAAGATAGAGAAGATTTGAGCCCCCACAGCGAGCCAGCGCGACGGCACTGTAGATAGCTACAGTACGCGAGTTACTGTGCTCCGCTACAGTGCCCGCGGTACTGTAGCACGTTTTTTTTTTTTTTTGCAGAAAAAAACACACCGCGTTTTTCGCGTCGACGAACAGATTCCATTCCCGTGATCGGTTTCGAATTTTTGTTCACTCTATCTTCTTAATTTGTGATCTAAAATCGTCAACACATTCAACGAATTTTGTCAAATTCGTCGCGCTCAGTCATCCGTTTGAATTTTCCTTTCACGAGCAGACGCATATCACCCTTCCAAACAACTCTCATGTTTTAGCCTTTTTATTTCGACAGACATTACCTAACTATATTAAGATTGAGAAGAATTCGGCCTCCACATTCATTCACTGTTCTGAGGAACAGTAACACGGTTACTGTGCCCCGCTACATTACCAGAACGCTTCCGCGCGTCCGATCCGGTCGATCCGACGGTCCCCGACGGTCCACGTGGACATCTTACAGAAAAGAACCCACGCTTTCTGCGAAATGTTCCGCAGTCCACGCTTTCTGCGCACAAAGGACCTATTCGTGATTTTGCGAAACATCAGGACTTTTTTGTAAAAAATTCAACAGATCCCCCTTCTTCTCTTTTCTCTCCCGCGACGCTGGAGCTGCCGCCGCCGCCGACGCTCACCGCCGCCGCTGTGCTCCTCGCCGGACAAATCGATGGCCATAGCGAGCTTCCGCGTCACCACCTTTCCCTCCTCGCCGACTCTCAACTGCTAGAACGGCGCGAATTCACTGGAATCATCTCCGTCGTCGTCGACACCCGCCGCCGTGTTCGTAGTCTCCCAGCGATGCTCCGGCGACCATTCAGGGGCGGCGTCGCCACCCCGTGCACCCCGCGTCGAGGCGCATCCAACGCCCCTAAGCGCACGTCCTGTCTCGCCGTGGTGCGCCGCCGCCGTGCTCCACGCCGCCGCGGCAGTACTACGCCGTTGCTGACGTCACTGGGACGTCAGCATGGGACCCAGTTGTCAGTGTATTTTCTTTTAACAGGACATTTCCAGGAAACAATATTTTCTATGACAAGTGGGCCCTCCCACATTATTTGAATTTCAGAAACTGAATAATACAATAAATCCAACAATTTCAAAACTATCCACCGGGAAAAAAAATATATATATATGTATATGTATGTATATATATATCACAAATAATCACAAGGGAAAAAAATTACATATTATTTATGTCATCCAACCAAAATTTAAATTTAAATATTTTAAATTAAAACAGCTTTCAAACATGATCATTTTGTAAAATGAACACATACATATATCACAAGTAATCACAAGGGAAAAAAATGCATACCATTTATGTCATCCAATCGAATTTAAAATTTGAATATTTTTAAATTGAAACAACTTTCAAACATGATCAAATTGTAAAACGAAAAATAATTCATACCTAATTTTTTTTTCCAAATATGATTTTTTTTTTTTGTAAAAACTAAACACTTTTTAAACAAACACAAAATTTTGAACTCCAATAATCTCCAAGCCTAATGTTTTACAAATTACATATTTCTCCAAATTTAAACTAATTCCCAAATTGATTAACATTTGTGCACAACCATAATATAATTCCTTTGATTACAGTATTACATAGGAAAATTGTAGCAAAATAAAAATACACTAACATAGCATTTCAATTTGCTAAAAAATGAGAACTGCACTAATATATACCAAAATGCTCACACAAAAAAAAAAAAAAACAAAGACATTTCAATTTGCTATCAGAAAGAAATGAAAACACTCTAAAATATATCCACACAATCTAAATGTAATTTCCCTAATTACATTCAGTTGTATTCATGAAATCAATTTGAACATTTCAATTTGATGAACATTTAAAAACATGGAAAAAATACATCGAACTATTCAAGGGGATATATTTGAACATTCAAAATATCAAAAAAACAAACATAATAACTATTTACACCAAGGTGCAAACATTTTTGGACATTTTAATTTAACAAATATTTAGAGAAAACCTAAATACATTCCCTCTAATTAAATGGAGTTGGAATTAAACCTAGATATTTTTGTACATTTATAATTGCTGAAATTTTGAAGCTCATCCAGACGACATCTTCCAACGAATTTTAACGTTTTAAATTAATTACAATAAATACTTCAAGGGAAAAAACAAATGCACTCTCTCCACTTACATGAAGTTAAATTTATTAAATATTCAAATCATACATTCCCTCCATTTGCAGACTTAAATTGAACATTCCAATTTGATAATTATTTTGATACAATCTAAATTAATTTATTCCAATTACATAATTCAATTCAACAAATGTGTATTCCCACTACCATAGACTTAAGTTAAATATTACTGTAAGAATATAATTTTAACATTTTAATTCATTAGGTATTTAGATATACTCCACACAACAAATTTCAGCGAATTTCAAAAAATTTCAAACCCAACAGGTGCGGCGTGCGCCGCACCAAATTTACCTAGTTAATCTAATACACATCCAAAATCATGCACGATAGAGGTAGCAATAAAATTGTCCAAAAGAATGTGCAATCAATCAAGGCGATTTTCAATCAAGCAACAACGTTGTTAGCAAGATTATCATCAACATCAACAATGGCCGAAGCACCATTGTCAGAAGCACCACCACCATCACCACCACCCCCTCCATAGGCACCACCACCATCAACATCACCACCGAAGTGGCTCTACGAGGAGGACGTCCTCGAGTCGCCGGAGTTTTGGCCTTCTTCATACCGGTGGTGTGCGATTTCGGCCATCCGTTGGACATCGGGGAAGGCGCGCCAGCCACCACGTGGGGTAGCCGTACATGAAAAGAAGCTTCGAGACGGCGAGAGGACGGGCCCCGGCTCCCATTTTGCCCGACGGTTGGATGATGTGGTTGCCCTGGCGCTTCTATTTCTGGCCGGTGGCAGTCGAAATTGGCTCGGCAACAGGGAAGCCGGCCGTGCGAGGCGCGGAAGGTCGAGGTAGCGCTTGTGGGTCTGGCGACGCAACGAACCCGACGGGCGGGGGATGCACGGTGTCCATGGCGGCAAATTTGTGGCGCGACGATGCGAGCAGGCTCTCCGCCGGGGAGATCGGCCGCAGCAGTGGCGGTTCGGGCGGGAATGGCAGGCTGAAACTTCAGGTCTCGCTTTCTCGCGCCACAAATGGAGGGAACATGAAAAACAACCACAAAAACGAAAATACAGTGAACTCAGGGGGGATATCCCGCTCCCAAAAAAAAATTCCAGGACGACCCTTTTAGCCATTTTAGTCCGGGGCCGACCGATCCGGAAAAAAACAGTTATTTTCCGCGCCGGGGTTTATCGGAATCTGCTAGAGATGCAAGTGCTGAAACTGTTGGATGCTAAAATGCACCAGATACCCGGATTTCGCCCGATTTTTCAGAATTAACCGGACAACTCTATTCTTATTAATCAATGGAACGGGCAAAGGTTTTGCCTCACGTTTTTTTTAAAAAATGCACGAGATACCATATTTCTGCCAACGCCCAGGGAATTGCTGGTGTTTTTTAGGTTCCAGGGACTTTTGCTGGTTTTTTTTTACAAGGGACTTTTGCTGGGTTTTTTTTTTTTTGAGAATAAGGGACTTTTGCTGGTGAAGGGCAGGACATGTGAGATGTATGATTGGGCCCAGCTAATGGGCTGATGCGCCGGGTACTTGAAGAGGTAAGCTCAAACTACAGAAAAAGAAATTCGTCTCCATTTCCTCCCGAATTCACTTCCTCCCATCATCAGCCATGGCGACCGCGACGAGGAAGCTGCTCCCGACGCTCCTCAGAACCCTAGCCAGCAGCGCCCATGCCGGCACGAGGAGGGGCCTCGCCACAGAGAAGGCGGTCGGCGCTGCGGCTGTCGTCGGCAGCCACACCGCCAAGTGGATGCAGGTACCCATCTCCTCATCCCCGCTCTCCAGTCCCTAGATTCCGATCCAGTTTGGTCAGATTCATAGGTCTCTATGAGTTAACGCCTTTCTCGTGCGATTCCCTCAATTCGGTGTGAAAGATAGCGTATGCACGTGTCCAGCGTGCGGTTTTGGCGATCGATTCAGCTTGTAACCCCTGTTTAGGTACGTAGCTGCACGATTGATTTTGTATTATTCCCCACATAAATATAGGTTTTTGTTGAGACGATTCTGGGGTCCCTGAGCCTAGGTGTATGTGCTGATGGCTTCAGCTTCCCACTTTTGTTTATTTGTACTTTGGTAGATCTGGAGGTCTCAGATGACTCTCATCTTTAGGTTTCTTATGATAATTGATAAGCCTAAGCTTGTTAATAGCACATGATCAGTTTGGAATCCTCTAGGAGGCATTGTTTTGAGGTATGCGACGTTTGTCATAAAATTACTGACAGTTTTTAGGAATGGTAATGCCTCTAGAGGATTCTTACAACTGCCAGCTAGCTAGCTATGAATCTGCATGTTCCACTGTCTGAATTCCTTTGGTTATGAGCTAGCAGAGTCATGGTAACGGTCTGCAGTGTCAGCTAAACACATGTGCAACATGATGCGATGCTCAATCTGCCCATTTGACCTAGTTTTTAGGTGTTTGTTATAATTCACCATGTCTCATGCCTCGTGAGTGAACTATCATTTTGTGGAGTAACTATCATTATATCAGATGATCTAATTCACAAGAAGTTTCCAGTGAATGAAGGCACGCTGGTTCGTAGACTACAGTTATCCCTGGATAAGATCTTGTAAACCCTTGGTCCGTAATATGCACGATCATTCTGTTATACTTTACAATTTTATACACATTATTTTCTTGAGCCATAAGCATGGTAGATCATTGATAGGTTATTTTTAGTATTGCTCGATTTCATCTCACTGCTTACAGATTAGTAACTGATACATATCTGTTTCTCGTTTCTAGTGATGTGTTATGTCTACCATTTTTGTACAAGTGAAACCATTTTCCCCCTTGCATTAAAAGATGGATCTTACAGAGTTAATAATACATGCAAGTGCTTAAGATATATGATGTATGTGAATTATTATTCCTATTCTTGTTTTTGCTGTATTAATGCTACTAGCATCAGCCCAGCGCTATCCTATTCCTACCATACCTTGGCAGAATGACTTATGGTTTTGCCCATCTGCTGAGTAGAATTGAAACGATCAGTATCATTGCAACGCTTTTGTGATTATATTTTACTGTAGGTAGGGAATGACCAGTAAAGAAATAAAGATGAGAAGTCACTAGTTGAACAGAGTAAAGACTAATGCTGCTTGAACTGTGGCATGTCATCATTGGAAGTAAATTATCGAGCTCTGGAATTCTTATGTCCTTTGAAGATACCCTTTATACAACTATACCAGTGAGTTAGCACTAGTTTAGGAGTTTGTCATCTGATATTCACACGTTAAGTAGCACAATTACCTGTGACGGGAGTTTATTTGTCGCAGATAGTGGTTTGTCTGACTCTTGTTGTTGCCTTACTTGTGTAATCAGTGGTTTTAATATTAGTTTCTTTTTAATTTATTCCAGGACACAAGCAAGAAATCTCCAATGGAACTGATCAATGAGGTGCCGCCAATCAAGGTTGAAGGGCGTATTGTTGCTTGTGAAGGGGGTAGGCAACAGAAATCGATCAAACTCTAGCCAACTTTAAACATTCTCTCATTATCGTACTTTGGCCGCATTGTTGCTTGCTGATTATACTAATATACTCATGATCATGCATTTTCAGCAAATCTGACTGTTTCATTTTCATCATAGATAACAACCCTGGACTTGGCCATCCAATCGAGTATATCTGCCTTGATCTGGATGCACCTGCTGTGTGCAAATACTGCGGCCTTCGCTATGTTCAAGACCACCATCACTAAGTAGAGAAGATACCGTCGGTTACCACACCAGAAATTTGGAGTTGCTGCGTGCTTATTTTGTTAACAATGTCTGCCAGTATGTTGTGTATTACACTTTATGGCAGAATGTTATCTCTGAAGGTCATCCTACTTTGTATGACATAATAATGTCGCATTAACTTTGGTGATTGGTTTTCTATAGACGCGTTTATCTCATTTCCTGAATCAACGCATTTTCTGTGTCAAAGTCGACACTCTGGATATTTTTTTCCGCTTGACCGAGAGCATGAAATTGATTTGGAAAGATGTTTGGCTCCAGATAGTTCTGTCTTTCTGTATAATCATTTTTGTTTGCAGAGATAGGGAGCAGACGTACACGGAAAAGCCTTTTATGATCTATTACCGTCTAGGACGTGCATGTCCTAAACTGCTTAAAGAGAAGAGAAAAGCTAACCACCCACCTGGAATGCAGCAACTTTGCTTAATTCTGCGAGAACTGAATAGTTTTGATTAAGATTCATGCATTTGCCAAAGAAGGAAAACCAAAAGAAATATGTGTAGAACATACCAGAGCGAGGGGCGTAATCTGATAGTATTGGACGGCAATAAATAACAAGGACCGAAGTGCCAAACGGCCACCATTAACTGAAAATAACTAACTTCCTTTCATTGGCCATGCACAGTTCTATTTGCAGCAGTTTCGGCTCATGGCTCATCCCAAAGGCCAACGCAGGGATTTTTATTTGTGCCTAGGGATCTTCTCAATGTCTCCTATTACCAATCCGCTCGAAGGCGAGAATATCAATCCTACCGCGGTACTCTGTACTTCACATGTTTCTTGTTCTTATTTTGGTTTTCATGAGACATTTCCGTTGCAAACATCTGAGTTTTTTCATGTCCAGATCAACTTAGGTTCACAAAATCCATGTCTTCCGATGATCATGTACTGAGGCTCTCGGATTTGATTTTTTTTAAAGAAGACTTCAAACTGTACGGGCCTTAGCCAAACGTTTTTTTTTTAGGAAAAAATAAATCGAACAATTCAACCTACATGTTGATTTTCAATTGTCTGATCTGAATCATTTGTTATGTATAATAACTTTTTTCACCCGAAGTTGTGTACACTAGTTCAGTAGTCGGCCTGAATTTAAGCGGAGTATTATTTCAGTTTAAAGGTATCGAGATGATATCAACTGCTTGTTTATGCCTTTGCAACTACAAGTTGACCATTTGTGATGCATTTCAGAATGGAGAAGTGTCAGCACCAGCTCCCGCAAGGAAATCCTGGATCCCAGCGGGATTTGGGGGCAGCGGCAAGCATGGCGCCACCATCGAAATCCCACTATATGTATGCACAAGACAGTTCATTTTCCATATCACATAATCATATTGTTTTGTTTCTTGAAGTATTAAAAAAATTGTTTTCTTGGTGAACTTCATGAAAAGTCCAAAATTCATGTAGGATACGAAGAAGCGGGAGAAAGAGCTTTTATCATGGGAGGAGGATTTAAAGAGGAGGGAGCAGGTCGGATCCCCTTTTCACTTCATACCAAATCCTATAGAAACACTTTCACCATTAGATTGTAATCTTGATGTGTCATACTGTCATGTGTTCATTTCTGTTGCTGCACATTTCTAAAAAAAGCAATACTACCATCTGAAGTTAACCAATTTCTCAAAAGTGACCCTTTAGTTCTCACAGGTGTTTTATTCTTTGCAGGATATCATAAAAAGGGAGAATGCAATGAACAGAGGTAGTTCTACTAGATCATTTTTAGGTCTCCATCATGGTTGAATGTTTTGGCCGAATTCTGAAGAGAGCATCTGTTTGTGCAGCCGGTGTCACCATCGAACTGAAAAACTGGCCACCATTTTTCCCCATCATACATCATGATATAGTAAGCGAAATACCAATCCATGCTCAGAAGTTGCAATATTCAGCATTTGCTAGCTGGTTAGGTATTTACCCTTCTAACCGTTTTCTTCAATTAAGTGAGATTATTGCTGATAATTTTCACCACAGATAACCAACAGTGTCATCAGGTTCAGCTCTTGTTCACCTGCCGATCTTTTTGCAGGAATTGTTGTCTGCCTCAGTTGGAATGTATTTGCCGTCTTAGTTGAATCGATTCACAGTGAAGGTGCTAAACATCTTGCTAGACAAACAAATTTCTTCATCAGTTTTTTTCTAATTTCTCTTACGACAGATATTGTTCTTTTTCTCCTCGCCATCATCTATGCGATATCTGGATGTCCTCTTTCATACATACTATGGTACAGGCCTCTGTACCAGGCCATGAGGTTTCTTTGAACCTACTTGTTCCGAGTAAATATTCTTTGTGAGGCAACTCTCCATGCAAATGCTAATTTGGTTACTAAGTTGTTGTTTTTGTATGCCAGAACTGATAGCGTGGTGACATTTGGCCAATTTTTCGTCTTCTACTCGGTAGTTGTACTCACTTGGCTATGTTCCATATGTTAGAATCTGAATCTGCTGCACTTTTCCCAGTCTATCACTGATCCTGTGGTAATGCACTTATGAGAAATGAGCATAATGGTGGCTTGTTATGTACCAGATGCATGTTGGATTCTGCGTTATTGCTGCAGTTACTCCTCCAATAATATTCATGGGAAAAACTCTTACGTAAGTCTGATAAGTGAAGTGCCGATTACTTAAAGTTTCCAGTTGCAGTAGTTCAGAACAGTTTCTTTACCTGAATTCAGGGGAATTCTTGTTGCTATCGAGGTTTTAATGAAGACATGTTCGTCGGGGTATGCTATTCTGCATAATTGTTGAAACCTAAGATCGTATCTCACTTCAGTTCTGTAACACTCTATGAACCCTTAATTCCTGTTATTTTTGTAATGCAGGTAGTTTATCTAATTGGATTTGTGTTGTTCACGGTGGAATCGCTTATGAGCATTTGGGTGCTTGAGGTTGATGTCCATTTCACCTCGTCATTTCTTTCAACAATTATATTGCCATGAAATATTTTGGCTTGATTGTTACTACCATCGCTCTTATGAACTTGTTTGGTTGTGGCGGAGTCCCGTTGCATGACTTATTCGTCGTTGCCTTGCATTAACATACCATTTATCATTTCCATCTAGTGACATCGTGATGAAGGAATAAATATAAGATCACAATTATATTTTGGATGTTTCTTTACTTCCTAATCTTGTGCAACTACTACAATGATCAGCTTTTGTTGTATCTTTATTGTGCTATTACACACACGATTAATGAATGGACATAACATTTTCCCATGGCTTGGTGACATCCTTAAATTTTACTATTTTGCAGCGAGTATACATGTATTTCAGAGGACGATGAGACGATGAAATCATTTGGATGTGAAGCACAAAGTTCACAGTGAACGATGATGCAGTAGTTCTGCTGAATTCTTGGTGTGCTCTCTGATGATCAAAGTGTCATGTGATACTGTAGTATCAGAACCTATAATCTGCGGAAAGATTATGGATTGCTTCTTTTGTTTGTTTCATAATGTAACTACAAATTTGCCTATTCGGACATAGAGGGGAGAATGTGTTCATTGTATAGTAGGAATATGAATCGAGATAAACAAGTACTATTTCATTCAACATCGTCGAAACAGAATAATGATACCAGATCGCACTGCCCGCCGAGCTCGGGGTTTGTCCCCCAGCCGATCTTGCTAATGGTCAAGCTTTTTGTCTCCCCACTTTTGGATGCGGTTCAAACTTGTGCAGGTTCTCCCGCCGAAGATGGAAGCAGTGAAGATTTGTTACGCAATGTTTTCCTTAAATATTAGCATCATATATGTTTCCTACAAAACATTTTCATAATTAAAGAGTCATTTATAGTACATCAAAACATTTCATCCGCTTACTTTTTCTTTAAACGGGAGAAAAAACTTTGCTCCAATCTATTAATTAAGAAGAAGATAATTGCCCAGTTATTTATGGAAAACCAGGCGAAAACCGATACATATTGACCAACCCGAACTACTCACAAAGCAAGAACATCACACGACATCACACACAACAAACACAACACCTAACACTTGAACAGCAAGGTAACTCACCATGATAACACCTCAACAAAAACCAAAAGACAACACCACAACAACAGAACCACACGAACCAAGAGTACGAACGGAGAAACCAAAGATCATCCTTCAAGCAGTCGCGGGCGCCTTTTAAGATCAAATGGTCCAAATGCGGCATACTACAACCAAAGATCGTCCGCTTACTTTTTAAGTTCCAATGGTACAGATGCGGCATACTACAACCAAAATAGTGTAGTATGTTAAGGGTGGGTTTGGTTGCCCTCTCTTTCGTCCATATTTTGAGAATAATCCCCGAAAGAGTGGTTGAGCTCACCCCAACAAAAATGCTGGATGATGGCAACCACTTTTGCTCGCTCACCTCTGATTTTTCTCTCTTTCGCTCATCCCTCCTTTCTGAAAGAAACAACCCTCTTTTCCCTTTACCATTTTTGCACTCTGTGAGGGGCGGCGACGTTGGAACGATCAGTTCATTCCTCCCATAATTTTCCCCTTCTTCCATTCCTCCATATCAAGGCAACAGCTGGGACGAATCAAGGATGACGTCAACATGATGTAATGTTCAGGCCGAGGAGGAGCGCGGGCACCAGCCGGAGTTGGGACGGTAGCCAAAGGGCAATGTGTGGTTGTGGTGGCTATACGGGGCGCGAGATCGGCGGTTTAGGGAGTGCGGCAGTGCAGGCGCCGTGGGCTCTGCGCAGGAACTTTGGAGACAACATCTTCAGGACAACACGAGCTTCAGTTTCACGACACCACGACATCATATCGGTAGTGCCATCTTGCGCCATTTTGCTTAATACTATTCAGTTTTGTCCCACGCTTTACTTTTTCTCACTTTTGCCCTTCTCGTAGAAACCATAATCGCGAATGTCCAAACGAGCGTTTCCACCGAGTCAACCCCTTTGATCGTTACTGCGCTGACAGTTTTGGTGGGTCGGCACAAAATGATCGTGGTCTCTCTCGCTATTGAAAATAAGCTGCCCCCTTCCTAGGTTCTCTCATAAGCAACCCAACTTATTCCTTGACAATTCTAAACTAGTTAGAGCAACTCTAGCAGATACCGGATAATGCCATACTGGAAAACTGCTATCCAGTTCAACTGGAAACTGTTTACGGTACGAAAAATTTCTCTCACAGAATAGATACCGGATATTCTTCCCCTAAAACGTACTGGACCCACAAATCAATAGTTTATTATTTTTCCTTTCCTCTTCTTCACTGTCTCCCTCCTCCCGCCGGCCCGCGCCCCTGCCTGGCCACCCGTGCCGCTGGCCTCGCCGGCCGAGTAAGCGAGCTAGCTAGCTACCGGATCGATCCGTCGATCAATCTGGAGTAGGTCCGTGGACGCGAATGAGCTAGCTAGCTTGCTGCTGGATCGATTGGACTGCGGCCGCGGACGAGATGGATCCGCACGCGAGCACACACTCGCTCGTTGGCCGGCTAGCTTGCTCGCTGACTGGACCGCTCGCCCGCACGCACGCGCTCCCTCGCTGCCTCCGCTCGCGCTCGCCCTCTCCTCCTGCCCCGCTCGCTGGCTGCCTCCGCTCGTCTCCGCCCGCGCTCCCGACCTGCACGATTTGGTCGAAATCTACCGACACGGGCCACTTCTTTTGGGCTTCTGCAGAAGCCTGCTTATATATTTTGGTGGGGAGAAACTGTGGTGGGTAGAAGCTAGTAGAAACTGTCTGGACACTTTTTTTGGGCTTTTGCAGATTTGGCTTATTTCCTGTGTTTAGTTGTGAGATATCAGGAATGCCCCTGGATCTTCAGGTCCTCCTCATCTTGCAGTGGAGCTATCCGAAACTTGGCTGCCTCTGGACACATCTGCATATCACAAAATATTATTAGAACCTCTAGACACATCTTCAGAACAACAATTGCCAAACATAGGAAAAACTCATCATTACATGTATCTCACGTTCCCACCAATCGTCGCTAGCATCAATAGTATGAGTGGTAGGATCTATACCCAAACCGGATGCGTGTTGGAGCAAACCCTTCCAAGCCATGTAATCCTTTTTTAGTGTTTCCCACCTATTTTTCATTTGCTTTTTATCATAATTTCTCTTCGTGCGCTCGTCGAATTTCTTAACCAAACTTTCGTAACCATGGCGAGTCAAAACTTGCACTGGACGATTATTTGCATTGACCTCTTCGATGCACACGTCAAGAAACACACGATGCGCAGCGGCATCCCATCAAGCTTTCGGTTGTTTCGGCTTAACAATCTAGATGCACAACACACAACATATATATCATCAATTAATACTACAGCTTAATCTGGATATTTGAAGATCACCATCAATTAACAGTACAACTATCTACACTACATGATAGTTCGAGAGAACAACAAAAAACGCACAACAACTACATATGGACAGCACCTTCATACGCAGTACAATATGGATTTTGGTATTCTTATGCAGTACAAAATTGGGGCAAATTCGAGCTGGTTACCGGAGCTTGGGACGTCGACATCAAAGGAGGGAGGTTGGCCTGGTGCGGCCGAGCTCGAGGAGAGGAAGCTCGACTCGGAGGAGCTCGAGAAGATGTTGCCGGCCTTGACTCGGAGGAGCTCGAGGAGATGGCGCCGGCCTTGGTGCGGAAGAGCTCGAGGAGATGGCGGCAACCGACGGGGCGAAGAAGAGCCGGGGCGAGGCGAAGCAGGGTCGTGACGACGGGATCCGGCGGTGGAATGGAGGGATCCGGCGGTGGGCTGCCGGGATCCGGCGGCGGCGGGGTGGAAGGCGGCGACGGGGTGGGTGGGCGGGCGGGCGGGCGGGAGGCGAGATGGAGGAGATAGGTTGGGGACGGGTGCGGGATGATTTTCCTGCTCGTTTGGTTTACCTGCTAGGGAGAGAGGAAAAAATTAGTGGAGTGGCAATCGGCCGTAATTTCGACGAAGGACATGTCCAGTTGCCGAAAACGGTTCGCTCCTAAGCTGAGAAGCTTGGGAAACTCTCCAGAAACGAGTCCGCGCTAGCTTCTGCGTTCCTTCACGAATCGAGTTTCACGGTGGAAATAAGCGAGCGAGAAACTGGAGAGTTCTTTTGGGCTTCTGCGGTCTGGAACCTAGAAGCAGCACCAGAAGCCCAAAAGAAGTGGCCCTAAGAAGGTGTGGTGAAATACGGCTCGGATTTGGCCGGAATTGAAACATCACGGTGAAAGTTGGCCGGATTCCGACGACGGTCAAGGGGCGGTCAATGACGGTTGGGCTGAAATTTCCCTCCCGCCAAACTTTCCAGTTCACGTGAAAAAACTCCACCGAAACGCAACCGATGGAGCACGGGAGACGAAATATCCTGCTCCCCGGATAAAATTTTCCAGCACGGGGGCTGATGCTATATCTATTCTGTCCCAGATTTTGCCCCGCACCCGGAAAAAAGCAGTTATTTTCTGGGTCGGGGACTTATTATCTGCTAGAGTTGCTCTTATGTCATAAGTAACTTGGAAGCCTCGAGTAGTACCCTGTGCGGTTACCATTGAATATAGGGAACTGGTCGGTCCTGGTCCCCTATTAGTTTTTTACTAGATCATGTTGGCGCGCGTTGCCGCGCCGGTCCATTGGGACTATAGAATCTTAGGAAGCATGACCAAAATTAATACACGAAGCCATCCATGAAAAGATACGAACTGTACATTACTTAATTTTGTCAAATCACGACTCAATATACGATCTTTTGTTACTCATAATCACAAGTAGCAGTATCACTACTTGCAATTCAATATGATGACTAAAATGGGAACTTGTACTCTGTAATTGTATAGAAGATATCTACATTTTTTCATGTAGGAGATTCTTGGTATCTGGTCCCCAAATGTTTCTGTCGATGAGTGTTGTAGGTTCCCTCATCTCCTTCACACATGGATAAATTCATTGATAAATGGAGCACCTGCTTATAACGTTTTGCCAGTATATATATATATATTAAGGCCGCACGAATTTACGCTCCACCAGCGAGCCACGGCAGCGGGGCACTGTTTTACTGTGCCCCGCTACAGGGTAACAGTGCCCCGCTGCAATCCGCGCCGTCGATTCTCCATCAAACGGCCCGCACACCATCTCCGTGCCCGCGAGGACCTGTTTGTAATTTCCTGCAAGCCCAGGATCTTCCTTGCAAAATTATCACACATGACAGTGCTTGCGAGGACCTATACGAAATTCCTTGGCGCGATAACTTATTACTCATCTCCAAATATTTTTTTCTTTTATGTTAGGCGTTCAAGTTTTTGAGTACATCGGTGACTTTCAATTGGCAAAGTATCCTTTTAATTACCCGTCTAAATATATGGTTTCACTTTCTGGTAGAAATTCAAGTATAAACTATAACAATGCCTTAATAGGTATAGTGACCTGTTACGGCCCCCAAATAAGTGGTTTTCTTTCAAGTAAAATATATTCAAATAATTACTACTCTCTCCACCATAAAATATAAGGCGCACTATTTTTGTGCTGGTCTTTGATGCACTACTTTGACCACTAATATTTACTAAATTAAATGGATTGGGAATGTATAAATGGCATGGTTGGATTTGTTTTGATTTATTTGTATTTCATATATATTTATACTAATTTTGTGGATATATATATTATAAATATAAATCATAGTCAAAATTGTAAATCGTTGACCAACTAAAATCAAGGGCGGCAAATATTTTGAGACAATCCGGATTTGTTTCTCTTTATTCTAGAAAATCAACTATAAACTATACATCAATTCCTTTTATTTGGCGACCTACCTTAATGTGTTTTGACTGAGTCAATGATCTTTTAAACCTGAAAATACACTCCAAATATTCAGCACAATTTGGTTTCCCCTTATCCAGATATAGAAATACAGTAAGTACTACGATAATGCAATTTATAATTAAAAAAACTTATGGAAATGACACCTACAACTTTGTTTTCCCAAATGTACAAAAAAAAAAAAAACATCCAAAATTATTTCTTCTAGCTACGGATCAAATTTAAGAAATGCTCACATAATATATTCCCTCTGTTTATAAAATTGATTAAAATTAAGAAATGCTCACATAATATAATCCCCCGTTTATAAAATTAAATTAAAGTTTTAGTACAAAATAAAATCTTACTATACCATTTTCGAATAAAATAAAATAGAATTTAGAGATAATTTAACTGAATAATCTTCAATTATGTAGCTATATTCAATGAATGCTCAAAACGGTTAACATTTGGAAATAACCATGATATATTTACTTCGATTACAAATTTAGTGATAATTTAACTGAATAATCTTCAATTATGTAGCTATATTTAATGAATGCTCAAAACGGTTAACATTTGGAAATAACCATGATATATTAACTTTGATTACAAATTTAGTGATAATTTAACTGAATAATCTTCAATTATGTAGCTATATTTAATGAATGCTCAAAATGGTTAACATTTGGAAGCAACTATGACATATTTCCTTTGATTACGTTGCTAAATAAGAGTACTACCTCTAACTACTCTTAAATGTAACTTAAATGTCTCTAACTATATAGTTAAATTTAAAAAAAAAACTTGATTAGACAAATATTTGCAGTAAATGCAAATTCATATCCTCTATCTATGGACTGAATTTGAATTAAGTTTAATAAATTCTCATATAACTTATACCCTCTAAAAAAGGTATAAACATAATATAACAACTCGAATAAGTTAATATTTGAACTCCCTCCAGTTATGCAAATTAATTTAATGAACGTTTAAATCGAACTTACCTACCTCTAACTACGTACTTAAATTTAAATAACGGTCACCATTTGACTCCAAATCCAATGAATGCTAAAATTGAACTTACCTCTCCTAATGTTTTGTAGAAAAAAAAATATTCACAAGAATATCCAGCGAACACAATGTAGAAAACTTCCCAATTTTAACATTTTTTTTTCCAAAACCTAAACAATTTTTAAACAAAACTTCTCTTTGCATTACAATAATCACAAATTTCCACAGTTTTAAAATAAGAACATTTCTAAATTTAAATTTTACACACATGCGCGGCGGTGTCGCCGCGCGACTATTCCAACTTGATTAATTTCCAAGAATTCAACAAATTTAAATCCCGCATTTCCAACTTTGAATTTTACCCACACACACGCGGCATCGATGAAGAAGCACGGAGCTGTGCTGCTTCTGACCTGAACGATCACGGCGATTCGATTCGAACCCGATCGAGTGAGACATTACGTGTGGTAGACGAACAGAATTCAGAGCTGCCATTTGGATTAAATGGGTGCTGGGAGCTGTCGGCTGCAGATATGTCTGAACCATATAAGCCAGTGACTACTTATACTGATCTTCCTGTCCTAGAAGCAAGCTCGATGGAGGAGATGAACCCGCTGTTCGAGCAACTCGAAGAATCGGTGCAGCTGAGCAACGGTCGTAGCAAAATCAACATCCCTCAACATAGATTACGTGAACGGGAGATGGACGCAGTGGAGCTTAACTCCAGATCACGGGTAATTGATGCCGAAACTATGGATGGTGCATCTGACAGTGTTCTAAACGCGACTAAGCTAAATAGGTCTGCTGAACAGGCTGAAGCTACTGCTGTTGCAGGGCAGACAACTGAAGGCGTGTGAGTTTGCACGACAGAATTTAATTCATTCATTCAGCTGGTGCCTATTTGTCTTTTTGTAAAAAAATATGGAGAGGTTTCAAAAAGCTTTGAGTTCAGACAACTGCACTGAGATAAGTCTGTAGCAGTCTCAGAAGTTTGGATAGCAATGGATGTACATGGGCATGTTCTTTCTTTTCATGTGGTTCCTTTTTTCTACTGTTTGTTACTTTATTTGTTGCGTAATTCCGGTGTTTGTTTGTAGTAGTGTCATGGAGTGTTACTAGGTAAATTTGCGCGGCGATGCCGCGCGTGTGTGAGTAAAATTTAAATTTGGAAATGCGGGCATTTAAATTTTTTAGAATGTTTGAAAATTTATGAAAATGGAAATAAAATGTACGGCTAAAAGGTTGTCTAGATGTGGAAAGTTGTTTGAATTGGGAAGTTATGTATTTTTGTTTTAAAGGCATTTAAATGCCTGAAATATGTAAATTTATACATAGCGGGTGCGTGGTATAATTCAAATTTTGGAATGTACATGTTGGGAAATCGTGTTGGTTTGGTCTTTTTTGATTTTTTTTTAAAAAGGTTGTGGTTCAAAATTGGTTAGACTTGGATTTTTTTGTAATTTCTAAAGTGGTGAGTGTTGAAATTCTTTTAAATTTTGGAAATAGTTAAATAGTTAAATTCGAGGAGGGAGGACTGGAGCGGCCGCATTGATGTCGAATTTCGACGATGTTTTAGATTGGAAAAAATGTCTGCACTGGAAAAAAACTGGTTAGTTTTAAATTGATTGGAATAAAAACAAAATTTATAAGTCGAAATATTTTTAGAATGATGAAATTGGGGAGCTATTTATATTTGAACAATTTTAACGTTTATGAAATGCCCAGATATTGTGGTCATGTTGATATTTTTTGGTACACGTGGTGTAAGGAATTCAAATTTGGGAATGAGATTATCGACATTAAAATTTGTTTAGATTTGAGTGTACTGATTTTGGGGGAAAGTTTACGTTTAAATTTTGTTCGAGTTTCAAAATTGTTTAATTTGAAAGGCATTCATTTTTGAAATTGGCTTACGTTTTTTTTTTTTTTTGGTCAGGTTTGAGAGGCATCCTAAATGTTGGAACACTCAAATTTGAATTTCGATCGTACGTCGTGAATAGTCATTGTTTATTGTTGTGTTCATGTTGATATTATTGTCACGTTTGTAAATATCTCGGTGTAGGAAATTCAAATTTGGAATTGTCCACCTTAAAAATGTGTTCAGATTTTGATGTATCGAGCTAAAAAAAAGTTCAGATTTATGAAGTGTTTGATTTCCAAAAGTTCGAATTTTGAAAAGGCGCGTCGCACGCTGCGCCCTTGTTGTAAAAAAATTTGTGTTTTTTCAAAATTTGTTGAAGTTGTAAGTGAAAAAAAAGGGGAAAAAATGTGAGGGGTGCTTGCTGTAGGCCGCGGCCCAATAGTGGCCCAGCCCAGTGTTCAGCCCGCATTCAGAGCGAGAAAAAAAAATTCGACACAGGCCGAGTTGGCCGCGCGGTGGGCGGCCCAGCCCAGCAAGGGCCCAGCTGGCCAGACCAGTTGCGGCGCGGCGTCACCGGTGACGTCATCGATGGGTAGCTCTGCCGCGGCGGCGGCCGTCGCGCCGGCGGCGATTAACGGCGACCCAGCACGCGTGGGCGGGTGCTCCGGACGCGCCTCGACGTGGTGTGCACGCGAGCGGCGGCGCCGTCGCCTATTGGTCGCCGGAGAGGCGCCGGCGGCGGCGAGACGCGGCAGAGGGCAGCGAGGATGTCGGCGGCGATTCCCGCGCGGTGCGGCCGCCCCAGGACGCGGCGTTAGGCCAGGAGGTGGAGGCGGCGGTGGCGGTGCTCGGCGTGTTCGTGGATCTGCGCGGGGAGGCGCGGAGGGGCGGCGGTGCGCGGCGGCGGCGGCGGCGTTCTCCGGACGCGCGCAGGAGAGAGGGAGGAGAAGGGGGGTTGTGAGATATTTTTGCAAAGAAACCCCTGTTTTTCATGAAATTGTAAATAGTCCTTCGCTGCGTTGAAATCTGGCCAGCTGGGCCCTTGCTGGGCTGGGCCGCCCACCGCGCGGCCAACTCGGCCTGTGTCGAATTTTTTTTCTTGCTCTGAATGCGGGCTGAACACTGGGCTGGGCCACTATTGGGCCGCGGCCTACAGCAAGCACCCCTCACATTTTTTCCCCTTTTTTTTCACTTACAACTTCAACAAATTTTGAAAAAACACAAATTTTTTTACAACAAGGGCGCAGCGTGCGACGCGCCTTTTCAAAATTCGAACTTTTGGAAATCAAACACTTCATAAATCTGAACTTTTTTTTAGCTCGATACATCAAAATCTGAACACATTTTTAAGGTGGACAATTCCAAATTTGAATTTCCTACACCGAGATATTTACAAACGTGACAATAATATCAACATGAACACAACAATAAACAATGACTATTCACGACGTACGATCGAAATTCAAATTTGAGTGTTCCAACATTTAGGATGCCTCTCAAACCTGACCAAAAAAAAAAAAAAAAACGTAAGCCAATTTCAAAAATGAATGCCTTTCAAATTAAACAATTTTGAAACTCGAACAAAATTTAAACGTAAACTTTCCCCCAAAATCAGTACACTCAAATCTAAACAAATTTTAATGTCGATAATCTCATTCCCAAATTTGAATTCCTTACACCACGTGTACCAAAAAATATCAACATGACCACAATATCTGGGCATTTCATAAACGTTAAAATTGTTCAAATATAAATAGCTCCCCAATTTCATCATTCTAAAAATATTTCGACTTATAAATTTTGTTTTTATTCCAATCAATTTAAAACTGACCAGTTTTTTTCCAGTGCAGACATTTTTTCCAATCTAAAACATCGTCGAAATTCGACATCAATGCGGCCGCTCCAGTCCTCCCTCCTCGAATTTAACTATTTAACTATTTCCAAAATTTAAAAGAATTTCAACACTCACCACTTTAGAAATTACAAAAAAATCCAAGTCTAACCAATTTTGAACCACAACCTTAAAAAAAAAAAAATCAAAAAAGACCAAACCAACACGATTTCCCAACATGTACATTCCAAAATTTGAATTATACCACGCACCCGCTATGTATAAATTTACATATTTCAGGCATTTAAATGCCTTTAAAACAAAAATACATAACTTCCCAATTCAAACAACTTTCCACATCTAGACAACCTTTTAGCCGTACATTTTATTTCCATTTTCATAAATTTTCAAACATTCTAAAAAATTTAAATGTCCGCATTTCCAAATTTAAATTTTACTCACACACGCGCGGCATCGCCGCGCAAATTTACCTAGTATATAGTTATAAGACATCGGTTTAGCAAAATCGGCATGCTAACGTTCTACTGGAGATGCGGTAAAGCTCGTTTTATTCAGCAGGTAATAACAAACTAAGATGTTATTCAGACTGACAAATTCTCAACTTGGTAACGTAGCACAAGCACTTGCGGGATCTTTGCAGGATCGTCCGCTCTCTCCTGGCGGCCGTACCCGGTTCACAATCATGGCATATACAAATTAATCAACTACCACAGTTTGTAAATCAGGGGTATTTCCCACCAGATTTGATTTCCTACGCACTTCCCTAGGCTCATGTGGAATATTTTGTAGGTTATGTTGAATGAAATTGGTAAAGTTGTGGGCTGGACGAAGGATATAGCGAAACACTCAGAGACATGCTACTTCTTTTTTGGTGTTAGAGATTTAAGCAGGTATTCCATTAAATACTGAACCAGTGCCTTCTAATGTGCACAGTGGCCCCTCCAAATATAATGTTTTCTTTGTGACAAAAAAAGCTACATTAACGCCTTTTATGAGCACAATGACCTGTTACAACCTCCAAACAAATTGTTTCACATTTATGCTAAATATTCAAATAAATAGTACATCAATGTCTCCCAGTTGGCATATATAGTTGCCTATTGTACATTTCAAATATGTTGTTTCTCTTTATGCTATATTATAATATATGCATCAACTATTTCCAATTGTAATATATAATTACCTTTCTGATTACGCAATTTCCATTTATGCTAGATATTCAAATATATACTACATCAATGCCTTGCAATTGACATATTGACATATTGCCTCCTCCAAATATATTGTTTCCCTTTATAGTATACATTCAAACGTAAACCACGTCAACGCCCTTCAATAGGGACATATACCTATTACCACCTCCGTTATATTGTTTCGCTTTATGTTAGACATTCAAATCAATGCTACAAGAATGCCTACCAATTGGCTTGGCAGAATAATCTATTATCGTCCAAACATATTGCTTCCATTCACGCCGTATATTCAAACTAATACTAAATCAATGCCTCCAAATTGCCACACTGACACATTAGCCACTCCAAATATATTGCTCCCTTTATGTTGGATGTTCAAATTCCCGCTACATCAATTGTTTTCAATTGGCGCTATGACATATTTTTGTATTTTTCTTTATGCTATATATTTAAAATAAACTAAACAAATTCCTTGGCGCGATAACTTATTACTCATCTCCAAATATTTTTTTCTTTTATGTTAGGCGTTCAAGTTTTTGAGTACATCGGTGACTTTCAATTGGCAAAGTATCCTTTTAATTACCCGTCTAAATATATGGTTTCACTTTCTGGTAGAAATTCAAGTATAAACTATAACAATGCCTTAATAGGTATAGTGACCTGTTACGGCCCCCAAATAAGTGGTTTTCTTTCAAGTAAAATATATTCAAATAATTACTACTCTCTCCACCATAAAATATAAGGCGCACTATTTTTGTGCTGGTCTTTGATGCACTACTTTGACCACTAATATTTACTAAATTAAATGGATTGGGAATGTATAAATGGCATGGTTGGATTTGTTTTGATTTATTTGTATTTCATATATATTTATACTAATTTTGTGGATATATATATTATAAATATAAATCATAGTCAAAATTGTAAATCGTTGACCAACTAAAATCAAGGGCGGCAAATATTTTGAGACAATCCGGATTTGTTTCTCTTTATTCTAGAAAATCAACTATAAACTATACATCAATTCCTTTTATTTGGCGACCTACCTTAATGTGTTTTGACTGAGTCAATGATCTTTTAAACCTGAAAATACACTCCAAATATTCAGCACAATTTGGTTTCCCCTTATCCAGATATAGAAATACAGTAAGTACTACGATAATGCAATTTATAATTAAAAAAACTTATGGAAATGACACCTACAACTTTGTTTTCCCAAATGTACAAAAAAAAAAAAAACATCCAAAATTATTTCTTCTAGCTACGGATCAAATTTAAGAAATGCTCACATAATATATTCCCTCTGTTTATAAAATTGATTAAAATTAAGAAATGCTCACATAATATAATCCCCCGTTTATAAAATTAAATTAAAGTTTTAGTACAAAATAAAATCTTACTATACCATTTTCGAATAAAATAAAATAGAATTTAGAGATAATTTAACTGAATAATCTTCAATTATGTAGCTATATTCAATGAATGCTCAAAACGGTTAACATTTGGAAATAACCATGATATATTTACTTCGATTACAAATTTAGTGATAATTTAACTGAATAATCTTCAATTATGTAGCTATATTTAATGAATGCTCAAAACGGTTAACATTTGGAAATAACCATGATATATTAACTTTGATTACAAATTTAGTGATAATTTAACTGAATAATCTTCAATTATGTAGCTATATTTAATGAATGCTCAAAATGGTTAACATTTGGAAGCAACTATGACATATTTCCTTTGATTACGTTGCTAAATAAGAGTACTACCTCTAACTACTCTTAAATGTAACTTAAATGTCTCTAACTATATAGTTAAATTTAAAAAAAAAAACTTGATTAGACAAATATTTGCAGTAAATGCAAATTCATATCCTCTATCTATGGACTGAATTTGAATTAAGTTTAATAAATTCTCATATAACTTATACCCTCTAAAAAAGGTATAAACATAATATAACAACTCGAATAAGTTAATATTTGAACTCCCTCCAGTTATGCAAATTAATTTAATGAACGTTTAAATCGAACTTACCTACCTCTAACTACGTACTTAAATTTAAATAACGGTCACCATTTGACTCCAAATCCAATGAATGCTAAAATTGAACTTACCTCTCCTAATGTTTTGTAGAAAAAAAAATATTCACAAGAATATCCAGCGAACACAATGTAGAAAACTTCCCAATTTTAACATTTTTTTTTTCCAAAACCTAAACAATTTTTAAACAAAACTTCTCTTTGCATTACAATAATCACAAATTTCCACAGTTTTAAAATAAGAACATTTCTAAATTTAAATTTTACACACATGCGCGGCGGTGTCGCCGCGCGACTATTCCAACTTGATTAATTTCCAAGAATTCAACAAATTTAAATCCCGCATTTCCAACTTTGAATTTTACCCACACACACGCGGCATCGCCGCGCAAATTTACCTAGTAAGAAAGAAGTCCACCGGTGAGGCGGTGAACAACTACCAGCGATACCAAAATTCATTATAAGATTTGAATTACATAACACCTTAGTAACTTCCACAATCCTAATAAAATTGATCCACAGGTATGTATCCTAGATAAACGAATGCAGAAATTCACGAGGTAAAATAGGGGAAGATCTAGCAAGGCAAGCAAACTGTAGTGTAACTGATACAATAAAATTAGTAGCCCAAGCATGAATTGTTTTATGAACTATATGTCTAAATAGACGAAGGTACCATCAGATCTAGAAAGATAAACGAAACTGAGTCAACCAATTTGATGAAACCAACCTGCCAATAGCTTATAACACACCTCACTTGAGATAAAAGTTGAGTCAAGTAAACAAAAATTAGAGATGGTCAAAATCATGGTCTGTTTGGGAAACCAAAAGGCTATTAAGTGATTTAGGGCATATTTTGTTTCTAAATGAGGCATAATAATTTCAGCAGGATCATCATACTTCAACCCACATATTGCTCAGCCTCTACCAACAACACACAATATAATGTTGCATTTATGCAGCGCAGGATGTCACGAGCAAGCCTGTAATTGCTGCAGATGGTTTTACCTATGAAGCCAAAGCTATAACGGAGTGGGTTGACAGTGGCAACCATATCACCAAAGACAAACCATGAGCTATTCCACCATCAACTTTTGCCGAACCGTGCACTCCGTTCTGCAATCCAATAACTGCTGCAGACAAATGCAGATCAATGTATCAGCTTTATCACCATGATAACTGCTGGTGCTGAACTCCATAGAGAAACCACAAGAGATAGAACGCTTTAATAGTATTCTGGAAGAAATACTGGTGCTTTCTGTTTTGCTTCTTGAGCAAAACTTGTATGTAAAATGTAATCACATGGAGCTCAATTAGTGGCATGTCGGACTTTTTTACATGGACATATAATATAGAGAAAACTGTTTTATGATGCTATTGATGTTATATGTGCACACCGGTTAAGTGAACAATCAATCTTGCTACGGTTCGGACCTATGAATGTCAAAATTTGCGATTGAAAGCGCATAATAGGATGGAACTGCCAATTATTTAAAACCATATGTTACAAATTATGATGTCATTTTAAATGTAATATCCGTAATCCAATATTCGCATCATTGATCTGTCCATTCTGGACGTCTGAAATGATCAAAATTAGACTGTATAGAACATGTTAATCAAATCTCAATGTAATCCATCAGTATGCCTGCCGCTTCTATTCTCAGTGACACAAATCCATCAAGTTGGACATAACCTTCTCTAAAAGCTGCTTTTCAAAAATCTTGTTAAATAGAGTGTGCTTGTACATTTAATTATCTCTAGCTCATTCTCCCGAGGATTTAAAATAATTTCTGAGTGGTTTTTCTCATTGTTTGCTCAAGATTACAAACTCTATGATATGTGTCTGCAGTCAAAAATATTGCCAACAAAGTATTGTTGCAGGGAGGAAATAGCAAATGTTATGAGCATGAAGGCTTCAACGCATGAATTATTTGATAGCAATGCATATAAGTATGGGAAAAGTAAGGCTACAAGGAAATATGTGACCTGACCACCGGCCACTGCAAATAGTCAGATAAAGAATTTGACAGTCAAATAAATCCGAGTAGACTCCAAGATTTTACTGAACAAGTCAAGGGAAATCTGGATGAACAGAACCTGCACAAATCAGGATTTTATAACCAGAATCAATGATTATGTGGAAAAGGGGGAGTTCGCAGGGCAGAGAAGTAACCTACTCCGTGTGTTTTCTCCGTGTGCAGAGAATTTATGTTTCCTCCAGTGGAAAAGGGGTAGTATCAGAGAACCGTGGAGCCTGTAGGTCATGCTTCTGGAGTGAAAAGGGGTAGGAAGAGAGATTGAGGCAACAAAAGAATATATAGGTGATCTGAGGCATTGACAGGAAAGTACACGGCGAGTTGCGCACACCATTACTTGATTGCAGGAACTGAAAAATTACTCCAGCTTCATGGCAGGCGCATGAGCTTCACTAATGACGGTTCACATCTCGCTGCCGCATCAGCTGCCGAAGGAAGGCCACACCGGCGTTCAATCACCCTCCGAATCGACCGACCGCGTGGTTCGTGCACCCGACGCATCACCTGGGTTGGCCTCCTCCGCTCCCGCGTCGCATCACCTGGTCGCCTTTCTCCCCTCCCGCATCGCATCATTCCCAAATCCTAATTGCTCCTGGCCGCACTTTTTTTTCCTGTCGATCGATGTTCAGGTTGGTCTCGAGTTGATGGGCTTTTGGGCCCAATCAATCACAGGAGGCCGAATTGATCGCCAGAGCAGCGTCCCCTAGGGACAGCCCATCGGACGGCCGGAAAACGCCACAGAAGGAGATCCGATGGTTAAAAATGCTAATAGCCTGAGAAAGCTCCCTCTTGTCTTAGTTTTAACTACTCCCTCCGATCCGGAATAACGTTCGCAGCTGTACACAAAATTTGTACTAGGGCAGTACGTTCTTCCCGAACATTATTTCGGATCGGAGGAAGTAGTAAATTTGCACCTGCCACGCACGTATCTACAAGACACATGTTCAATAAGAAAAATATCACATATAATGTTAACAATATTTTGAGGAAACAAATTATAGATATTCATGCTTCGGCCCTGATTGGTTCACAATATTCTAACCAAATACGGAGGTATAATCTCACGGACGTGGTTTGGTCCCTCGAAAAATCTGACAGATAAGACCAATAGTCATCATGTTTTTTGGCGGCAGGTGTAGAAGAGTGGCAGGGGGTTAGGGCAGGCGGAGGTGCACCCTGGATGCAGTTAATCGCAGGCGGCCGTGCTCCCTTTAGGCCGGTCGTCGTAGTCAGCGGAGATCCTGGAGGTAGTTAGTCGATGGCAAGCAGATGCAGGCGCTTGGATGTCGCCAGGGAACACGGGCGCAACGGAGAGGGAGACGAAATTTTGGCTGCGGCGGGCAGTGCGAGTTGGGGCGGCGCGAGGCCGCGCTCGGGGAGGGGGAGCGGGAGAGGCACGGCGCTCCGAGTCGAGGGAGTGGGAGAAGCGTGGCGCGACGCTCCGGGACGGCAGCTGTCGGGACGCGAGGGAGAAGGAGTAGTGATGGGGTCGAGCTTGACTGCAGCGAAGTCCGAGGCGAGCGGACAGTGGATGGTGCCGAGGACCGCGATGACGGCGAGAGAGGTGTCTCCGGCGCGGATCCGGCGCAGGGAATGGCCGCCTCCGGCCAGCAGGTGGTTGCGGGGAGATGGTGGCAAGGTCGGCGGCGTCATGGAGGTCGCGGAGCGGGGAAGCCGGAAGCGGCCGCAGCGTGCAGGACAACGCGGGGTCGCGAGTCTCGGCTCAGCGGAGAGGTCGGGGGTGCAGCGCAGCGATGGCTATTTCGGGGAAGATTACCGAGGTCGTGGGTGTTGTCGGCGGTTTCCTTCCCTGCGTCACGAGTGGGAGGCGTTTGCGCTCAACGTGTTTAGCGTTAAACATTAGAGCACCGTGGACCGTACGATATGCGTGTTGTACGGCTGAGATGATCTGAATCTCCGCCCTCTCGGTCTTTTTATATTAGTCTAGATGTCCCTAATACATGGTCTCTTTCGCTGTATGGTGGTGGAGTCACACGGGTTGGTGGAATATTTAGTCCACCTCGCTAGTTTACAACTGGAGTCATGCGAACGTTTTTAAATTTGTTTTCGCAGCATTTTCGAGAAAATGTTTTTTTAGGGGTATTTTCGAGAAAATGTTACTCTGTGTTTTGGTCCCAAAGGCCGTAGAGCCTTGGTCATGATAAGTAGCTGAAGCCCAAGCCCATTAGGCACGAGCCAGGCCCAACGATGTCTAAACCCTTCCGAGATTTCACCTCTGTGAACAACACTAGACAAAACCCTGTCCTTCCCCCCCACACTTGCCCCTTCCCTTCCATCCGCGGTTTCGGCAAGGGCGGGTTCTCGAACCTAGGGTTTCCGCGCAACTACCGCTCACCGGCCATGGCGAGCGGCGGTGCCCCGCCTCTGCCTCCGGTGGTGGCGGCGGAGGCGGCGCTGGCACCAAGACCGTGCCCGCCTCGCTGTGGTGGGACCCCTTCGTCGCCCTCTCCGACGACCTCGACCGCGCCGCTGCCTCTCCCTCTGCCGCAATCTCGGACGCCCTCGTGAGCACACAGCCAATTTCCTAGCCCCCGCCCCATCCTCGTCCACAAACAACTGTGACCGTAAGTAACTTGCTGCCTTCCGTGCTGCAGGGGCAGCGGATCAAGGGCCATCACGCGTGGTTCCGCGGGTCGGTCTCCATGTTCGGGAAGCCAAACGACGCCTCCAGGACTGCCCTGGACGCCAGCCAAGTTGCTGTCGGAGAGCACCGTCTGGCCGTCAAGCCCGACCTCAAGGAAACCGCGCTTCGCGTCAGCAAGTCTCTGGTAATTTGTTGCCTGTCCCCATTTCGTATTTCCAGTGGTCTTTGCGAAATTAGTAGAGACTGGTATGTGTTTTCATTAGTTCGAATTGGAAAAATAGGGCATGGTTTATTTATCTCCGGATATGATAGAGCAGTGATTTCCGACACCAGGGACTAAGCAGGAACTGGTCCGCTCTGTCTGGAAGCAGATGGCAACCCAGCCTGCAGGCATCGTTGCCTTGGTGCCCCGCCCGCCTATGTGCCCATTGCCTAGCTAACCTACTAGAAAAATTTCTGCAGATAAAAATAGATACTAAAGAAATTAAACTAATTACGTGTACACCCAATAAGTGGAAACTCATTCCCCAAGAGTAGAGGAACCTACTAAAGAAATTAAACTCATTACGTGTATAAGAGGCAAAATTGGAGTGGGTACTTCCATAGCATCGGGTAACAATACATGAACAGGGAATTGTGTGGATTTCACAACTGCACCGATGAATAATAAAAAAGCAAAAAGAGAGACTGACAGAAACTTCACGCTCCTCCATCCAGTACGTTTACTTTCTCAACATACTTGACTCGGTATTAAGTTCTACTATTGGAAAAACATAAGTATCCTTATATTATTAGGCAAAATCTAACAACCAATCTACTGATGCCTCGTAGCCACTCACTACCACAAGCCAATTCTTGGATCCTTGCTTGTTCCGTCCATGAAAACAGCGAAGACGGATGCCATGCTTGGTGGACATATCCATGAGATCCTGCTACGTGATTAGAACTTTGTCACAACTACATTTATTTGTTTGACATAACAAGTGTTACATATTCGTTTCACCAGTGTAACATTTCCTCAGCAAATTTTGAGTCTAAAGATAGCTCCTTACAAACTTCTGCCGTTGTGCTGCATTTAATTTTTTTTTCTTCTCAGAACTTGGACGAAGTGCAGTCATACATTCTAGTAATAAGATCTTCAGAAAGCACTCCAACAACACATGATGGTCATGCTGAAGAATTTCTTCGTCTGGTATGTTCTTTTGAGGTTAATTCTTCTTTCAGAAGTCAAAAGATGTTCCTGTCTGTGATAGCCGATCACTTCTGTTGATTGAAGGAGCCAACCTCTTAGTGTAGTTTACTATGCAGTGTTGTAAGTCTGCAATTGTTGGTGTCCAGTCTAGTTTGTTTCTTTCCAACGTATTTTTTGATATTCTAGTTGCCATTACCATTAAAGCTCATTACTGTGATCAATTATTGATTTTAAATATCATGCATTACCAAACATTTGATGATTCACATGTTATCATAGAGTGATCGAATAATTTTAGTCATCAAGTTATTGTAGTGATCAAACAAAAAGTAACACCTCTGGTGTCCACTACTAGACCCTTTTAGTTAAATTTACAATTTAGTCACACAATTGTTTAAAACGCTGTGATGTATCTTATACCTCCTTTTAATGAATGTCACTGTGGGTATGTTAACTACATGTGCATGCGAAAGATGAAATTTATTCAGTTTATGTAGGAAAATACTGGTGTCGTTGCACTTTGCGAATCCTTTCGTGTGGATATGCCACTTTATTTTTCATTCCAAGCGGTTCTGTAATTGTGATTGTTTATTTTACCTGATCTAGTATCGATCCTTTGTTTACCTGATCTAGTATCGATCCTTTGTTTAGAATAACATTTACCGTATTGAAGGTATCCCTACAATATTACCTTGAGCGTCAATGCTTGCTGAAGTGCATCCGAAGGATCTTTGTTCATGCCAGTAAGTTTGTATTTTTAGTCAAGGAAAAAAATATGATAGAATAATTCTGCAAAATTTATTTTCTTAATCTCTATGCTTTTACTCTCATTTCTGTAGTTCATGTGTTTCTTATCAACCATTGGTGATTGTTAGCAGATATGTTTTGCTATATCTTGGTCTACAATTTTTTTTTTCATACAGTTATTTGGCAATGCTCCGTAGTTATTAATTTAGTATCGTTACCTCTATTTATTTGCGTGAATTCTGTTTTCTACTCCCTCCGTTCCATATTGCTTGATTCAAAAATAGATGTATCTAGCACTAAAATAAGTCTAGATACATTCATTTTAGTGTCAAGTAATATGGAACGGAGGGAGTATGACTGGGAGAGGTGGTGCTTCTGGATGTTCTTATCATTTCACTTGCAGTCCAGAAAATTTACTGAACCATACTTGCGTGTAAACCATTTGTTGGGGTTGGGCAATAACATGGAATGTTTGCTCAATAGGAACTAAAGAAGTAAAAACTTTTCCCTCTTTCGGTTTATTAGGCTCATATTAAAAATCCAGAATTGTAAAGCGAATCTTCCCTTCCACATCCAAATCAGCCAGCATTAGGCTCTGAGTTCTTTCTTGGAGAGGCCATGCATGATAATTCAGTGCATGCAAGCTTTCGGCTGAGTTTACTGGCCATGCAAAATGAGCAGTTAACTCGAACGGCCAGTGCAATGTGCGAGAAAAGGGGGCAGTTCAACAGCGATTAATCAGGGGTGGTAGTAATTACGGCATTGGTTACAGTGATTTTTTGAGACGCCTAGTAAACTGAAGAGGAGGTAGTAGTAAGTAAGGAATCTTTGAGGAGAAGCATGACCGCCCTTTCTTTGTTCAGGCATCAAAGCAATATGAAAAGATTGAAAAATTCTGACAATTGGTAATCGAACGGAAGAAAAGAAAAAGAGAAGTTACTATCACATCAAGTCTTCTCTCTTTTATTTATTTAGTACTTACATTAACTTCTCCGTTAACACAACTGGAATTTGAAATTAATTTTTAAAGAGTGCTGCAAATACACTATCTGCAAAGAGTTTTTGAAAATTATCGTGTTTGCTTGGGCCAAAATCCAAATGCTTTTCATGCTTCTGCCTAAAGAGGGTTGTGTCTGATATGATATCTTCCCAATGAGTCATTATACGTTGCCATAAAAAATAGTCTAAACTATTTAAATATGTCCTTATGCAGTTAATGTTCTCTTATGCCTGAATTAGTCCTCTATTGATATTTCAGACGTGACTTTGGAAAAATGGAGTTAATACTGAATACTTTACTACTTAGTAGTCAATCTTATGCTTTTCGTTACAAATCGAAACTGTTCATTACCGTATTGGTTTCGAACTGAACATCTCATGCTCTCTTTGTCAGCATGTACAGATGATGATTCTGATTCTGATTCAACTGATGCCATCAAAGAAGAGGCCTCACTATTAATTAGTGAAGAGATGGAACGGAGATTATTATCCATAGTTGAAGATTCCCTTGCAGCTGCATTTTCTGTAAAATCAGTATGTTATACACAAACCTATTGCTAATTTAATGAAAAACAAGACATTGCATGCCATTTTATCTAGTACTCCCTCCGTGCATGAATATAAGATGTTTTAGCTATCCAACATGTTGTCTACGTGCATACTAATATGAGCGCACATACACACTTAAATATGTCTACATACATCTAGATATGTGTGAATGTGGACAAATGTTAAAACATCTTATATTAAAAAACAGAGGGAGTAGTACTTATCATTACATTTGTTGGCAACGGTACCTATTTTTTATGTGCATGCGGAACGTTATCTCAAAGCATTCTATTACGATATTATGATAAAATCTGACTTCACTATACACTTAATATCCCAACTATTGAAAATACTCCCTCCATTCCAAATTATAAGACATTTTAGCTTTTTCTGAATCGCATGTATATACGCGTTTCAGTATGTCTGTTCACTCATTTCAGTCCGTATGTAGTCTACATTAAAATACCCGAAACATCTTAAATTCGGATTGGATGGAGTAGTTTAATACCCATGCCTTGCCACGGGATAATAAATAAATTGTGCATGGATACATTGTTTAATTTGGTTTGCTATTTGGTGGATGTTTGTGTCGAGTGCAATGTGTTTGTGTGATGTTTGATCACATCACAACAACAACTCCTTTTTCTCCTTATTTCTCTTTATATGGCAAGAAATCAATAAAATATAAATATGCAATATCTGTGCATAAAAAACATTTCAGATATGGAAACATTGCTAAAAGAACAATCTCCCGCCATTAACTTGTTGGGTGTTTTCAAAAAGAATATCACTGTTTTGCACCATTTAATTAGCCTTTTGATTTTTTTCCCATATCGTAAGTTTCAATGAGAAAACTGACAGATCCATACTTGTTATGACCAACATCGTGACATGGAAAGTTCAAGCAAAAAAGAAGACAATAATATGAAACTAAAACTGACATTAATTAGCATGAATGCGGCTTCCCTTTTTCTACGTGGGACAGGAATAGGAAACAAAACTGACATTAATTGGTATGCTTGCGGCTTTTATGGGGAGGGACATGTGATACCAACTACCACCCACCACTAACTACCCTCTACTAGTAAAGATATAGGAGTCCTTGGTTATTAGCCACGACCATAGTAGGTCTTGAAGAATCTTATTTTCGATCATAAATTCTATTTAGCTCATCATTCCTATTATACTTTTTTTACAAGAGAAAATAATTCTGAATGAATTTTGAAGTGCTAATCATGTATGTAAACTTTTCTATCTAGTGCTTAAGGGGCCTTTCATCCTTATCGATTCTGGTTTTCCAATTTAATTGCTGGAGGTGACCTGAAAGATATTGTTTTGTTAGGCTCTTAGCCTATTGGGGATGAGGCCAACTATGTTTTGGTCACCTGATCTGATCATCCTTATGAGTTTGAATATTTCAGTAAGGCATCTGATTGCAGATCTAAGTCATTCTTGTGTCCGTGTTGGTCAGATAATCACCTCGATTGCCAGCATGAAACCAATGTTACTAGATCCATCATAAACAGACAGTATTTAAAATTTACTCGTATTGATTTTGAGCAAATTTATATTTCTAATGATTGGGAGTATCTTATAGGACTAACTTAGGCTGGGCCTGTTGCAAACTAGTCTAATTAGTGAACTCATGGAATTCAGCACTGTTGCAAACACCTGATCATTGAAGCCACCTTGGGAAGAAAGCTGTAACTTCCGCACAAATGAAGCCCACTGCTGCTTTTGCCTGGCTTCTTCAGATTGACTTTGCACCTTTATTGAAAACTTGTCTTCTTCCCCAAGCTAACTACTCACCGCTGCCTTGGCTTCTCTACTCTGCACCGGCAGTCCCTCTGGCATCTCTGGCACAGACCCACTGCTGTGAATTGTTATAGCATCAGATTCGTATTCGAAAAAAGTTTCCAGTAGTATACTTTTTTTAATGTAAAATATGACTCATATTTTATTAGTCAAAGTCGTGATCAAAGTTAGCTCAAATTTCCAGCATTATTGTTGCATTTTTTTGTACACTTCTGTGGCATTACAGCTTTGCCATTGGTCTTCACTATTTTGCAGGCATCTGATTTGACAGTGTCTTGGCTGGAAGAAAGTTTGATTGAAATTAACTTGATTCTGGAAATTTTGTTTCTTGCTATCTGTGATAACTTTTCAAGGTGTAATGGTGGACTGTGGATAACTTTGTGCTCAATATTTAAGGTAATTGTTTGTGTGGGTTTCTACCCTCGCAACTCTTGGTTCTTACTTGCTGTATTAGTTTGACTTCTGAAATGCTTAACTTTTTAGGATATGCTCTCTGGCTCTTATGATGTTGGAAAATTTGCTGTATCTGTTGAAGCAAAAAAATCATTTCATTATGCTAAAGCTCAGCTACTTCTTATTCTCGTTGAAACTTTGGACTTCGAAAATCTCCTTCGGATGGTTCACGACGAAGTCTCTTTCAGGTCTTTCAACTTCCTTGATTCTATCTATTACTATGGACCATGTTAACATATCAAAACATGATGAGTACCCTATCATTGTAATTTTTGTTTAGGACCTTACGTGATTTTTTGTTTTGTCCCAGTGGAGGGTATTCCCCATATTCTGTGGCTGATATTCTTGAGATGGACATTGAAGTATCAAAATTGCCTGAATTTGCAGTGGAATCAGGACCACTGATTCTTGCTTGGGCAGTTTTTCTCTGCTTGGTCCTGTCCCTTCCAGGAAATAATGCCAACTTGGTAACTGTGATATCCAATCTGATACTATTTATGTCATTAAAGCATGCAGATACCGTGTCTTACTACTTTATGCTTCCAGGAAATTGATCATGCATCTTATGCCCAACGGGCATTTGAGCTTGCACCGTTCAGTTATTTACTTGGAGTTCTTTGCTCAAGCATCTTCAGGGAGTCAGATGTAAGTGTTAGACAAGTAAATGTTTGTTCCTATATTTTTGTTTGTTATGATAATGTTTCCCCTGAACCCTATTAGTTTAAAGCATCAGTGTTCTTCTCACCAATGCTAGTTATTTTCACTATTAAGAAGTATCACTTAGTGAAGCGTGGTTTAGTTTCATTGAGAAAATAAAACGGATAGGCTGGAGAAGCTTGCTGAGCTACTATAGATACAGGTAAAACCAGTCAAGGGATTGAATTACTAGACAGCCACATAATGGTGACACTTAATGGTGAACTAAGTGCAGTATGTATGAATGCGCAATTGTACTACTCTTCAATCCCCTTGCTCATGGTCCAAAAAATAATCACGTCTAGAAGGTCCAAAGTTACGCAGGAAGGTAACATATATGATCATCCTGAATTTGAATCTAGCAATGTACCAAGTGAGATTATGCGTGATACATTGTATGTTTTAGGCAACGGATGCCTTCTTTCTTCTTTTTCTATTATCTTTTGCAGCAAGGAATGCTACAACACAACTCAGCAACAAATGCTTACACCCTTAGCAACAAATGCTTGGACCTATTTATACACAAGTTCAACTTGCCCCATGAACCGAGTTGCCACAAACCGACTTGGCAATTTCACTGAATCCTGGAGCACCTCAAACTCAACTCGTGCTACTCAGCCTGCAAACCTGACAAGCCCAACTTGGCGACAGCTGCAAACAAAATGCAGCACACCTCATATATTAGCACCAGAACTTATGTACACCGTTCACACTAACCAGCACACAACCTATGTGTGTTTCACACCATGAAAAGATTACAGGCTAACATTAACCCCCTAATCTTGTCATCTTCAGTCATCATCAAAAAACATTTGTTCATCATCCGCTGACAAGAGCAACGCTTCTCCTTTCTTTGAGTTGCGGCACACTAACAATTAGTAGCCACAAACGCTACAGTTTTATCACTTTCCCTTCTTCCTAGCCTTGCGCCCACTACACACGCTGGTGTCGGAGTCCTTTCTATCATCCTCATTGTTACGGCTGCCGGCATGACCACGGATAGCACATATGTGACGGCAGCCATCGCCGTTGCCCCTCGCACCCCTGGATGATGATTCACCCGATTGACGCTTGGTCCTTCATCCGAGCCTGCCACTACTGCTCGGTGAGTAGCAGCTGGTTGCCTGTGCCTTGCACAGCGACTGGCTCGTGTCTGTCCTCTGCAACCTCCCTGGGCGGTGGCCCTGTGGGCTTGAACTTGTCTTGGCCTCTGTACATATCACTATGCCATACACACAATAGTAGGGGCTGTAGTGATTTACTGTGCGTTACACACACTTTATTAAGCCCACACTAGTTTTATGATATCTTATCTAGATACTTTTTAATTTTAACTTGAACTTTCTCCATGCAACTCGCTGCATGTATATGCATTTGATAGAAAGCAGAGGTATTGCAAAGTCTTAGAAAGGGGAAACGACGACCATCAGGGGGCAAACAGGCCCACAATAAAATAAAATAAAATAAAATAACAACCAAAACAACCTGGCTGAAGGATTAGGAATCTGGGAAGAATCTACAGAAGGCGATTTGCCACGGTCTAAAATCCGCTGTAATAGATTCAAAGAGATCATGTAGGCCTTGAAACTTGCGGATGAAAATTCTGTCATTTCGCTCGCTCCAAATTTTATTAAACTCATCTAGCAGTCTTATAAGTGCACGTCGAATCTTATTTTCAGGGTCCGGTTTCTGGTTTTCGTGGTGTAATGAGAACTTTCATTTCAGCTTTCATTGCTTCATACGAGATCTCTTTTCAGGTATATGTCTGAGTTATTAATTGTTGCATCTGAATTGAGCTTTTAATGGACCTTGGCAAAAAACACAAGGTGCTTAAGTGGTTCCTTGTATTTGTATGTGCAGACAGAAGACTGTTCTCTTGGCATGATATTGGATATCATTTGTGAAATTTATGGTGGAGAGGTTCGATTAAACATATTTTCCCAATGATTGTGCAACCATTCATTTACTTGCACTGTATAAATTACATTATTTGTTCCTTCTAATGGTTCAGGAATCACTCTGTATGCAATTCTGGGACAAAGATAGCTGTGTGGATGGTCCAATCAGATCTGTTCTTCAAATGCTGGAAAAGGAGTATCCTTTCCATATAAGGGATATGCTTCGCTTCTTATCAGCTGTTTCTTATGGGACATGGCCTGCTCAATGTGTGTATGTATTCATTTTTTCTGCTTTTACCTCGTCTCAGTTTTCTTTTTTACATCCTGCCGTCCATTCCTGATATGAATTTTGCTAATCTGCCTATCTTTGTGCTTCTAATAAATTCCTCTTTGTATATTTTTTCTTTGTCGGAAACAGTAGGGGAGAACCCTACTAAATTTTTTTAGTGCTTGTTGTGGTTTGTTTGCTAACATAGCTAGAAACTGGATTGTCCATTTGCGAAAAGTCGAAAACCAGAAGCACTTATCTCATTCAACCACAAAAAGGTTTGCTTAGAAACATTGTGCCCTTGAGGTCTTCGTCTGCCGCAAGCTCACAACTCACTGGATTCTAAAACCCTGGATCAATTCGAGGTCATCTTGTCAGTTGCTCAGGCATTCATTGCTGACTTGTAGCTCACCAGCATACTACTTATCTGCTCAACTATTAAAAGATGTATCAGTTGTCATCTGAAACCGTCAAAGCACCACTTTGCTTGGAGAAGCATTAGTCTCAAGCTCTGATACGGAGCAACATCTTAAATGCCTGATACCGTGGAGAAGGAAATACAAAAGTGGGTTCAAACAATAGAGAAATATAAATCGAGGATTGATGAGTAACTAACTTGAACAACAAACCCCACAGGCGGGAGGATATTTCAACGCCAATCTGAGGAGAGGATTAACACTGGTGCGGGGGAGGGTTAGAGCCAGGGGTAGAGGAGCGACATGCCGTCACAAATTCAAAATCACCATCACCAGCAACTCCCTTTAACATTAAAGAAACTGTTGAGAACTTGTTGAGCCGTGCTCAAAACTTTTAATTTTCGTGTTGAAAACTGTAACTGGAGATCTGCATGAATTTTAGAAACTGCTAAACATGACACGTTGGTACCTGAAACCTGCTTTCGTTCCAACTGTATGCCGCTGTGTAGCAGCCTCTTAGTTATCGTAACTGTATTATCTGTTTAGCAATGTCTGTTATCCTGTTAATTTTAGCTCCAAGTTACAATAACGTTAGCTATTGATAATTTGTTATCTGTTAAGCAGTGTACATAATATTCTGATTGTTGTGCTTATACAGCAAAAGTAATATGGTTATGATATTCATTGGTTATCTACTAGGTATGGTAATTATTGAAGTTTCTAGCTTCTTGTCACTTTCACTCTAATGCTGCCATTTAATCTTTCTTGACTGTAGATATAATTACCTTGAGAGGATGAATGGTGTAACAACACGGTATGCAACTTCTGGTAGTGTTCCTGATAATGTGAACTACTGTGATCAAATTGAAACTCATCATCCAATTAGCATTCCTGGTATGGAAGGCATTACATTACCCCATGGAACACGTGGTTACATATTGAAAATTCTGGAAGACGATGTTGCATTAGTTCGTTGGGAGGTATTCCTTTCCTGTGCTGCCATACTTCAGTCTTTGTTATATGCTCTCTTTTTACCGTCACAACTTGTTTGAGAAGTATCCTTGTCTGCTGTAGGTCAGTTTATCATCTCTTTCATGTGGTGCTTCATTTTTCCGTATTAGTTATTGAAGATCTGAAGGGAGAGCTAACCTTCCATGAGCTGCAGTGGTGGTGGCTGCTGGGATGGTCTTTCTAGGGTTGAGGAGAGTGAGGAGTCGTGCACACACACCACTTAAGTAGTCAGCTTCAGGATGGGCCAAATGGGCCAAGTAGGTACAGAGAAAGAAGGCCCATGGTTCAACACTCCCCCTCAAGAGGGGTGATAGATATCTATCATTCCCATCTTGTCACATGCACTATTGCATTCTCTAGTTCCCAATCCTTTTGTCAAACAATCAGCCAACTGCTGTCCAGAACTCACATATGCTATTGAGATGATTCCAGCATCTAGTTTCTCCTTGATAAAGAATCGGTCGATCTCCACATGTTTGGTCCGGTCATGTTGCACAGGGTTATTTGCAATACTTATGGCTGATTTATTATCACACCACAAGTTCAAGCATTCCTTCCTTAACAGTTTCAGTTCACCAAGAAGATTTCTAACCCAAATCATTTCACTTACTCCTAGAGACATTGCTCTATACTCAGCTTCAGCAGTAGACTTGGATACTACAGGCTGTTTCTTGCTTCTCCATGACACTAAATTTCCTCCAACAAACACACAATATCCAGAAGTTGACCTTCGATCATCAAGGCAACTTGCCCAATCAGCATCTGTATACCCATCCACTCCCAGATGACCATTAATCTTAAACCAGAGACCCTTCCCTGGAGTGCCCTTTAAGTACCTCAAGATTCGATGAACAGCCTCCAAGTGCCCACTCCTTGGCTCATGCATGTATCTACTCACCACACTCACGGCATATGCAATATCAGGTCTAGTATGACATAAATAGAGCAGCCTTCCGACTAGCCTTTGATATTTCTCCTTTTCTACAAGTTCGCCTGATTGTGCGGTCACTTTATGATTCTGATCAATGGGAGTTGGAGCAGCTTTACATCCAAGCATGCCTACATCGCTGAGCAGGTCCAGGGTATATTTTCGTTGTGATAAAGCTATCCCCTTTGATGATCTAGCAACTTCGATACCAAGAAAGTATTTCAACTTTCCAAGATCTTTAACTTCAAATGTCTTGCTCAGGTTTCCCTTTAGTCTTTCAATTTCTTCCGCATCATCTCCAGTAATGATGATATCATCAACATAAACCGCAAGAATGGTAATGCGCTGTTGGAATGCCGATAGAACAGAGTGTGATCACCATTGCACTGCCTATACCCCATATTGCATACGGCTTGCCTAAATCTGTCAAACCAGGCTCTTGGTGACTGTTTTAAACCATAGATGGATTTTCTTAATTTACATACTTTCCCTGTAGTTTCACTCGTCGCAAATCCCGGTGGAATTTCCATGTAGACCTCTTCCTGCAAGTCCCCGTGTAAAAAGGCGTTCTTAACATCAAGTTGGTGCAATGGCCACCCAAAATTTGCAGCACAAGACACTATGATTCTCACGGTATTCATCTTGGCTACTGGGGCAAAGGTTTCATCATAGTCAATACCATATGTTTGACTGTATCCCCTAGCGACTAATCTTGCCTTGTACCTTTCAATCTTCCCCTGAGCATTCTGTTTAATGGTGTAAACCCACTTGCAGCTGACTGCCTTTTTCCCTTCAGGAAGTCGAGTTAGCACCCATGTCTTATTTTTCTTCAATGCGTCCAACTCTTCTATCATTGCAGCACGCCACTTTGGGTCTATCTTTGCTGCTTTCCAGTCTGTCGGAGTTGACACCGCTTGCAGCGAGGCAATGAACGCTTTATATGAGGGGGATAAGGCATCATATGAGACATAATTACCAATGTCAGTTGCAAAGCCATATCGTTCCAGTGGTTTCCCCACTGCAGCCCTTGTCCCCTTTCTTAATGCTATAGGCAAATCCTCTGTAGTTTCTGACTCGGTGCTGGACTCCACTGAAGAATGCCCATCATTGACTTGTGTTTCACCATGAAAATGTGCTAGCTGCTCCCCCTGGTCCTGGGTTTGCTGCTGCTCCCCCTGAACCTTTCGCCTCATGTAAACCCGAGGATTTTGTTCCTCATTCGGTCTAGGCCACCTTCTCCCTTGCTCTTCAACTGCAATTGGAATTGTACCCACCATTATACTTGAGTCAGGCTGCACAACCGGAGCCACCTGCTGCTTCTCCCCCTCTTGACCAACCTGAGAAGACAAAGGGTGGTCAAAATCTTCGAACAACACACTGAGGTCAGTCTTCTCGCCATAATATGGTTCAGACTCTCTAAATGTAACATCCATGCTGACAAAAGTTCGACGCTCGGATGGACTCCAGCACTTGTAGCCTTGTTGTCCAGAAGGATAGCCTATGAAGATGCATTTTGTAGCACGGGGATCCAATTTGCTCACAGATGGCCTGTGGTCCCTCACAAAACACACACAACCAAATAACTTAGGAGGTACCAGAAACTTGTTCTCCCCATTAGTAGCTCGCAAGGTGACTTCATACTTAGTATTCTTGAGGGCATGCGGTTGATCAAGTATGTTGCCATCATGACAGCTTCACTCCATAAAAATTTCGGTACATTCATAGTAAACATCAGTGACCTTGCAACTTCTAATATGTGGCGATTTTTCCTTTCTGCTACTCCATTCTGAGGAGGGGTGTCCGGACATGAGGTTTGATGTAAAATGCCTTGTTCAGACAAGAACCCCCCAAATCCCTTGTTGACATACTCGGTGCCATTATCTGTTCTGATGACCTGTACCTGCACATTAAAATGGTTCTTCACATACGCATAGAAATTCTTGAAGCATTGAAAAACCTCATCCTTGTGGCGCATCAGATATACCCAAGTCATGCGAGAGTAGCAATCGATAAAGGTCACAAAATACTTCATACCATTGATGGATACAACAGGACATGTCCACACATCTGAATGTACTAACATAAAGGGAGTTATACTCCGGAGCCCCTTACTCACATAGGACGCTCTAGTGTGTTTTGCATACTCACAAGCATCACACTTTAACTTGGTTTTGTCCACCCCTCTCATTACATCAGGAAATACCTTATACATTTTATCAAAAGATATATGACCCATTCTACAGTGATGGACCATCGCCATGTTCTCCTTCCCTTCTTTTGTAGCCATACACACCAGTTCTCCTGCTTGGTCCTGGAATGAACGGTTCATGTACCACAGCCCTTTACGCCTGGTTCCAATCCCAATCTTCTTGCTCGTCAACCTCTCCTGAATCAAACACATTTCTTTGTCAACTGTGATGCGGCAATCAATCTGATCAATCAGGGCACTAAATGACACCAAATTAACAGGAAAGGCAGGAACATATAATACAGAAGATAAGTTGATTGTTGGTGTGCACTGGACTGTCCCTATCCCCATAATAGGCTGTGATGAACCATCAGCAGTTTGTATTGTTTCCTTGTTTGTGGGAGGGTACTGACTATATTTTTCAAATTCTTTAAGATTTCCGGTAACATGTTTCGATGCCCCTGAGTCTAACACCCAGTCTGAATTAGTTTCATGTATAGCTACAGAGGCACAATCAATATTACCTTCATTTGTGTGGACAAAGTGGGCAAAGTTTCCATAGCTAACATCCTCCTGACTTCCAATTTTGCTTTCACCTTGTGCTGTTTTTGAACACCCTTCTCCTGAAACTACAGCATTGGCTCTATGAACTGAAGAGTAGTTGTGACCACCGCTGCTATTGCCACTAGCTCTTGCACCCTGATAGTTACCTCTTGCACCCTGATAGTAACCTCTTGCACCCTGGTAGTTACCTCTTGCACCCTGGTCACCCTGATAGTAACCTCTTGCACCCTGGTAGTTACCTCTTGCACCCTGGTAGCTACCTCTTGCATAGTTTCTTCCTCTACCACGCCCTCCTCTAGGAGCATGGCATGAACGACTCAAGTGTCCCGGTTCTCCACAAGTATAACATTCCCTGTACTCTCTCCTTTCAGTCACCATAAATGCTGGTTGTTGTAGGGTCTCACTGCCCTTTTCAAGATTCAGCCTCACTTCCTCCTGTGACATTGCTGCGATGGCCTCCTCAAGGGAAGGAAGAGTGGGCTGATGCAACAATGCAGCACGTCTGCTTTCGAAGGGCTGATTCAGCCCCTTCAGAAATTTCATTAACCGCCTCCTTTCTAACCATTGTCTTGAAGATGTGATACACTCAGAATGCTCAAGTTCAAGTGGATCACAATGATCCAAATCTGCCCACAGGTGACGCAGTTCTGCCACATATCCCCTCACCGACTTCTCATTTTGTTTCAGGTCATGCACCTTATCTTCTATCTGTGCCATCAAAATGAAGTTTCCCTTTCCGGAATACATCTTTGAGAGGGCATCCCACATTTCTGTTGCATTTGAGAGAGCCTCCACAGAGGTAGCAATTTCAGGCACTAGAGAATTCAGCATCCAAGCTACAATCAGAGAGTTAGTAACGCTCCACTTCTTCCATTCTCCACTCCCTTTGTCAGTTGCTTCAGAAACCTCCCCAAGCACATATCCCTCAAGACCTTTAGTCCTCAAGATCAGCAAGGCCCTTCTGGACCAACTCAGATAGTTTCCCACACCTTCCAATTTGACCTCATTTGCCATTAGCTCCACTTTCTGAGCTACCTCCGCTTGAGGAACCATGGCATTCAAGGAAGCAACGTCATTTTTCCCAGCAAGGAACTGTGTCAGCTTTTCCACCGCCGTGGCTAACTGATCTCCCATGACTGCTGAAGTATGTGGAGCTGTATCTCCCTTTCCTTCACCTACTCTGACTTCACTGTCACTTATGCCTCCAGATCCAAAAACACACAGCCCACAGAATCCAGCAACCTCACAACATTCAAACACAAACACCCAAAGAGCCTCTGCCAAAATCACCCCACAAATGCTAGAGGCAGACCACAAACCTTGTTCTGAGATGCCCTGGACAACGGGACACACCTTCCAGCAGCTGCCGCCTTCCCTCACTATCTTCAGCACTGTAGCCGCCAGTGCCCCACCACTGTAGTAGCTGCCCCCATCTCCGGTTGCTCTGATACCATGAAGATCTGAAGGGAGAGCTAACCTTCCATGAGCTGCAGTGGTGGTGGCTGCTGGGATGGTCTTTCTAGGGTTGAGGAGAGTGAGGAGTCGTGCACACACACCACTTAAGTAGTCAGCTTCAGGATGGGCCAAATGGGCCAAGTAGGTACAGAGAAAGAAGGCCCATGGTTCAACAGTTATACAATTGTAGAACATTTTCTCTGTGCTTCTCCCAAATCTGTTGTTTTTTCATGTTACTGTAATACTGTTATCCATGTTCCTTTTTTATATTCATTGTTTAAAATCAGTTTTTTTTGTAGAAAATGGAAGCCTTTTATTATCCCTGGCCTCTACACCATACAGCCTTAATTATTACACCATTTATCACAAATCACCAAATAGTAGCCTAATAAAAAAGTGAGATAAACTACACAACCTAGTTGAAAAACCGGACTGGACCCGGCCGTTCCACCGGAATAAACCAAGGTTCAAAAAGGCGCTGGGTGTTCATTGTGCTTTTGGGCACTGCCTAGAGCCTAGGTAGCTTAGGTGCTGCCTAGGCGTGGTTATCTACAGCACACTAGCCATCTGCTCTAAGCTTGTTTGATGTTCAAAGTATGGGATTAATTTAGTTGTTCACTTTTATCTGTATTTCACAACTAGAAAATATTTCTTTTCCTTAATTACCGGTCTCTCGATTGAACCGGTTAACCAGCGGTCAGACCAGTGAACCAATAAACTGACAGCCTGACCGGTTCGGTCGCCGATCCAGTTTTTTAAACTATGCTACAGTAAACACCATCACATGACAACCCACATATCATCACTTAAGACGAAGAAGCCTCTCACTGGCACACTATGCAAACCAGGATATTATTTAAAATCTGTTTATGCTTTGCAGATTCCTAGAATTCGTTTTTTAAGGTTTCACTGGGAACTTAGGGACAATTTGTTTTAGTAAGTAACTTTATGCACTTATGCTGGAAGAGTCACTTCTATCGACCATATTGTTGTTGGACTAGAGATATAGTTAGTGTTTAATCTAAACTTGCAAGTAAAAGAAGGAAAAAATCCTTTCGTATCTTCTAGGCTTGAGTTTCAGCCGTTGCATACCTAGTTAATGAGATACACCACTGAAGGAAAACATATTCACAATACGTCCTACATTTCTAAATTTTGATCTTTATTCTTACATTAATATAAGTGTCTGGAAAGGATTCACATCAGGTTATATAGTTCTAAAGTCTAACTGTGATTCTACCTTTCGACTTTCGTGGATGGGACATGCAGACTGAAAAAGAGATTTCAGTTCATTTTCCATGATACATCATAACTGGCAGGAGCAGATTTGTTTCAGCCTGCTGGCCTTGTATAATCTTACAGAAATTACAAATGAGTCCCTTTTTATCTTTCCTGTAGAAAGCTTTGTCCTCTTGGCTGCAGTTGCGTTAACTGAAGCACTCAATAATGACCTGGCCTTCAAGATGTGTCAAGTGAATTTTAGTTTAGCTTGTACTAAAGAAATCAATCAATTACCGTATTCTCCATTGGCTCTACAGGAAAAAATTACATTGACATTGTATACTAACTAGTTGAATGCCCGTGCGTTGCTACGGGCTATAAAAATGGTTTCATCACCACACATGCAAATCTGGTGCACACGAAAATTTCCAGATGATGTGGTTGATATACGAACAAGACATATTTTTAATTAACATTTGAAAAACAATACCATCCTTTCCCTCTTCCCCCTCGCTTGTCAGTTGTCACCCTAATGTTATCTCACCAGTCCTTTGCCGTCACCTCTTTCACCATTGTTCTTCACGGTGACCCCGCTCCAACATGTCACTCGCCGATGTGCGCCGTTCTTTTCTCCAACTCTGGCGAATTTCCATAGTCTCCCATAGTTCTTGACTTTGGAAATCATCATGGAACTTTCCACAACCATAATCGTGGTGGGCTTTCAACTTGCTTGAGCCACCATGATGAGTCATCCCGCCATCTTCGCGTTTCCACCCTATGTAGGGTAGAGTAGAATTATCTATAGAAAATTGTTGAATATTTTTATTTATTTTTGATGAAAATTGTTGAAAGTGAGCTCATATCAGATTGCCTCAAATTACGAAACTCCTGCCTTTTTGGTTTAGTTCACTTCATATGGAATGGGAAAGATATGCACATGGACACTGAGTAATGGATGTTTTGCTCTATATTAGTTTCATGAGAGCAGAGATCACAGACTGTTTCATGAGAGCACCGATCAGGTTTTCCACAACCGAAGAGGAAGAGTATAAGTATTATGCGGCTCCTTGGTATGTACATAGTCTACACAACCGAAGAGGAAGAATATTCTGCCAATCGATAAAAGGTTTTGCATCCTATAATAAATGGACTCCCCACAAAAGATAGGAACATAAAATGGATTAATGCAAATCATCAGGCAAAAGCTAATTAAACATAGTCGGTGCACATTCTTGGTCAAAAGCTGAAGATCATCTGCTGCTGCTCAGTTGATGACGTAAGTTGGCTGGCTAGCATTGGCCAGCATTGCCATGTACCGCTTGACTAAGCTCGCGATCGTGAGTTGGATCACCATCCTGAGTTCCGGTTGTCTCTCCGCTGCTGACGCCAGTACGGAGCAGCTGCTTGCCTTCCTGAGTTGTACCCCGGTGGCTTACGAACTGGTCCGCTTCCTGTGGATCCTGTGTGACCGTGCTGCTGAGAATGGAAGACGTAGCTCCACAAGATCCGGCAGCAGCTCCACTTCGATGGAAGATCCTACAAACTTGCCTATCGTCGCTGGAGACGGTCGGCCGGGGAGACTGAATCCATCAGTGTTCGGCGCGGATGACGTGATGCTCCCCGTCACGTATGGCGAGGCCCCAGCCCGGACCTCCTCTCCCGTCATGATGTGTCTCCTCTGCCCTCCACATCGAATTTGTCGGCCATGAGCCGTGAGGAAGATGGGGAACGGGTCGACCATGGGGAATGGAAAGTTGAGAGAAGAAAGGGTACGCGATGGATACATGTGGTGCGTTTTTTTTTTGTTATTTTCCTTTTCTTCTCGGCGGTGCCCCTACGTGGAGTTTCTTTCGGAGTCAGACAACAATACGAAACAAACCAACGCTGATACTTGGGAGTTGGGCGACGTACCAACGTACAGACCCCAACTCCCCTTTAATAGTAAAGATTTGATAGTGCTAATTGTTTCCTGTATGACTTGGGCATTGTTTTCATAATGTTTGTCTGCTGTAAAACCCAAACCGTAGCTCTTGATGAGAAGAACTGTTGTACAACTAACTAATGTAGTAATATTGGGATGCATAAACTACAGGAGGGGGTGTTATACATTTTCTGAACTTTCTAAATTCATGCGTCCCTCTTCCATACATTTTCTCGTGGGGTTTGAAAAACTGAAAACAGTAACTGCCACTGCTCTCGAAATGCTTATTGATTTGCTGGATAATTTGGCTAACATGAGCTACATTTGTCTAGTTCCCACATTCAGGTGTTTTCATTTTGCTCATCACTTTGACACAAGATCTATATTCATGCAATTATGTGGAAGCCTGTGATATAATGGACTTACTGTATCAGATGATATCGTCAAATAAGGTAGCTGCTAAGTGTGTTTTCATATTTCATTGACTTAATCTGAAATTTGTAGCTGCCAGTGTTATTAGTTGGCCCTAATTTTACCTATTAGTTTATAGTTTTTTAATTGCTGCAGTAATTTTAAGCTTTGCTTCACAGCCTTATCATCATTTTCTTGACGCCTGATTCATTTATTCTTCTATGTAGGATCTGTGCTCTGCTTTGCTGCATACTGATAAGTCGCTCGCTGTTAAAAAATCTAAGAGTTTGGGGCAAATTGAAGAACATATCAGGTTTGAAATTTACACATTATCAAACTTTCAATATACTGATGTGGCAGTGAACATACTCGACTCTGTTCTTTTCAGGATTGATGTTGTTAGAATCTTGTGCTCATCAATTTTCAAATATGTGCAAGATGGTAATAACGCCAGCATAATGTCAAAAACACTTCGTGTGTTAACAGAAGCTCTCAAGTGGTAAGCTGCATTAGTCCCTTGGTTTGTTTGATTTAGTGACTTAGTGCTGAAGTGTTCTATCTAGTGAGTGTTATGTGCAATGGTTACCCAGTTAGGAGACAAGATCTTCAAATAAGGGATAAGATACCAGTAGTTAGGAGAGAGAAGATCTTCAAATAAAGTGCTGTGTCTCCCTAATGTGAAACCCTATCAGCACGGGAATCACAAGGGGCTTGACTTTGCCCATTACAGGAGTTCTGTTCCTCTCGGCCGCAGCAAAAGGCGCCAGTCCAGCCAGGAAACAAATACTGATGAACTTGTGGCAGCCCATCAAAGCTTCCTTGCTGCCTTCCTTCTGACATATCAGCTGCAATGTGGGGTTACACTGGGCATAAGCCATGGCCGTCATCGCAGCTTGATGTTGAGCTGCATGCCGAGGAGGAAAGAAATGTCGTGTGCTGTAGAAATTAAATGAAGGGAATAAGATCCCAGTAGTTAGGAGAGATGCGATTAGTTATTTAGGAGATAAGATCTTCAAATAAGGGATAAGATACAAGTCCAGCCAGGAAACAAGAACTGATGAACTATGGCAGCTCACCAAAGCTTTCCTTGCTCTCTTGTGACATATCAGCTGCAGTGTGGGCAGGGGCGGAGATGGAGCACGAGTGACCCAACCGGATGCTCTACTTAACATGGCATAAAATTTTCAAGCAACAAGCTGATATATAAAGGCACACTTCATAACTTCTAACATCTATTATAAGATATAATAAAATACTGTATAATTCCAAAGAACAAGCAATTGAAAATCGAAGTGCATGCCTACTATAATGATGAAACAAAGGACAAAATTACCTCAAAATGACATGTTGCATTTTTTAATCCCAAAATACAACATCAAACACTAAGGCTCAATAACCTACAAGATAAAAAGTAGACTTCATTTTCAAGTGGAATATAGTAGAATCGCGAAAATGATAATAGTTAAGTAGCAAAATTTTGCATTAACCAATTTACTTCCTTTTTACCACATCTTTCAAATTAGAATGGTACTGTTCTATCAAATTCTTCTTATCTGGACCATATTGTTTCTCATCTCTCCAATTGGTTTCTCCCCGGACATCTCGTGACAGTTCTTTTATTTTCCGAATAGTCTTGTCCTTAATATACCCGAGTTTGATAAGTAAATATTTCACACGAGACTTAAAAATTTGGCCGAAACAAATGAATCGAGCCAAGCAAACGAGGACTAAACTGACGTGCTAAGCAATCTATATTGTCTGAGGCGTGCGGCTAGATGAATGGGCCTGATGCACAATATGTAGCCCAACCTGACGCACACACTTTTTTAGGTGGTAATTAGTAGTAAAAATAAATCCGGGGACTCGTATTCCTGTGCATCAGGGCCGGTCTATTGGGCTCCGCCCCTGAGTGTGGTTAAATGGGTGTAAGCCATGTCCACCACCGCAGCTTGATGTCGAGCTGCATGTCGAGGAGGGAAGAAATTTAATGTGCCATAGTTATTGAATTATGGAAATAAGATCCCAGTAGTTAGGAGAGATGTGGTCAGTTATTTAGGAGCGAAGTTTTCCCTCTCCCTATATAAAGTGAGACTTGTACCTCGTACCAGTCAAGCAATGGATCTGCTTATTTTGGTACTTTTTTTTTCGAGATACGCCTAGGCGTACCATACTTTTATAGCTTATTTAGTATTCTTAGAATATTTAAGCATAGTAATCCCGAAATGACTTAAGGATCATTTCGGTGAAGCTCTCCCTTTATTAATTCTTCTGTAATTCTGTGTAATGCCATGTTACTCTGTATATTTGCACCAATGGGCCTTAGAAAATATTTTGGTTAACAAGCTGTTACTGTGATGAATTTTTAGTGTTCCATACCGCGTGTTTGATGTGGCGCTAGAGTGCGGCATCTTCAGTTCACAATTAAATGGCCCGTCAAGGTAATCTTCTTCTAACTATCTGTTAATACTATCATCTGTTATTAGTCTAAACTACTTCCATTTGTTGGGAACAGTATATACTGGATTGTAGTTGACATACTCTGTTCTTTTTTACACCCAACTGTTAAGCATATTGTAAGTTGTACTTGAAAGGGATTTTTTTTACTTTAATTCCAAATGGTTTTGGCTTTAATTAACATCTTTATTTTCTGATAAGTGTTTGCTACTTGATTAATGATTGTAATCAGAAGAACTAGTTTGTTTACTTGCTAATGGGATATGACCATTGCCATATCCGCGGTTGTAGTCTAGTGCGCGGTGTTGCATGTGTCCAGGCTGCTTGCACATGGCTTGTTTTCGCCACTCATTGGCAAACTTTTGTATTTGGTGTTTGCTTCCTAATGAAAGAGACATGCATATGCTTTTGCATGTTCTCTAAAATGATGTTGTATTCTATCATCTCCATCCCCTTTTGGAGTAAGCCTAAGTGAAATTTGAAATATTTTTGGTGAAAATATTATTTTATCAGTTACACTTATTATGTACATTTATCTTGAAACCTCCAAGCCTTGTAGTCTTGGTGTATTTTCTCTTTTCGATTCTGTTTATCTGTAGGTATGAAAAGTTGAACCACTGTCAATAACAACCACAATTGCCTCTCTGCAGTGATTGGCTACTTTCTGGTGCACTAGCTAGAACGCTTTTTGCTGCCTCTGAGGAAAATGGAGACTGTTCTTCACTTACAACTTCATGTATGTATTTCTGCTTGTAAGCTAAGCATTTAATACTCTGAATGTCCCATTTCTACCTGTATACACTTTTCATCATGGTTGATTAAATACTTGTGGCTTATTGTTGATTTTTGTTCTAGTTTTTCACTTTTGTTATTTTTGTAGATACGGTTGTTTATTTGGTATTACTAGAGTTAACGCAGAAAAGATCTTCGGACATACCACACAAGTTGACCATCATATACACCTAACGTAAAAGTACTTGGTCTATTCCGTAAATTCCGTGGACACTTGAATATTTGGGCGGTTGCCTAATTTGGCAAGGCGAACCTCCATGGCTCATGGCTTCCAGTTCCAGCCTTGTGCCACCTTTATGCTTAGGTGAGGCCATGAAAAGCATGAATCAGAGTAGGAAATGGAAGATTGTCCTCATGGCTTCCAGTTCCAGCCTTGTGCCACCTTTATGCTTAGGTGAGGCCATGAAAAGCATGAATCAGAGTAGGAAATGGAAGATTGTACTAGCTGTATTGTTCCATGGGGTTTAGACTTAGTAGGACCAAGACCGAGTATATAAGGTGTGACTTTAGTGGTGTTGGGTGCGAGGAGGGAAAGGTTAGTCTAGAAGGACAAATAGTACCTAAGACGGGACACCTTCCGATACTTGGGGTCCATGCTGCAAAACAATGGTGGTATTGATGAGGATGTTAGCCATAGGATCAAAGCAGGGTAGATGAAGTGGCGGCAAGCATCTGACATCCTCTGTGACAAGAATGTCCCGCAAAAGCTAAAAGATAAGTTCTATAAGACAACAATCAGACCCGCGATGCTATATGGAGCAGAATGTTGGCCCACTAAAAGACAACACATCCAACAAATGAGTATCATAGAGATGCGCATTCTGCGGTGGATGTGTGGCCATATGAGAAGGGACCGAATTATGGACAAGGTAATACATGATAGGGTAGGGGTGGCACCGATTAAAGAGAAGCTTTGCCCAGCACCGATTGAGGTGGTTTGGGCATATCCAACGGAAGCCTCCAGAAGCAATCAGCGATCCCTGTGCCGGAACCTTAGTTTATTCTCTTGTACCTTGTTTACTTTTTCTCTCTTTCACTTTTATTTCCCTTATGTTTCTGTTGGGTTCCATATAAAAGCCTACCCCAACTTGCTTGGGACAAAAGGCTTTGTTGTTTGTGTTGTTGCAAATAAATGTGGTGTTCTTGTTGCATATACATGTGGTGTCGTTGTCGTTTGGACAGAGCTCACTGTTTAATCTTTGACTTCCCATATGTTAATTTTGTTTATAGATGATCTGAATTCTGATGAACTCCATATTTTCCTAGTGCTTGACTTTGCCATTCAGGTTCTGCGGAAAGGAGCTGCCGCTGATGATATGATATCACCGTTCATTGTTTTTTCAATTCAATACATCATGGTCAATCATATGAACTGGAAACACAAGAAGTATAGTTGCTGGAAGACAACCCTGAAGGTGATTTAATTTTAAAATCTGTTTTGGACTTAGGGAAACTGCTTTATAGCTTTAGTTGGTGTTTACTTAGCAAAGTCTCACCCTCTTTTGTATGACATACTTGAGAGTCATCACTGATATTTGTTCACGTACTCTGTAGTGCATTATTCATACAATGAAGTATTCTTGTTTGGTTCAGTTCCTTCTCATTTTTACGTGCTATTCATAATTGAGGAAATAAAATGTTTGAATATTTTCATTCAACTATAATTTGCAAGGTGTTTGAATTGGTGAAGAGCTGTATTCAAGTCAAACCAATCTTGTCAAAGCTCGGTGGCATCATTTGGCAAATTCTACTATATGATTCTTCTATCCACAGTGTTCTCTGGCACATTGTGTGTATGGCCACACAACTACTGGAAGTAAGCATCTTTATTATGCTATACTTCTTTCTCTTCAATACCTTTTCTGTAATGAGCTGGTTAAACTTTTCAGCAGTCGCGCGGCAGCTTCTATAATGGTGTTGAGGATATTGAAGATATACAACTTGTTCTTTGCTGTGGACTTGATATTATTTTTTTCATGCTGTCAAACTTACCAGAGGTAAACATGTATGATATTGTAAGAGTATCATTTTCACCGCACATTAAACAAGTCCAGCTGTCACATCAACATCATACTTTTATTTTCTGAATTCCCAATGTTTTTCTAGTATCTCTTTTCAGGTGAGTCATCACACAAGATGCATTGCTAAGAACGAACTAAGCTAATAACGGTGCTATTGTAGAACTACTTCAATCAACTGCTTTGCCGTCAAGTCAGTGTTCTTTATAGTGCTGTAGTAAATAGTAAACAAGAAGACAATCTCAAAGTTGTAATCGATGCTATTAGAAATAGTAGAAGTAATGACTGATGATCCGCTAGCTTGTGAAGTCCAACTTTTTTTTGGTGGAATAGGTTTCATTACTTCCCTTTGGAAATTGTTTCTCATTTCCAGTATTATGGAAAAGGTTAGGCAGCCGTCCAGCAGACAGTGACAGATAATGCAAATGATATGTTTCAACGCAAGTATGTGAAAACATGAGAAGTTCTACAAATGTAATGAGTAACTTCATTATTATTTTTGTTGCTTCATTGCAAGTGGTTGACAAATATGATGAGTTACAGTTAAGCCACACATGAGGCATCATGAGAAAATGTTCAATCTTGTTGTAGAGAAAAAAATGAGTAACTTCATTCTTGTTCTTCATCGCAAATATATTTGTTCCCTTTAGTGTAGCAGTATCTTGATTCATGTCATTTAAGTGCTGTCACCTCATTTCGTTTTATATGATATCATTTTTTTTTGACTCCTGTATATTCTTCAGGAGTTGATGCCAGTTGCACCTTTTGTTACTACGGTTTTGTCATCTTCATCAAAGCCATTTCCTTTCGTGACAGCTGCAATATCGTCAATGTCCTTTCAGAATCCGGTATGTCATCTGGTTTATAGTGCATAGTTTATTATTAGCAATGCATTGTATTTTGACCTATTTTGAAGGGATGTCAGATTGTACTGGCAATATTTATCTGATGGGGTTATGGTGCGTGGAAGTTAGCTATCCATGTGCCAGAACCATGACTTGGTTTCGAGATCTTATGGGTTTCAACTCTAGCCTACCCCAACTTGCTTGGGAATGACTAGGGTTTTAGGTGCATCTGTAAATCTGGACAGTACATCGATAATTGTTGCCATCTGTCTTGTATGTCTTAGCAGGACATTTATCCGTAACCACATTTTGTTTGTTTCTACTACTGAAAACTATACATGGAAAGTAAACCGAAGACAAGTAGATGAACTTATGCTCGTCAACGAAGCCTCGCCGAATTTCTCACGCTACGCCATGTGTATCAAGGTCATTCGTGATAGAATTAGGAAAGAGAGATATCACTTCTGAAGGTTAGCCGTGATGCAAACACTGCAAGCCACGGCCTAGCCTCCTTAGGTAGAGTACAGGGTAGAACCGGCTTTTGGGTGCAAGTTTACCCGCTGGACATAGCAGCAGCGATAATCTCGGATAGTACTCTTCCTCTTAATTAATAGGATCTCTGTTTCCCCCGCAAAAAAAAAGGTAGATGAACTTATAGTTAGGAAGAAGCACTTGTATTCCCATGAAGCCAATATATACACATACATGTAAGGAGTTTAATCCTTGTGAATGAGGAACAACGACTTGTATTCCCATGAACCAAATGATGCTTGTTAGGGGGAGTACTTGTGATCACATGAGGCCAGTAATCTTTGTCTTTTTATCCATATTCTTTCTGGCACCTTGTATTTTAATCGATGTCTTAAAGACTTTAAGCCTTTTGACTGAGAATGCTTATATTTTTCGCAAGGCTTTACAAGTTGCTGCAGCTAGAGCATTATCAATATTATGCTTCACTGCTCACAGAGTGCAACCTCAACTCATGGAAAATTGTAGCTTTATAATTGATGGTTCAGAGGTTAGCAGCCGAATCATCCATCATTAAGTCAAAGTTTGTGGTGACTTATGTAACTGGTTTCATTCTCTACCTCGCTGTGCTGATATCACTCTTCTGTTTCATGTTCTCTTTTCCCTATTTTTAAGATTTGTAGATTGCAAGCATGTATTGCCCACCTTCTTGACAAGGAAGAGAATATTAACAATTCTTTGATCATGGCTATATTCGACCTTCTGACGTCTTTTGCTCGTTATCAGGTATTGTTTGTTTCATATTGTTACCTTTTGTATGCTACATTATATATATCGATAGTGTTTTCTGTTAACTCTCTCTAGTCGCTAGTTCTCTGTAATGCCGTGTACTCTGTCTAGACCTTTGTTATTATTTTGTGATGCATTAACTGCAAGCAAGAACATAAGGATCAATTTCTAGTTGCTTAGCTTCATAATAATTTCCATCGGATTGAGCCAACATCCAAGCCTGTTTGTATAACACCACCATTGTTACCAAGTTTCTTATTTTGATTATCGTTGAATAGTCAAATCGTCCCTGCATTTTCCAATCCAAACTATATGTAGTCTACACTAGTTTAGTTATCTAGGATCACGCTAGTGCACACACATGCACCATATATATCTTCCGTATACAAATTTACGCGCAACATTGATGTATATCTTTCTTATATATAATTAATGACAAATTGAGCATCAAGCTATGAGTTCTGCAGCAATAATTGTGTCAAATGTATCCAACAACTACAAAAAAGCATACCTATTTTTTCTATAGGACATCTTTAATGGGCATCTCTAGTTGAAGAATATGGACTTTCATAACCCAAGCTAGCGGAAAGTGCATCACCTCTATATGTCCCTTCGTCGTCGTTTAGGAAGTTTAGTTTGATCAGAGATTGACTTATTCATATATTCACATACACCTAGCCGTAAATATTTCACACATTGTGACTTGTTATGTGCTTTCTTGCAGCCTGCTCTTTTCGTTTCGCTGACAGAGGAGAATAATAATTCTGCAAATTCTCAGATCAATGGTTCTTCTGTTGTCAGCAGTTCAAGAAGTAAATCTAAATTTGTTGAGCAAATGTTAGGATATATTGTGAATTCCACTGAGTTCATGAATAGGTAAATGATTTGATGATGTTTCTCACAGCCTTTTACCCTATAATTTGTGTTCCCTCTCTGTAGGAAAATAATCGAGGAATCTAATCTTCTTATATGAGAAGTGTAACATTTTTCCGACTTTATTTGAGCATAATTGCATTGAATTAAAAACATGTCCTCTCATGATGAGCAAACAGCGTTCAGGTGGTCAGGAGTAATGGTGCTCATTCAACCTGCCAAGTTTAATCCAGTGTGTTGGATCTGGTGTGTCCCATTTGGTAAATTAGTGGACATGTGGCACATCCGTGAAATTACAACGTGTGTGTGCATGGGTGGTCTGAGTTAGGTTGTCGGGTCTGCTTTGTACTATTTCTAGGAAAATAGTTCCCTTCATGGTTGCAGTTCTGACACCTTTAATTGTTTCATTTTATGTATAGAGTTTACTAAATTATGATATTTAACATCACTAATATTTTTCTTTGTAGATCTCCTTCTTTGTTACTTAGTATTCTTGACTTACTCGTGGCATTATGGGAAGGTGGTATCCAATTCATATGCATATTAGATAAGCTAAGAAGTTCTAGAACGTTCTGGGAGAGCTTATCACAGTGTATTCGTGCTATCTTTGATCGTTGTCCTCTTGGCAGTGTTGACGCTACTGATGAGAAATTTTCTTCAAGGTATTGTTATAATGATTTACCTTTTCAATGTTTACATGCCAATTAACTATCAGTCTTGGATTTTTAATTAAATTATTTTCCTGTATAATACTGTATTTCAGTTAGTGCCACCAACAGTGTCCTACACATGCAGTCCTAAGACTGATGTCTTTTATGTTGGCCACCTGGTCCAGTATGATTTCTTATATTGAAATAGTAGTATGATAAAATAATAAGGAATGTTTTGCACTTGTAGGTATAATTGTCAGGCTAAAATTTTTGAGATCATGTCACATGAGTTGTTCTTGAAAGGAAGATTACTTGTGGAAGCAAAAACTTCTAATCCTGTTCCAGATTATACGAAGGAGCAAAAAGAACCTTTTGCATCTTGTCCAAGCAACATTGTGCTCGAATGGTTTGATAGTGTTTTCCTGGAAGATTTTATCAAACATTTGTCAAGCAACGGATACCAGAAGGAGCTTTTTCATCGTGCCAAGGTAGCATGTTCTTGAGTTCCGAAATAAAAAGCGATGGATGCATGTTTTCTCTTCTCACCCAATTGCTCCGTCTGTGAGATTTCATGGACTTTTGCTCGTTAGTTGGTAATTTTTATTGTACACATTGTAATTCAAGAGCTTATCATGTTCTTCATATTTGTGCATTTCAGTGACATACTGCGCTTGTAAGTTTTTACTTTGGTTCATGCTTACGTGATATTTTCAATTCTTATTGATAACATAGTTCCTTTGGCAGGTAGTTTCATGCGTTTGCATCATCCGACTAATAATGAAGTTGTCCACTGGTGATACTGCCAGCTTATCTTTCTCGTCAGTGAAGAAGATTCAGCTAATCTCTAGCAAAGTAAGGCACTCAGTTTGACACTCCAACTTTTGTGCAATATATGTAGCACCAATATCATGTGTAGCAATGTTCTACTCCTATTTGTCTCGGTTGTGTACCAGCTGCTTTATATCCCCTTGTTAATTTTTATAATATATAAGTTGTATGATGAATTTATTAAACAAAATAAAATATACCTCCGCTGTCCCATTAAGAAGTTTTGATAAGTTAAATTAGCCTGCCAAAACGTCTTATATATATTGGTACGGAGGGAGTACAATATATGTATTAAACTGCCTCTTTATTTACAGTATTCAACTGTTAAGTTACTGTATGCCAGTTCAATGTAAGCTTAATAAAGGTAGTGAAATAAAATAGAATAAGAGTTTACACCTTTCCCAGAGAGGTTTCATCGTACCTCAAGTTTAGCCACCGAGTTATGAAACCGCATATTTGGCTCTCAAAAGTATTGTAAATGTTCAAATGAAGAATTCCAGCGGTTTCGAGAGTGGGTTTGCCACCTTAGCGTGCGTGTCTGACACCTTTACAAGTTGACTCAGCAATCTACATTAAAAATTTATTATCCGAACGAAGTATCACCATGTCTAATAGTGCCCATTTCTTTCTCTACTTGTCCCCCCTTCTTTCTCCTTTCTTCTTCTCTGCATACACGACAATGTTGTCCCTCCCTCTCTGCTGTCATCTACCACCGACCTTTCCAAACAAAATTTCTCTGAATCTTTTCCACCTTCCTGAACAGTTATCAGTATCTGAATGGTTAGAATACCTGGTTTATACCTCAGGTCGAAGTAGATGAATGATGAAACCTTACAGGGGTTCTGTACACTTTTCCGATAAAATACTTTTGCATGTTTGGCAATTAGATTTTACTTGTTTTTTATGTACACTGCAGCTGCTGACGCGCCTGTCTTGTATTCTATTTTTTGGTATGCAGTTGTTACAACACCATGCATTCGTGGCTCTGCTCTCACAATATGCCCTGCATGGCTACAGGTACCCTTTTTTTTAATCCATTGGTATTTGTTATGATTTATGAATATTTTTTATTTGCATAATAGATGAGTTTATTGACCTAGTTTTCAACTGAACAGTAGTCTGATTATGTATATGTTTGATGTTTGATATTGAGTCTATAATATTAAAATGCTCCTTTTTTGTAAGTATATTATCCTTCAATTCAAAGAGGAACATAGTTGCTTGAAGGTCTTCTGCAACAGTTGTTTTAGAGAAAGTTTGGCCATGTGAAGTGTATATGAACCAGAATAAGTGCAAGTTGCAGATCTAAGTTGAATACTGAAATTTGGTGGTGTATTTCTCGGTTCACTTTGTTGTGGACCTTTCATAAGAAATATGTCCGGTAAACTGAATGCTAGCTCAATTGTAAGGGCGCTATTTAGTGCTCCAAGACACCTGTGTTCGATCAACCATTTCTTACTTCTTCTTTGATGAAAATTGAGGTGTCCCTCTCCTTCTGGGTTTATTTTTCTTTAATAAGAAATATGAAAGGCAGCTTTACTTGATTAAATGTATGAGTTAGTACGTCATACGTTTTAGCACCATAGACACTCAGATGCTGGATAGTCCAGTATTCCACTGGGTTCTCCCATAACAGAACCATTTTTCACATACTACCCACATCACGGGAGTTTGATAACATAAAATAACCTTCGTGGCCCAGCATCTCACTCCCTGTATGGTCATCTCTTCAGGGTTGGAAATTGGTGGGTTCTTAATTTATAATTCTTGAATTATTTGATATGTTTGTTGGATACAATTTTTGAAAACCTTAGGGCATCTCCAACGGCGCCTCCCAAAAGCGGACACGGAAAGTGTCCGTGGTCCCTTTGGGGTGCCCCGCGGATACAGCAGAGGCCCATGTCCGGGCCTGTCCGTTTGGGATGGGAGGTGCACCCAACGGCGCACCCCATTTCGTCCGGACTTGCTATTTTTTCTCCATTTTTACAATTTGGCTATTTTATACAACAACAAAGTTCACAAATGATAAAATTTAAATAGTTCATAATGAAATAAACAACATAGTTCGCACAATCAAATAAAATGAGAAAAGATGGCTAGTTGTTTTCTATGTGAGCCCACATATGCTCAACCAGATCTTCTTGAAGTTGATTGTGCGTTGGCCGATCACGGATCTCATGATGCACATGGAGGTACTGCTGAAACGATGAGCCCACATATGATCAACCAGATCTTCTTGAAGTTGATTATGCGTTGCCCGATCACGGATCTCATGATGCACATGGAGGAACTGCTGAAACGATGAGCCCACATATGATCAACTAGATCTTGTTGAAGTTGATTGTGCCCGATCACGGATCTCATGATGCACATAGAGGAATCTCATGCGCAGGCTCAATCAATTCACTGTGAAATTCCCACCCTTGGTCATAGAGGCTATCATCACGCTCATTCTCAACTATCATATTGTGCATGATCACACAAGCAGTCATCACCTCCAACATCGTCTCCGCGCTCCAAGCTCTAGCAAGGTGCCAAACAATAGCACAACGAGATCAGAGCACACCAAATGCTCGCCCGCGCTCCAAGCTCTGGCAAGGTGCCAAACAATAGCACAACTAGATCAGAGCGCACCAAATGCTCGCTCCACATCCTTCCTAGCAAACTCTTGTTGTTGAGCACTCTCCAACAAGCAAATGGACAGTTCTTCCACTCCCAGTGCATGCAATCTATGCGTCAAGCATCCCACTTAGACTCGTTAATCGACAAAAGCCGGGCAGTGTCTGCAGCATTTTGTTCTCTCAAATGCTCCAGGCCAATATCTGAACCACTGCTTTGCAGAAATTGTACATTGAGTCAAGGCAAGTGGACTCGCTCATGCGCAAATACTCATCAATGAGATCACCTGCAATTCCATATCCAAGCATCCGGATAGCTGCAGTGCATTTCTGGTAAGAAGAGAAGCCAAGCTTACCGGTGGCATCAGGCCTGCTAACGAAGTAATCATCGTACTCCCTCACTCCTTCTAGAAGACACATGAACACATGTTTTGCCATCCGAAAGCAGCGCCGAAAAACAGGCGGAGGGAATGTTGGAATGGTGCGATGGAAGTAATCATTAAAAAGTTGTTCATGGCCGACCTTCTCTATCATGGTCCAGCGCCAGCGCACGTCCCGACGCCGATCCTCTGTACTTTGGAAGTGCATTCTCATTGCGGTTGTGGATGAAGGCTGCCGCAGCCACCCAAATTTCCGTATCATCATCGGACGAGTCATCCGAAGAATCGATGAAATGTGAGTAGAACTCAACTATCCGTCTACATGAAAATATACGACAATGTCATATAAATAACAAACTAGTGGCCTATGCAACAAAACAGAGGACAGTCTCTATACCTTGCCGCGGCTGGGCAAATGACCGAACAGGACGTTGGCGCTGTAATTCGCCGGCCAGACCAAGCCAACGGCGGGCGATTTGCAGCTGTCCTGGCCCGATTTGGGAGGGCAGCGTAAAACCACGCCTCCTCCTGCGTCGGCGTGGAGTACGGCTTGGTGGCGATGCTGAAGAAGATGGGGACGTCGGCGAGGATGGCAGCAGGGCCTGAGCTCCTCCGGGGCCACCAGATGCGTCCGAGCAACACCGGCAAACAGAGGCGGGACGCCTGCCGTTAGGCTAGCAGCGGCCACCGCAAGTCGAAAGCGGATGTCGGCGCGAGCGGCACCACAGTGGAGAGGGAGGGGTGGACTCGGGATTGGGATGAGCACGTTCCGCGCGAACGGACATGTCCGCGGCCCCCTGTCCGTTTGGGGAGGCCCGTTGGAGATGGCCTAATTTTCTGTGGGAGCTTTTACAAATTTTGGAACAAAAAAATGTTCCCTTCGTTTCATGTTACGCTTCATCCTACATTTTCACATTTCCACCTATAAATCTGGAATTGTTTTTGTTTAACCAGGTTAAATAGTTTAGTTTTTTATTGTGGATTTAAATGGTTTGGGTTGTTTGGGTCAAGCTTGTTAAAAGTAGGGTGTAGTTTGGTTTTATGGAGGAAAGAATTGGGTTTGGTTTGGGGTGGGCCTGCATAGTTTGGTCCCTAACAGCTCCAGGCACCACGTTGCCCTTCGGTGCTGCCGCCACCGCGCCACCGTCCTCTTCTCCAGTGACTGCACGTTGTTTGATGAGCTGTTACACGTGCCGACAAAGTGGCTGTTGCCACCGTCGTGGGCGGTATCGTTGCACACAGGACACACTTGGGTTGGGTAAGCTGAATAAATGCAGTTCCTGCTATAAGGTAGCACTTGCGTTCAGGTAGCAGGACGGGATTAGGCCTCGTTCAGCTAACAGTTCGGTTCAGATATCAGGTGAAGATATGTACTTGTATCTGCGTAACTGATCAACACCCATAAGCTATAACCACAGTTCCTGCTATCGGTTTAGTTCGGTTTGGGTGGAGAGATAGTATGGGTTGGGTACCACCATACAAACCTCAGTGGTTTAGTTTTGTTTGGTTTGCACGAATTCATCACATGGTTTAAGTTTCGGTACAACTCAGTTCCCCAACCATCCCCGGGTTTATCCACCAAGGCACCCCAAGAAAATACTATGTTGCCTCTCTAGCGTACTCTTGCATTTTCAGCTGCCCATTGGTGCACCATGAACCTCACACTTGTTAAAGTATATGTGGATTGCTCACCTTCTCTCACTTCGGACTTTTGGTTCTACTGTTTGGTGCCTGAAACTTAATATTGTATCAGCAAATGTCTTGGGTTCAAGTCTCGGCTTTTGCAGTGTAGATAAAAAATTGCTCTTGCCCTTTTTCTATCACGTGTACGCCTCATCACGTGTAGGCCTATGCATAAATATGCTTGGGAGTAGTAGTCCTGCTTAGAAAGGTTAATCACATTAGAAGTGCACGGGGAAGGCTAATCACATTGTACTATGATAGGGTGCTGAAGGAAAAATGAGTGAAGGATGGCAAGTACAGTGGAACCAAATTTGAATAGTAGGATGGCAACTGGCAAGTATTATGAAAAGAGTAGAATCCTATCAGTCTATTAGCCTGTTGAAACATTATCTTTTCTCTGATGTATCATGTTGACCTAGTATAAGCGCTGAATTTGGTTGCACCATATATGTTTATGGCCTTATCTGTTCAAGATACTACTGCTAGTCTGTCAAATAAAATAGTCCCCCTTTTAAACTGACTTTTTTAAAATTATTCCTTAGTTCTTTATTATATCCCCTACATGTGTGCAGTGGTGAACAAGAACTTACCAGTTTGGTAATCAATGATCTTTACTATCATGTACATGGAGAACTCGAAGGTCGTCAGATTACTTCTGGTCCCTTTCAGGAGCTCTTGTGTTTTCTTCTTGAGTTTAGGTTATTTGAACGCAATGCGTCGGAGCAACCTCATAGTGCCTTCCCAGCAGCCACTGGCAATATTTTGTTTGATGTTGCACACACTCGGGATGATCTTGGAGTTGAACTTTGGAATCATTCAGATTGGAAACCTGAAAAGGAAGTAGCTGAAGAAATGTTGGATATTATGCATAAAGCAAATTGGATGAAGTGTCACGCTGATGCAAAGCTTTCTACATTAAGGTCCTTCACAACATTTTTATCCGTCTACATTGGAACAGTAAGTTTGTATCTTGAGATCCTTTCATTTGCTTGGAGACCACTCTTTGTCCACACTGTTTACTCCCGCCATCTAGAAATGTAAGGCGTATTTGTTTGGTTAAGACAGGACTTTGACCAACAACCATTCTATTAATATTTTGGTTTATGTGATACAAATATACAATCATAAGTACTTCAGAATACTATTGACATTAACTGTATGCCATGTATACTACATAACAATAGAGTAATTGTTGGTCAAAGCCTTGTCTTGACCAAACACAAAATTCCTTACTTTTTTTGACAGAGTTAGCACTACTGTGTCTTTTGATAGTTACACCCTAGGTCTCTAAATTAAGCCTTAGCATGGGTTCATAGAATCTACGTTAGTGTGTCACTAAGGTCCATATGTCAGTAATTGATGAGTAGTAATGTGGCTGGGCCTAAGCAGACTTGCCTAGGTATCCTGAAGTTTATGGGCCTAAAATTGAGAACCATATGAGTTCTTTGACCTTGTGTAATTTACTCATTATTGCACTCATCAACTAATCGTACAATCTCTCGCAGAGTGCCAGTAACAAAGTCACCTTACCTGATGGAGGGATTTCCACAACAGCTACGGAATCAGCGATTAGATGTGCATGCAAATACTTTCAGTCAACTGTTGATTCACTGTTTCCTGAAGTTGACACGAATGAGGTTTTGTTCCCCCTATTGTCTGGGCAAGTGGACTTACTGCTTACTCTTACCAGGTTCTTATTTCAGCAAGTTAAGCAAACCAAGAGCTCTGCTCGTCTCTATCCAGTTATTATACTTCTTATGAAGACCTCAGGTGCCAGCACATCATTTTTGGTTGATCTCATGCCATCTAGTCCTGCTCTTAAGAAACCAGTGAAGTCCCTCCTTGTTCTGAATTTGTCTTTAGTTGAATTCATTTACGGCAAGGATGACATAAAAGATGTATCAGGTGATGTTAATCTGTTTGGTGAATTGTCCATTATAAGTATGAGTTTGTTACCTGTACTCTGCAAATTGGCTGAGAATAGGGATTATTGTGATCTTGCTGTTGGATCAATGGACTTACTATTCAAGGGTTTTATACCTCCTAATGTATGGTTGCCTATTCTACAAAAGCATTTCCGTCTCCAGGCTATACTGCGCAAATGTCAGAATGGTGCAATATTGTCTACTCAAGTAATTTTGAATTTTCTCTTGACTTTGGGGCGGACAAAGGATGGTGCTAAAATGCTTCAGTCTGCAAATATTTTTGCTTTCTTGAAGGTACTTCTGAGTCAGCTGTCTCTCGATGACTCCTGTTTCAGAAATTCTTTGAGCAGCCAAGCAAAGGATGTGAATATCTGGGCTATGGCTCTTGCTATAGTCGCCTCGCTCAACCATTGTATGGATGATGATATTTCTCGTAACAGTGTTGCGAACAGTACTATCAGCTTCCTTTCAGGACAAGTTCCACTGATGTCGTCTTATCTATCTGCACAAAGTGTTAGTACGCATCAGAGCAAGAAAAGGGCGGTGTTGCAACAGTCGCAGACATCACTTTCAGCTCTCAGTTTAACTGAGAATATCCTCTCACTCCTGTGTATCTTAGCAAAATATCATTTCCCACATGACACTAGTATGATGGAAGTAGATTCAGAATTAAGAGAGATTATTATCCACCTGCTTGCATTTATTAGCAGAGGAAGTGCATGGACTGGTGATTCCCCAAACTGGAACCCATCTTTCTGTTGCCCTCCTATTGTTAAAGAAGAAGTGGCACTTCATGAAGATCCACCACTCATCAGGAGCAATCATGGATGGTTCAGATTTGCCGCAAGCAGTACTCTGTCAACAGCAGCTGTTTCTGCTCCTTCCAATGCATCATCATCTATAGTGGTCAGAGACAGAAGTAGTGGAGATTCTTGTTCTGTGAAACAAACTCGTTTTACTGAGATGATAGCCGTGCAGATTTACAGAATAGCTTTTCTTATTATGAAATTCCTTTGCAGTCAAGCCAAAGAGGCAGTAAAAAGGGCAGAAGAATTAGAATTTGTTGATCTTGCACATTTTCCTGAGCTTCCCATGCCAGATATTCTTCATAGTCTGCAGGTAACTATTTTTCATTCTTCTTTGAAAAATAGGTCTGCGGGTAACTATTGATATTGTGTAAAGTCTTTATTGTTCAAATTAAAACTCTTGTGCTTATTTTTAATGTGTTTTTTATTAGCAACTTAGCATAGAGTTGTATAGGATTCATCTAAACCATGAAGTAAAAAAGAAAGAGTTGTATAAGATACATCTAACCTGGATTGGTAATAACCATATTCCACTATACTAGCTTGTCCAATAAGTCTTTCTGAGTAGCTATGTGTTTTGCGGCTTTTGCCTCGTGCCATCCCCGCTTCTCATTACAAATTCGCTAAACCTTCTTTACTGCTAAGGTTTAGGAAACATGACAAGAAGTTGCAGGAAATGATCAATGACACATACTTCTTTACAAACAAGTAGAAGATGGAAGTTATAAAACTTGGTGCTGTATTGACTGCAATATTATATTAATTTGAGGTGTATAGACACTATGATTTTGAGGCATGGAAGAATCAGAATTAATTTGATTGTTTACATATTTATTTTAAAGAAAAAATTGTCAGGTAAGGTCATTAAATCGCCGTTGTCCTCTTTAGCTTCGAATGACATTGAATCGAAAGTGTCATTCAAACCATTAATCAGATTAATTAAGAAAATTAAGTGCTGAGTGATAAAGCAAAACTCATGTCACTCTGGAGTACATAAAAAGTAGAAAAGTACTGTATATCTGGTATTGTAAAATCTATAACTTCGAACTCAATCCTAAAATTGCAGTCCTACCAGACATCTCTGGGACTGAAACATGTGATTCTTACACCATTGACGCGTCATCATTGCTTAAAATCCAGCTCAGAAGTGAGTGATAGAAAAAGAAAAGTGAAAACCTTTTCTTTTGCCTGGGTGTACTTTTTCCTGATCGCAGTTGCTGCACTCTTTCCAGGATCAAGTGGTTTCTATTGTTACTGAAGTACTGGAGGCAAATGTATCGAGCATTCTCTGTAGTGAGACAGATAGGGTATGCCATCTTCTGTTGGTGATCCTTGAAACATCACTTTACATGGAACTGTGTGTGTCCCAGTCATGTGGCATCAGGCCAGTACTGGGTCGGTTCGAAGATTTCTCCAAGGGAATTAAGGCTATGCTTCATGGTATGCTTCTTATACTAATTAAATGGGGATTCTAGCAACTACCATTCTTAATGGTTCACTTTATTTATTCAACAGTAGGATCACAATTAATTCACTTATTTTTCTCGCTTTTTGCAGCTTTGGAGAAACATTCCGGTTTTAAACCATTGGTTAGGTCAATTACTCAAATTACCACACTTCTGTATCCTGGGCTTGCTCAAAGCAACTTCCTCATCTAATTCTTGTAAATTGTATCTCTCCGGCTAGTAAAATCTGCTTTGCTAACATTTATAGATGGAATTGCTTGCTTAACTTGTCATGTATTATGTCTGTCTGTATGTATGTATGCACTAAGCACAAGCATCTAATGCAATGCCAGTAAGACACGGATGGTGGCCATCTTCATTGACCTGTTTTCCATTGATACTGGGGTGTAGAGGTAGACACGTATAGGAGGAAGAGTGTTATGCTAATCATGGATCATCGATTAATGATGCCATCTTCATTCACTTGTTTTCCTATGATGTAATGGTTTTGACGTCTGTTAATGTGGCCCTGGGCTGATTTTATGTTTAACATTGTGATGCTTTATGCGTCACATTTCTTGGTAATTGGCGGATAAGGGGTATCCAGTGTTCCAGGTGCCCTCCCAGCCCTGAAATTGATGAAAGTTGATGTTTCTTGAAAATTTCAAGTACCAAATTGCATATTATCCCGTAAGATTTGCTTGCATTCAAGGCAGAAGTGTTGGCAACAAACCTGCACTAGACACTGATTCTGCACGAATAAAATGAAAAACTAGATGAGAATAAATTCTACAATGGCCTGTGGTGATACCCTCACAAAGAAAATAGGCTAACTATACCAAAAAGATCGTGTCCATAAATTTTAGTATAATTTAGTACTCCCTCCGTTCACAAAATGATGTCTTAATCTTTTCTAGATTTGTATATAGCCTATACCAAAAGATCGTGTCCATAAATTTTAGTATAATTTAGTACTCCCTCCGTTCACAAAATGATGTCTTAATCTTTTCTAGATTTGTATGTATGTAGATATACTTTAGTGTGTAGATACATCCAAATTTAGAAATGATTGAGACATCCTTTAGTGAACGGAGGGAGTACATTAATTCAACTTGAAACATCCAATTTGTAATAATATAAATAGAGTATGATTTATTCATCTAAGTGGATAAGTCTATAATAAAGAAAATAAAGAAGCACTTCTTTATTCTTTTTATATTAGAAGACAAAATTGCACTGAATAGGGCTCACGTCGTTTTTATTCTCTTTCTAAACTTTTTCCTACCTTTTTCTTTTTTTTTTAGATCATTCCTGCCTCTTTCAATATCTTTACTATTAAATGGGAGTTGGTCGTGTAACCTCCCTCGTGGTCCGCTTCCGCTAAATCGTGACCGTCCAAGTCCAATCTTTCTTTTTTTTTTTACAACACAGACGCTCACAAATACGCACGTACACTCACCCTATGAACGCACACACGCACACCCTACCCCTATGAGCACCTATGAAGGATTGAGCCGGCAAATCTTGAGGTTGACGAAGTCACCACAGGCGCCTCGCTGTTTACGGGCACGCCACCTACCACTGAAAGAATAGCGCCGGATAAACCTGGAATAAATGCAAACGCCCATGCCAAGTCTAGGACTTGAACCTGGGTGGGTTGGTTCCACCACAGGGAACCCAACCATTAGAGCCAAGCTCCGTTTGCTCCAAGTCCAATCTTTCAATCCTGTGCATACGCTCCCGTTGAAACAATTTACGGCTTAGTGCCACCACAGAGAGGCCCTTGCCCTTTCCCCCGACCCTTTTTTCCACCCTCATTTTCGTTTCTACTCCCGTGGAGAAGGGTACGGCGGCGCTAGGGTTGTTCGTCGCTCCTCCTGCTCCTGGCCATCCGCCGCCGCCACCACCACCGCATAGCCAGATCCAGATCGCCACGACGACTTGTCCATCGCACCAGCCCCGCCCACCCATCCTCGGTCTCTCCACCGCCTACGCAAGCTCCTCGGCAAAGATGTTGTCGCCGTCCTCATCCTCTGGTGCTGGCTCGAGTAGGTTCAGCGGGACGGCGCGGGAGAGGATTGACCCGGGGAGAGGCCGCCATCGCCATCGTCGACGCGACGCCCACCCCCTCCCCGACAGTTCACCTCATCACGGACGAACGACCTCGAGCAATCTGAACCCCTCCCCAATCTGGCCTGGTAGACCGCGGATCCTACCTGCACTCAATGTTTGAATTTATTAGCAACATGTTATTTCTTCTTTCCACGGACGCCTTGGGTTTTCTTGTTGGCGTTCTTGATGGCCTGAATTTGGATTAGTTTTTCGTGCTAATTCCTCTGAACGGGCCGGACTACTAACATGTAGTTTTCATATAAACACTTTATCATCTAATTTGGATCAGTTTTTCGGGCTCATTCCCCATCTTGTGTAGATGATGTCCTGTACGTGTGTAATGCATGTTTTTATTCAATCACCCCTACTATAATATATGACAATCTTTCACTGTCCCCGTCGTTTCCATTGAGGATTCAAGAAAATTGTATCTGTGGATTTTTGTGGATAGCATACCATAAGTATTTGTTGTTTGAAAGGTCCAGCAACTGCTAGCTTCTCACATTTTCATTCGTAGGTTACAATATTTACAGGTTTGCCGGAAGGCAAATGAAGAAACAGAGAAAAACAACAACTCTAAGACATGGAGAAAATTATTGGCTGCTCTCACGGAGGTTCCAGACACACCATATTGTGGTGGACGAAGATGGAAGAACGGCTGATATAAAGCTGTTACAAGTTATATTTCTTCAAATCTCTTGTTTTACACATGCGTTTTGTTGACATTACCAACTAATATAATAGCGTTTCTCTCATACAAAATTATTCACGGCAAGTTTTAATGTTTTATCACCATGAACATGATTCAAGCAATGACTGCACTGGATATAGAATTAAGTGATCGGTTTCTGCATGCAAACCGCTCTCCTTTTTTGTTCATTTGAATTACATCTGGTTAAGCTATTCATGTGATTGTTGTGTCTCCCTGTCAAGAGAAGGAAGATTATGTAGAGGGAGTATTTCTTATGGCACGACAACATGTTCTGAGCACCCTCTTTATGTTTTCAGGGATCTTTTTTCTTTGGAAGTGATCGCAAATATGCAAATTGTGGCTCGCTTCTAGGCTGCCAAGAATACTGGAGAAGTAGAAGACAACCTTTGGGGATATACTATGGGATGAGAATCACAATGTTCTTGTTTGATCTACTTCAGTAATTTCTTTCAGCACCAATAACCGAATAAAAATATTTGGACTTATAAAACCCTGGAAATGTTTTCAGAGCATCACTACGTACATCGACAGGGTGAAGAATGAGAATGACAACTTGGAGATTGACCTCGCGTAAGTTTTCTATATTCAGCTCCAATTTTCTTTTCTTTCCATTTTACCTTCATCACTTCAATGTTCGTATGATGCAGTTGTTGTGGTTGATGATTCCCTGCAGACCAATGAGCTGATCGCCATCGAGGAGGCCTTCCAGAACGTCCAGACAAACCTGAGAGACAAGATGATAATTTTGGGTTTTGAACTTAAGAGCTTCCATAGTTGCAACTTGCAAGTGTAGTGTTACATCTTTAATTTGCTGTGTGGAATACTGTTGTCTTTAATGTAAGTATGCTCTCCTTGTTGCAGATGACCGCTGGAAGATGAATGCATGAGCCCTAGATTTTTCATTGCTTTTTTATTCTGTACACCATGGAGTTTGTTGAACAATAAATTGTTTTGCAAAATCCTGATTATGCTCATACTTTGTGATTTATTGCAGGAGAAGTTGCTGAAGGAAGGAGCGCAAGCTGCTGGTTCTGAGGATGGTAATTCTTGAGCATTATCTTGTTTTCTTCATTCTACAATGGATCTTCCTGCAGAATTGTAAACACTACAGACATCACCTTTGCGAACTAGATCTTTGTTTTAGTATAGTGTTGCTAATGCAATTAGATCATTTATCAGTACGTAAGGTGGCTTCAGTATTAGAAGATTCACGTTCTTGAAAATTGGCACTTCTCCAAATCCAAAATAGGTGGCTGATCAGGGTCATCTACTGAGCAACCAAATTACTCAATACGATTTAGTTCATATTTCCCAAAACCATGATTGTCATCTATATATGATACCTCCCTATTGAATCACCTCTACCCATTCAAAATGAATAATTGAATGATAGCCACACTTCCTGCTTTGTTGAAAATAAACCCGAAAAAGAGGACAATTTACTTAGTTGTCCTCCTGCTTCCAGCACCGGAATGGAGTCGAGCCGAGTTGCAACATGAGGGAGATGGAGCTCGGGTACCAGCACAGTAGGAATTTTGGTGCTCATATTTCATTCACCTTCTGGTGCTGCCCAGCCACTCCAACTTGCAGGAAGACAACTTGGCCACTGAATCCTTCCAAGGCCTGTATGAACGAAAGCTTCTTTACCTGCACAGGCTGCCCGTTCGTTGCTAGCTTGCATTTTCTTTTGTAACCTTAGATTTATCTTCATTTTCATGTCTGGCTTGATGAACTTACGGAGTACCAGTTGTTTCCCAGCACATTCCTTTAACTAGGAGAGTTTCTGACATTATGTAAAGATTATGTATATGATTCTTTTATGATTTGGATTAAATCTCCTATTGATATTCAACTTTATATGATGGATCTTGTATGGATCAAACAAAGACTTGAAGTTTTGCAATGTGTGTGATTCTTTTTGAGATTTAAATGTGGACGTGAGTTACCTTGAGGAGTTTTAGATGATGTGATCAAGATGAATTATGTATGAATCATGTATCATAACTCAAAATTATTTATGAAACATGTATGAATGACAAAAAAAACGTTTTTTAATGTGAAAAAAAACTCTACGCGTATGCCTCGACATTCTACGTGTTCTCAATTTCGTTTAACGAAAACAGTTTTTTTTTTGTCATGTGTAAAAACCAAAAACTGGTGCGAAAAATAACTTTCATGAGACATTTGTTTTGTCTTTTTATATAAGGCACAAAAACTATCGGTTTCCCACAAATCTTGGCGTGCACATATATAAAGTCAAGACATAAATGCCTAATTTTTCCGTGAAACGTTTTTACATTTCAAAATGTTTTCCCCGTGGCAGGAGCATACGCCCCATGTGTCAAAGTAAATTTTCACCGAGTCCATGATAATATTTAACACTGACTATTACAGGCAAAAGAAAAAGAAGACACTTCTGATTGATGTGCATGGAAAGAAGTAGGATGGGAGAAGACATTGTTCCATGATGTGCATGAGGATGTTAAAAGTATATGTTATTGTTAGAGAGGAGTGTTGCTAAACCATTAAAATATACTTGCATCCGTTGCAACGCACGGGCAATTAGCTAGTATTATATTAAAATACAAGCTTTGTGTTTTCTTGAAAACAATACTATCAACAGCAAACCTTATCTTCTATATAACTTGGTACGTAGACTAAATTTGTATTTGAAACTTGATTGGATCTATGGTGACAAGAAGTTTCTGATATTTTTGTAACATTTTGGTAGTGCGATAACGCACCTGTAGCACCGTAAGTCTCGTAAAGTCTAGAACTCATTTGGGTAGAAAACACACTGCCTTGTAGCACCTATCAGAAAGGCTTCTCCGTATCAAATTTGGTTGTCCAGTTGCAAAGTTCTTGAATTTTGTAGAGGTTAGACGATATGAGCGTGTCTGCATGTGGGCTTTTTGTCTTCAACCCTATAGATCATTGGGACGAAGGATGTGCATCTCGTGGAACTCTTTGCACCAAATACGAGTTTTGGGTAATATTCCCATGTAGTAAGCTAGCTAGGTCATTTGAACTGCCCTAGGTTCTACGGAAGAACCGACGCGTAGTGTGGATTGAAAGTTTTATGGAGCGGGCGCAGGGTACTCTGAGCAAGCCCTCTCTTTTGCCGGTTGTGTTGAAATCCACTCCTTCGCCACGTCCTCTGATGAGGTTGATTGTGGCTCTGCGGAGGACAGTGGAGCAGATCTCTATGGTTGTTTCTCTTCTCATATTGGGGACAGTTTGCCGTCGTTGTCTGTCTTGCCACTGCCGAGGGCGAGGCCATTGCTACTGTCCTGCAACCCCCCCCCCCCCCCCCCCCCCCCACCCACCCCCTTGCTGTAGATCATGCCTGAGCAGGAGCTTTGTGCGAGTCGTGCGTTGTCTCCAATAGTAGAGGTGGACTCATCGGCGACATTGAGCTCGCTTGAGCGATCATATGTGGCTTCGTCACCCTTCCACCATCGCCGCCACCTAATTTCGACGCTCTCTTCACAAAAACATCTTTGTGAATTTCTCAGCAGATTGGAAGCTGCTATTCCTGGATGTGGAGGAGCAATTGTGTGCCTCCTAACGGGGACGACAATCAAGGGCAAAAGCAAGAAGATGGGTGACTGCCCTCGGACTGGCATCTGGAGAAGTTAATCAAATTAGTAAAGGCGCTTGTGGCTGCTTGATGGATGATCTTTGGTTCTCGGCTCATCCTCTTAGTTTGGATCATCTTGTGGCTTTCGAGTTGCCCATTGCCTTTTGTTGAGATGTTCTCATCGAGTGCTCCGTTGTGTTATTCAAGTGTGAGAGGTTGCGATAGTTGTGAGTTTGCCGGGCTGCCTATGTGGCTGTGGTTTTCTTGTTTGTGTGTGTGAGTAGTTTGATTTGTTCTGTTTGTACCGGTTTTTGCATGGTTATTAACTAATTAACCGGTTGATTTTCTTCTTTTTAATGAATAGATTGTGGCAAAGATTTTGCCCCTGTTTTTCAAAAAAAAGAACGACCAAATTTATTTGTCATTTTCAACTCTAGTTTTATGTTCCTAAAAAATGATGACATATTTAATGTTTACTATACCTATTTTATACTTGATGCTCATTGTATTTACCTTAAGTAGATAAACACGCATTAATGCCATTACATTTGGAAATCCACAAATGTTGCGAGACGAATCAATAATAAAGGAGGTTCAGTTTTACTTTTTTTCGTTGCGCAGCCTGAAGTGAACGTTTGTCTTACCTCTAGAGAGGTAAGGTGGTCAGGTGGTGTACCTTAAAAGACCTCAGAATAATACCAACGTAGTATTTTGGTCTTAGTGTATGACAGAGCTTTAGCAATTTGATGAAAATAAACTAAGATAAGTGTTCTAAGCTGTGTGGTATTTCATGTTCACTTTTTTTAGCGGGAATGGCCCCGAAGGGCCTATATTCACATACTCTGTTGGACTGTACATGGGCTGTGTTCTCTACTGCAGCCTATCTACCTATTCTGGCCCATGTGGCCCATTAACTCAAGTGACCCAGAGAGGTATATAAGTGAAGCTGGCTGCCTGGAAACCCTAAGACTCAAGACACACACGGTGCTGGCTGCTGCTCTTAGGTTAGCTACTCTCAACCTCTATATGGTATCAGAGCCACCGGCGACGGTGGTGGCGGCGCCGGCGACAACCCGGGCGGAGATGAGCGTGCTGCTGTGGTAGATCTGAAGGAGGCTGAAGGCAGTGGTGCTCGTGGTGAAGTTCTGCTGTTGAGAGTGAAGATGGGGGACGTGACGAAGGTGCTTGAGCAGCTAGTTAACCTGCTAGTTGCAAAGAAGGAAGATGAGGCTTCTTCTGAGGAAGGTAGGCAGGCAAACCCACGGGGGGAGGTGCAGTATAAGCTTGAACTCATGCCAAATGAGATCAAGCTGGAAGGGGTAGGAAATTACCTCAGTTGGTCCAGGAGAGGGATGTTGATTCTGAGGACGAAATCAATGGAAGGGTACGTGCTGGGAACGGTCAACGAGCCTGAAGACAAGATTGGGCAGGAGTGGAGGAAGTGGAATGCTACAGATTCACTAGTCCTCACTTGGCTGTTGAATTCACTCACACCGGCTGTGGCTGCATCTGTGGAAGCTCTTGCCACATCAATGGAGGTATGGGATGCTCTGTCCAAGATGTACTCTGGCAAGGGAAACGTCATGCTGATTTCCCAGATTGAAGATACAATACATGATCTGAAACAAGATGACAAAACTCTGATGGCATATGTGGGAGAGCTGAAACATGCATGGGCAGATCTAGATCATCTTGCCCCCTTGGTGCTGCCTCATTCTGAGTGTGTGGCAGCAGCGAAGAAGTGGATTGAGGACAGACGGGTGCTGAAATTCTTGAAGGGACTGAATCCTGCATTTGAGGGCAGAAGAGCTGCACTAATGCATCTTCCTCAACTGCCCACTTTGGAAGAAGCCATTGCAGCTATGGGACAGGAAGAAACGAGGCTGAAACAGGTTGAGAAAGGGGAGGTGGTTTCTAAACCCCTTACTATGTTTCTAATAGGCCAGACAACCGTGATTGTCACAATTGCGGAATTAGAGGACACATAAGTTACAACTGCACTGCTCCAAGACGTGGCCAAGGCAGGGGGTATAGCCGAGGAAGTTACAGGGGCACTAGAGGCAGGAATGCGGGGTACTCTAATTATCAAGGGAGTGCTCGTGCCAACATGTCAGTCATGGATGAAGGATCATCACAGGCTAGTTCAGGCCAGAATGAAATGAAGAAGGGGAATCAGGCAACAGATGCCAGCTTTGGACAATTTGCACACTTTGTCTACACCGATGAAGGTAAAACTGAAAGTGCAACTCTAGCTAGCATAGATTAAATTCAGAATGGATACTAGACTCTGGGGCATCCAAACATGTTGCTGGTTGCATTGGAGAGTTCGAGTCATATAAGCAATTTCCTTCCATGCATCAAGAAACAATTCAAACTGCTGATGGTACAGCCCAGAAAATAGAAGGAACAGGAATAGTTCAATGTACACGAAATATTAAGCTATCATCAGTCTTGCATGTACCTGCATTCCCTGTGAATTTACTCTCTCTGAGTGCGCTGGTTGACCAGATAGACTGTCGGGTAATCGTTGACAGATACGTATTCTTTATACAGGAGAGGCTGAGTGGAAGGAAGATTGGCACAGGAACCAGGCGTAGAGGTCTTTGGTACATGGACCGTGATGAATCAGGCAAGCTTGGAGGTTCAGCTCTTGTTGCAGCGCTGGTGGGGCTGGTGGAGAAGGAGAAACTTGCTATGATTCATCATTGTAGAATGGGACATGTAGCTTTTGATAAAATGAGTAAAGCCTTTCCGGATGTAATGAGTGAAGTTGATAAGAACAACCTTAAGTGTGAAGCATGTGAGTATGCTAAACACACAAGAACCACCTATGTGAGTAAGGGGCTGAGAAATATATCCCCGTTTATGCTTGTGCATTCTGATGTGTGGACATGCCCCATTGCATCTATTAGTGGGATGAAGTATTTTGTGACATTTATTGATTGTTATTCTCGAATGACTTGGGTGTACCTCATGAAGCATAAGGATGAAGTGCTATCTTGTTTCCAGAATTTTTGTGCATATGTTAAAACTCAGTTCAAGGTGCAGGTTCAGATGCTCAGATCTGATAATGGAACAGAATACATCAATAAAGATTTGGGGGGTTCCTATCTGATCAGGGTATTCTACATCAGACATCATGTCCAGACACTCCACCTCAAAATGGAGTGGCAGAAAGGAAGAACCGCCACATTTTAGAAGTGGCTCGATCATTGATGTACACCATGAATGTCCCAAAATTTCTCTGGAGTGAGGCAGTGATGACAGCTACGTTTCTTATTAACCGCATGCCATCAAGAATACTAAATATGAAATCTCCTTGTGAATTGTTGCTAGGTGAGAACAAGTTTGTGGTTCCACCCAAAGTGTTCGGCTGCACTTGCTTTGTTCGTGATCATAGGCCCTCGGTGACAAAGCTTGACCCTCGGGCTGTTAAGTGCATCTTCATTGGCTATCCTGCTGGACAACGCGGATACAAATGCTGGAATCCTTCCGAGCGGCGTACATTTGTAAGTCTTGATGTTACTTTCTGGGAGTCTGAACCCTTTTATGGTGAGAAAACAGATTTGAGTTCTATCTTTGAAGGACTTGACCAGCCGACTAATCCTACTGGTCAAGAGGGGGAGAATGCAAGCAGAAGCAGTGATGGTGCCAGCAGCTCTGCTGGACATGCTGGACAACAACATGAACAACTTATTGTTGGGTCCATACCACTTGTTATTCCAGACGAAGTAAGAAGTTGGCCAAAGCCAAATGAAGAACATGCAACACGTGTGTACTCGCGACGTCCAAGGATAGAACCACAGGGGGAGCAAGAGAAACAATTACAGGGGGAGTCTCGTGTTGTTGAGCAACAACTACAGGGGGAGTCTCAGGTTGGTGAGGATGATTTACCAGAAGAAAATGTTGAGCCTGAGTTGACAGAAGAAAGTTCAGCTGGCACCACAGTGGCGTCACTGGATTTGCCTATTGCTTTGAGGAAAGGGAAACGTGCAGCTACGTTGACAAGAACTGATAGAGCAGGCTTGGCGCACAGCATCGATAATTACGTGTCATATGATGCTCTGTCTCCTTCATACAAGGCATTCGTCGCATCTCTCCAATCTGCTACAATTCCAAGAGATTGGAAGGCAGCCAAGCAGGATCAGAAGTGGTTTGCTGCTATGAAAGAAGAATTGGATGCACTGAGGAAGAACAAGACCTGGGAACTGACTAGTCTTCCTAAAGGAAAGAATGCAGTCAGCTGTAAATGGGTGTATACCGTGAAGCAAAGTCCTGAAGGGAAGATAGAAAGGTATAAAGCAAGATTGGTGGCTAGAGGATATAGTCAAACGTATGGGATTGACTATGATGAAACCTTTGCTCCTGTGGCAAAGATGAACACAGTAAGGGTCTTGATTTCATGTGCAGCAAACTTTGGATGGCCATTACATCAGCTGGATGTAAAAAATGCTTTCCTTCATGGAGATTTACAAGAAGAAGTTTACATGGAAATTCCTCCAGGCCTAGCTTCAGCTGAAACTGAAGGTAAAGTGTGCAGGTTAAAGAAGGCGCTCTATGGGTTAAAACAATCACCTAGAGCTTGGTTTGATCGATTTAGAAGAGCTGTGTGCGAGATGGGATATGGACAGTGTAATGGTGACCACACTGTATTCTATAGACATTCAACCGAGAAGATCACAATTCTAGCCGTCTATGTAGATGATATTATAATCACAGGAGATGATGCCGTGGAGATAACAAGGGTGAAGAGTTGTTTGAGCAAAGCCTTTGAAGTCAAAGATCTTGGACAGCTTAGATACTTTCTTGGAATAGAGGTGGCAAGGTCACGGAAGGGGATAGTCCTATCGCAGCGCAAATATATCTTGGATCTTCTCAATGATATGGGAATGATGGAATGCCGTGCCGCTCCAACACCCGTGGATCAAAACCAGAAAGTAACTGCTCAATCCGGTGAATTAGTGGACAAGGAAAGATATCAAAGGCTGGTGGGAAGGCTGCTGTACTTGTGTCACACAAGACCAGATATTGCATATGCAGTTGGCGTAGTAAGCAGATATATGCATGAACCAAGAGAAGGGCATATGGACGCTGTCCATCGAATCTTAAGATATTTAAAAGGAACTCCAGGGAAGGGATTATGGTTTCAAGCAAATGGGCATCTAACAGTTGATGGTTACAGTGATGCGGATTGGGCAAGTTGTCTGGATGATAGAAGATCAACCTCTGGTTACTGTGTTTTTGTTGGAGGAAACTTGATCGCATGGAGAAGTAAGAAACAAGCAGTAGTATCAAGATCAACTGCAGAAGCTGAATATAGAGCTTTGTCTCTAGGATTAAGTGAGATGCTATGGGTAAGAAATCTTCTAAGTGAATTAAAGGTCCTAAAAGAAGGACAGCTGAATGTTTGGTGTGACAACAAGTCTGCAATCTGCATTGCAAATAATCCAGTCCAGCATGACAGAACAAAGCACATTGAGATTGACAGATTCTTCATTAAAGAGAAGCTTGATGCTGGAATTATCAAGATTGATCATGTGAGCACAGGGCAGCAAATTGCTGATTGTCTGACGAAAGGTTTGGCTCCCAAAGAGTGTGATCGTGCCTGTGACAAGATGGGAATGATCGACATATATCACCCATCTTGAGGGGGAGTGTTGGACTGTACATGGGCTGTGTTCTCTACTGCAGCCTATCTACCTATTCTGGCCCATTAACTCAAGTGACCCAGAGAGGTATATAAGTGAAGCTGGCTGCCTGGAAACCCTAAGACTCAAGACACACACGGTGCTGGCTGCTGCTCTTAGGTTAGCTACTCTCAACCTCTATATACTCTAAGATCCCAGATTTTTTTTCTCCTTCCCGTTCCATTCGTGATGTTTGATTAGTCCAAAACATATTAGGGAGATGTGTGTTTCATTATACATGTGAATTACTTCGGAATTGGTTTCACTCGACCCTTGAAAAAAAAGGTGTGCCGTATCGTTCTTTAGAAACTTTCTCATTTCTGAATGTATATTATGTCAAAATATTGAATGTTTATTTTGTTACTGATTTCTTGCCGTATAGAGATAAATAGAGAAACACGCAAATATCACAGCATGTTGCTCTCAACACAAACATCCACCAAACAGAAACCAAGTTAAACAATGACTCTGTAGGCAATTTAGTTATTACCGCCTACAATGTACGGGTATTAAGCAAGTTTCACATGAGTCGAGTGTTCGAATTTTGTGGGTTTGCTGCCGTTTGATTCCTCATGTTGGAGGCATTTGAATTTGGAACGTCTATGATTATATCTTGTCAAATCCGTGAAGGTTTCAGAATCAGATTTCTTGCCCTTTTTTCCTGCACGAACTAGACTGCAATCCTGCCAATCAAAAGCCGTGATAAATGCACCTTTCAGTCTTTTTTATCAAGCTACAGGATGTTTTCATCTTCAGGACTCAATACCTCAGAGACCAGGTTCCTTGCTCCAAAGAACATAATTTACACAAGGAGAATTTGGAATTTGTACAAATTTTGAAGGGCTATAGATGTATGTATCTGAAGAGGTAAACAAATTAACATTGCACTGTAATCTGTATGGAGTAGTGGAACAATTAATATTGCTATTTCTTCAACACAGGAGTGGATCACGATGAAGTTTCCGTAAACGAAAAGTAACTAGATATACAGGCCAACCGAAGAAGAATAACTGAATTAATCTGCCTTTCCTGGAGAACTATGGGAGTAGCTGAATTGGCTTCCGGAATGTGATCAATGTTGCTGAGGCTGCCCTCCAAGAACCTTCCTAATATTCTGCCTTTGCTCTGATGACAACCTCTTTGGGAAATCGATGTCGAACTTGATCCTCAGATTGCCTCTCCTTCCATTTTCCTTTATAATAGGCATCCCCTCCTTGGCGATTGCAAGCTCATACCCCGGTGTCACCACATCAGTCAGCTTGATCACAAGGTCACGCCCATCGAGGGTCTTCAGATTGAGTGTGCTTCCTGCCAATGCATCCACCAGGTCGATCTTCTGGTAGAGCAGGAGGTCGTTGCCTTCCCTTGTGTACTGATCATGGGGCTTCTCGTCAATGACAAACACGAGATCGGCAGGGAGCTGGTTCGGCTGTTCATTGCCCTTGTCTGGGAATGTGATCTTGGTCCCTTTCTTCCACCCGGGCTTTATATCAATTGTCAGAATCTCCGATTCAGTCCCGACTTGCCTGTTAAAAAATCAGCAGGTAAGAAAAAATCAAGATGGGATAAAATGAAATGGGAATGCGTCAATCATCACGTCCTTGGCATCCCCGTTTGAAGTCTAGTATGTGTCAGTTTGAAAATGTAGGAGAGGAATTCAGGAAATCTTGCGGGAATTTCATGAACGAGTTGAATTACCCATTAGGTTTCATGACATTCCTGGATATCTTCATCTTGCGTGTCGAACCGGAGTATAGCTCTTGGAGCATGCAGGGAAGCTTCGTCTCCACGGGCGGCGGTTTCCGAGGCTGGCTAGAGCTAGCACTGACGGGATCATTGTATGATCTGAATTTGCTCTCGCTACCACCACCGAATCCACCGAAGGTGCCAGCGCCCTCTGTCTGGAACCTCATCGACTTGGCGCGCCCCATACCCTCGAAAGGCTTGCTGCTGCCAAAGAACTCGGCAAACACATCCTCGGCATTCCGAGGATTGAAACGGTGGTTGCTCGAACCATTCATCGATGATGAGGAGCCACAGGCGTCCGCAGAGGCCTTCAGGCCCTCCTCCCCGTATTGATCGTATATCACCCTCTTCTGCGGATCACTCAGAACCTGGAAGACAGTAGGCATTGGCCATAAAATCCACCAACACTTAAGCAGCAGCGTTCCTTTGAAAAGTAACATTCCAATCATACAATTACTACGATCAAATTAGCAGGCATAACACATATTTTTGGTGTGCAAAAATCAAAGATTGACATAACATGTAACAAGCAATGCGCGTGAAACCGACATGATTGCAACACTTCCTGAATCGAATTCGAAACAGATGGTGTCATCGCTGTTCAATCACAACTGTACTTTGCAATAGCGTTTCGAAGAAGGATAAAAATAAAAATAAAAACTTATTCGGGTTTGATTAAAATAGTACGTACCTCGTAGGCCTCGGAGATCTTCTTGAACTGGGCCTCCGCCTCCGCCTTGTTTTCACCGGGGTTCTTGTCGGGGTGCCACTTCATGGCCAACCTCCGGTACGACTTCTTGAGGTCTTCCTCCGTCGCGCTCCGGTTCACCTTGAGCACGTTGTAGTAATCCAGCCCCATCTTCTCTAACGCTCATACCAAGAACAGCAAACCAGACCCTTCCTCTCGTCCCGGATCCGCACGCCGCCAAAGCTGCCTCCTCTACGACAATCCCCCCAACGAACTCCAACCAACAAATCCCCCGCGAACCGACAAATGCGTCGAATTGACGCTGTCTCGCACCAAAAAATGAAGATTTCCAATTACACCAGGAGCAACAATGGCAGGCAATTCAGTGGAGCCCCGTCGGCTAGACAGCACCTTCCCTCCCTGGCCGCCGTGTACTTTTCTCCAATCCGGCCGAATTAGCCGCGATGCGACAAAGGGATCGAATTTGAAGGGGTCAATGGTAGTTTCCTGGGATAGGGAAGAGACAAAGGGAAGGAGATCTTGGAAGGAGGTGGAAGGAACGACGACGACGACAGGAAGGAGATAGAGACAGACAGGGCAGCCGCGATTATTGGCCGTGATCCTCCGCCCAAATCATCCATCCTTTCCTTACTTTTGCTTTGCAGAAAATAGGTAAGCGCCATCGGGTCGGTCGGCGTATCACGTGGGGCCGCCCGGGTAATCCACATGGTTCCGGTTTACTCTTTGGGTGTTTCTGACCTGGAAGTCTGTTTTGGTTGATTGTCATGGATGACATTCCTAGAGCATCTCCAGTCGGAGCCCCTGTATCTGTCCCCTAAACTGTCCGCGGACACGTCCGAGCATCTCCAGTCGGAGCCCCCATATCTGGTCCTCAAACTGTCCGCGGACACGTCACAGTGACCGGACAGCCCCCAAATGTGGTATTCTGCAACCACAATGTTCAAATCTTCACACCCAAAAACATGCAAGCCATGCACGTCGATCATACAACTAGTTTCGAGTCTGGATAAATAGTTCAAATCAACATATTACAACAATTAATTGTATTTAAACAAATAAAAGTAGCCGGCATAAGAAAAGTTCACATTATTCGGACCACAAATCATTGCAAATTGAAATTCACTGCTTTCCCATGAAGACATACATATGCTCCACCAGATCATTGAGTAGTTGGGTGTGCACTACTTCATCTCGAAGTTGTCGATGCATCTCAAGTAAGTGCATGACATGCTCCGCTTCTTGTTCAGGTAGGTGGACATGTTCTCCAGGTTTGTCAAAATCATTTGTGCGAGCTGCCCCCTCTCACTCATCCTCCACAATCATGTTGTGCAAAATTAAACAACAAGTCATGACCTGCCATAATATCTCTGGATCCCACATCAGTGCGGCTCCACGGACTATACCCAACGAGCTTGCAGCACTCCAAATGCCCTCTCGACATCTTTCCTAACAGCCTCCTGTGCAGATGCAAATCCACATTTTTTGGGACCAGTTGAATTGCTGATAGTCTTCACAAATGCCGCCCACTGAGGATAGATACCATCTGCAAGATAGTATCCCATGGTGTAGTCATGTCCGTTGACGCTGAAGTTGCATGGTGGAGCATCCCATCACAGAGCCTCTTGAACAGGGGAGAGCGCTGAAGCACATTGATGTCGTTGTGAGAACCGGGCATGCCAAAAAACGCATGCCAAATCCACAAACCTTGAGATGCCACTGCTTCAAATACGATTGTGGCCTCCTTGCTGTGACCTTGGTACTGCCCACGCAACCCTGTTGGACAGTTATTTCATTGCCAATGCATGCAATCAACTGAACCTAGCATACCTGGAAATCCTCTTGCTTCTCCAAGTGCCAGTAGCCTTTCAGTGTCATCGGCATTTGGTTCTCTCAGATATTCATTTCCAAACACCTTGACCACATCATATGCAAATCTTTCCATAGCCTCAATGCATGTACTCTCTCCCATCCGGACATACTCATCGATGGCATCCACAGCCTTTCCATATGCTAGCATTCTCAAAGCAGCGGTGCATTTCTGCATTGGACAGTTTCCGCAACAATCATACTTCAACTTGAAGTAATCATCATATGTAGTCACTGCTTTCTCTATGCGTCGGAAAAGGTTTGAGTTCACGTGAAACCGACGCCGAAAAAACCCCTCGTGAAAGACCGGATTTGGTTTGAAATAGTCGTCGTATAGGTCTCGACAGCCCTTTGAGCCTATCATGGGCCACGGTAATCCGGCCCTTAATCGAGCCCGGAAGTTGAGAACGTGCTCCTCCTTCTTCTCTAGTTCTTCTTGAATGCTAATCATCGACATGGCGGCCTCCTCGTCTCCCTCCTGCAACATGTCATCGTCGCTAGACCCATCGATGAACTCGTTGTACATGAACTCATCTACGGCGGAGTAATCGTAGTCTTCGTCGGAGGATGAATCCATGGCTGCAAATGTATTAAGTCAATCACAAATCGGCTCCGGCAATTCCACAAACACTTTGAGCGTGAGGTGGATGGCGTGCGATGTATAACGTACCGGAAACAGAGAGTGCTTGCCTGGTTCGTGCGGCGGTGGGGCACCGGCGAGCGCGTTGAACTGCGGGGAGGTGGCGGAGGTTCGGGGAGGCGGCGGAAATACAACGGGAACGGCGGCGGAGTAGAGAGGTGCGGGGAATGAGAGCGGCGCGGACGAAGAGAAGAGATGGTTTCGGTCCAATTTACGGGAAAAATGCGTGGACCTGCGTTGCCAGGTCCGACGTCGCGGACGCGTCCGGGCCTCCCCAAACCCTCCCCACATATGGGCTGGCTTTGGGGTTTGGTGGACCGCCTGGACGTTTGGGCTAGGTTTGGGGATGATGGTTGGGTCATTGTTTTTTCCAGCCCAAATGGTGTGCGGGCTGCCCGTCCGGCCGTTTGGGCTATGTTTCGGGGCCATGGTTGGAGATGCTCTCAAAACGAGAGTCGCTCAATATTGAGATGATCTGAGTATTATATTCATGTAGATTTTCATTACTCTTGATTTCAACGCATATTCTCCGTTTGTCAATATACTCCATTGTCAGTTGCGTCGATCGACACCGTGCGACGGTCCAGAGAGAGGGAGGGAGGGAGGGAGGGAAAGAAAGAGGGGGAACAACCACACGAAGACGAGATCGACGCTCGCGCCGATGTAGCTGGCTGTCACCCCCGCATAGAGAGCGTGACACGCCCCGCGTGACAATGGCATCTCAATGGAGGCCCCGAGTTGATGGCTGGTGGTGGGGGAATTGCGCCCTTGGCTAGCGGAGGGCGGGATTGGAGACGGCGCAGATGATTCATGCCGAGACAATGTTAGAGATGCGCCTATTTTTTAGGCGAGGTCGATGAGGAGAAGAGAAGAGGCGAGATAGCGAGGTAGACGAAGCGACTCCATTGATGTGGGTGAGAGCTCGAGCGGAGAAGAGAACAAACAATTTTGGCCGTTCCAAACTGGCCTCAGCCATTGAAAACTGCAAAGTAGGATTGGTTTGGGTTTGTGTGTGACGGTTTGACCGGGTTTAATCCAACCCGTGAACATGCATAGTCAAGAAAAAAATGGTGAAATCATAGATTATGACTTTGAAGAATCTTGGTGCATACTTTCTGTTTTATTGAGGAGATTTGTTGTTCATTTTGGTTCTTAATTATTTGACCTCGTGTAACTTGTTTCGTTCATCAATAAAGTCGGATGGTTCTATCCAAAATTATATCCGTTATATATGGTGTTGGAAAGATGGCAAACATGGCAACGGTGTGTAGACCAAGGAGTGACGATAGCAAGAGAGAAGAGAAAAGTGCGGTTGAGGTAGGCACGACTATAGGATACTAGATTCGAACGGCGCGGCTCGCCGCGCAGCGCTTTTTGCTTCTTTAAATTTCTTGCCCGTGGTTACGATCATTTATACAGATCACTTAAATGACATTTATATCCATATGAATTTGATCACAATTATTATATAGAGATTTGAAAGCGTATTCTTCGGATCATATGAAATGAGTAATTAGAACATCATACAATCAAGTTTGAATGTATTCAGCTGAGCAACATGTCTCGTAGGCCAGAAAGTTTGAATGTATTCAGCTGAACAACATGTCTCGTAGGCCAGTTTTCTCCAATTTGAGCCCGGAGAGAAGTGGAACTGGGACATGTGTAGTGGTCTAAAAGTATTTAGGGAGCTGAACAGAGAGCTATCGTTATTAAAAAAACATATTTGAGAGGAAACTACAGCGGGGACTGCAGGGTTGTGGGAGAGCTATAGGTGATTATTATTCCTTGCTCGGAGTTTGTTGATGTTGATGATATCTTCGTTAATGTACAGTGAACAGGCAGCCCCGCCGGATATCGCCTTCATAATAAGAATATAAAAGTAGATTTAGATGATGAAAAGAAAGACTACTTAAAGTATATGCAAAGGAGTGTATAAAAACAAAGCACCATCATATTGTTGAAAAGTGGTTACAATGAAAATAGCAAGAGATCATTCAGTTTAGCATTTGTTCAAAACGAATTTCTCATAGCATTGAATCTCGCAGACATATATCACAACCACACCAACTAAACAATCCAATTATCATGTGCAAATAAATGTGTACCTGATTGCTGCTGTGGATGTGGCAGCCAGTGGGGCTATAGGTCTCCCACTTTGTCGATCCTGGCACACTCCGCAGCCTTGGCATTTAGCAAGGACTCCATACCGTCCAGGTAGTGCATGAACTACCAATTAAGGTATGTAGATAGTAACCATCAAAGAGAAGCTGGAAGAAAACCTATAAACATGAGTAGTTCAAGAGTACTTTTCTCTAAACAAAGAGGTAAGATCCCTAGCTTGCACTATGATTTAGATAAGAAAAAGTTCTAACCATTATATGTGGAACATCAAGATTTGACCCAATCTTCTATAGAACTGCATCTTCTTCTTCTTCCATAGCACGCCTGGACCCAAGAAAAAATAGAGATGAATGAAAATCTTGCCGTGTATACATCGTTGGTAAACAAATTATATATAAATTCAGAGATGACTATTTATACACATAGAGAACAAAAACACATGTTACAAAGATGGAACTCACCGGAAAGAATCAATGCTGAAACTGCACATTCTTATTTCCAGCAATTTAATTTGATCGGACGCATCATGTAATCCATACCAATGTTCAGCTGATAAAGAATCTTCTGCGTACAGAAAAATGAACAACTTAATACTCGCAAAGGTGAGAACTTGAGATGATTTGTAAGCATTTATTTACCCCACAGGACAGATTTGATCTCAAGACTGTTGCAATTATCATATAATCAAGTAACCAGAATGCAAGCAAGAAACACAAAGGGTAACCGAAATACATATTACATGCGAGCTACAAAAACTGAAATATATATCCAACCAATTTGTTAAATAGCAAGCACTAAACTACTTGATTATACCTCCACGTACTCCAGTATTGTAGCATAATCAGCTTTTGTTCCTGGTCTACAACATTTAAACGCATATTATACCTCCAGAGACTCATGTATTGCCATATTTTAGGTCCAGCGTGTTACAATAAATTACCCATAACAATATACCAAGACAGGTAAGGTAACATCACGAACTTGGAAAGTAGACTATAAAATATAAACATTTAACTCCATACATTACATTAATAGAGATGATAGATCTTCCAAGTATCATACAAAGGTCATAGCTCACCTACATGATTATTTACCCGTGAAGTTATCCACATAACATAATCACACTTGAAATTAGCTGCATGCTTGCAATCTATCCATACTCAACTAATTGTTCACTCAGATTAATCTGCTGGCGTCGGTTACAAAATTAACACATATAGGCTGAATCCAGGTAGATTAGAATAGTGCACAAACCGGAAGAAAATGAATCCACATTAATCAGAACAAAGAAAAATATAAATCTGAAAGTGAATCAAATTGAAACTGTGTTATAATGAATCAGAGCACTCAGCATCAGAACTGAATTGTTTGATAAGGCTTGCCCAGCCACATGGAAACCAATATGAGATGAGATTATTTGACATTTAAGTAGGTTATACAAATGATCTTATATCTACCCTGACGATAAGGACCAGTGTGCGGAACATCGATGATAGGCTTGTTTGCAAGGGGCATCATTAACAGACCCATTAGGCATGCCACCGTGATTAAATAGTGGATTCAAGATTAAACATCCCAGCCAACAATAATAAGAATGGTGCGGGTATCTTCCCAAAGAGGAAACATATCATTACATATCGTGATTTGTCTTGTGTTTCCACGCAATGATACAGTACCCAATCAACTATTCATCATAAGCTACCTGAGCAATGACAGGTTAAATCCAACGTTTCCATTACTTAACAAATATGCATATGTAAGATACTAATTCTAGCAAGTAGTTATATAAAACCACCAAAGAAAAGAAATGCATGAACTAAATATAGCGCAATTTTTAGCTTAAAACGGTAGATGGAATCCTTCTATTTATATCATAGGAAAATAGAGATCAAATTTGACAGCCTCCTATATCATCTGGAGGAAAAAAGGAACGCAAAGGCAAACTGAAAGAAAATCAGGTTTTGTATTACCCACTACAGCCCAAGATGTTGTGCCAGTTGCTGAATAAGGTAAAAGAGAAAAGAAGTAACCCTATGTGCACGTGCACATTAGTTGGTTAAGTCTGCATGAACTGCAGCGACAGACCGTTCAAGGAAACAAAGGGAGAAGTGGGGGTTTACATGCAAGAGGGTCAAATGCAGTGAGGTCGTGTAGAGCCAAGGCAGCAACTGGACTTAACTGACGTTCCATGCTAGCTCGACTGCAGCAGCCACCTGCTTGTCCCATTGAAGAGGAGAGAGAGGCAGCACAGACTGCCAGGATAACTACAACACAAAAAAATATCATTTTGTATGCCCAGGCAAAATACTAAATCGAGACAGAATATAAAATCAAAACGGTTTCGACAAACTTTTCTAAAAGCAATGTAGCTTAGGTACAATATTATCAGAGAGGCAGTAAAAATGGTTTTCTATAACTCCACATGAATATATCTTAGATTAGAAATCTGTAATGACCAACTATATTTAGATACTCGTAAATAGTAGGCACCAGATTATCAGAAGGTGAGTCAAAAGGAAACTTCAATACTGCTTTGTCAAAAGTCAAAACACAGAGTAAGTAGTGTTCACCCACTTGATGGCCAATAGCACAACACTACATTTACTAACAACAATATAAATGTCGATGCTTATTTTAGAAAGCACGGTTAAAGCATCCAACTTAATTAATTTCAAACTGTGGTCAACATATTTATAGTAGATAGTAGTGATGCTTATTGATGCTATGGAAAGAGTCTTCACTTTATTATCTAATTTTCTAATTAGTTGATGGATAGAGAGAGTACCAGTTGAACAATATATATAAAAGCAGTGAATTGTTGGAGGTAAAAATGATGTAGTAATAGAAAGAATATGACAGACAGGAATAGATTCCAGCAGTATGAACGATGTGAAATCAACGAAGTAACATGATATTTTGTGTTCAGTACTCAAAACTAACATATAGAACTGAACTACACTACGAAAACCTCCACTTCAGATCCTAAAACAAAGCATTCGTAAAAAGAACTTCAAGGAGGGAGCAAGGGGACTTTGAAACTGCCCTTGAGGATAGACAAAATCACATCATTGTGGAATATACCATAATCATCAAGTTGAACAATGTTTAATTATTTAATCAAGTGTCATGGTGTATCCTATTGTGTTTCCTATCACCAATAAGGGTCAATATAAGAAAGGTATCATAGAGAAAGAGGAAATAATGTAATACACATAAGGATTACAGGACGCTAACTCAGCAACAAAGAAAAATATGTTCATATCAATTCATGTAGTAGCTCACGGGAATCAAAGAACTAACAGTTCCGTATATTGCTCCTCATGCTGGGAATAACTATTATTCAGACCAGGAGAATACAATGCACATTAAATATGATTGGTCTATAATTTACAGAGCTAATAAGGCATACATAATATATATATTATCTTTGCTGAGTCTTAAGGAGGAGAAAAGAACCTGCTGGCTACAGTTGGAACATCAATATTTAGCAACTTCACTGTGGTCATGTTCAATGCATCCAATAGAGTTCCTTCTCTGCCATCCTACTGAAAAGGAAAATAAGGTTAAAATTGAAACAAACCAGTAGCAATAGTACATTTTTTCACCTTAACAAATTGTAATCAAGAATTTTCAGAATGCAAGCAAGGATCAAAAGAAACATGCCAAATGATAAATGTGACACTAATTCATGCTGATCATCTTACTTTGATTAAAACCACAGAGGGAAAATTTAGTTTAGAAAAAATGGGAGTAAATTTTAAGCGATAAATATTGGTAGTTAGCACCAGGCCATACCATAATGATCTCAGGATCAAGCATGCAAGTGGAAGTACAGATATCAATTGAAATAATAAGTTTACCTCTTGATATCAACCTAAAGAACTTATACTATTTGGGGACTGTAAAATAGCATAGTAGTTTCTATCCCACTACTTCAGTATCCACTTCTAACGTAGCAGAAGTGATAGTTGTAACAACAGAACATGGTACAATCCAAATAATAATCAGGATATCATCTTTCCGCTTGAGCGGTGGGCATGAGACCAAGCGCTCAGGCTGAAACTAAATGCACACCTAAAGTTGAATTTTTGTTACACCACTGTTCTGGACTGATGTACTCTAAAAAACGAAAAAATAATCTATATGAAAAGTGCCACCAGTCTAGTGAAAATGGCTGGTGCATAAGAGATAATCATAAAAAAGTTTGTTTCTTTCGAAAAGGACAATCCTTTACAGAAAAGGCAACTTGCCATTTTCTCATGATTGTTCTTTTATGTCAAAAAGCAAGTTCAAGTTTTCCTTGGTACTCAATTTCCCAAATATGAATGTAATATACATCATAAGCAAGAAGTAGCAGATGGTAACATAAGCACTGGAAAAAAAATTAACCAAAGCTGGCAGTATTCGCATTTCTCACACCGAGAATCCAGTACACCACTTGCAGCCATATAACACAACTACTCCAACTCAACAACCCACCGGACAACTTAGTCGGCGTGAAGATTAAGGTTATGATGGGCATATTTTATTTATACAGTTCGGTTGTTATTAATGTGGTACAAATAAGGACATAGGCTAACCTGACACGTATGGCAGCCTCAAATCATTAGGTTCGGTTTAGCTTAACTTAACCTTGATATCAAAAAGTAGAAGAAAGCAACAGTTTCACAGCCATACAACAAGCGTGAATTCATATGGAAAAATATGTTTCATGCTCGAGAGCTAAGCCTAGAACTGTCAACTAAATGAAACAGATGGCAATGATGTAAAAAACAGATCAAACTGGAGCTGACATTGATGGTGCTGATATCAGAGATGTATCTGCAACAACATCTTCAGTGCAACCTTTCTTGTATATAAGGTTAGTACACCAGTCAATGGTGTATGACTTGTTCTTCGCCACCTGGAGAAAAATCTCACACATTAGGGTAGATTAATGGTAGCAGTAATGATACATGAAAACTTTTTTGGTAACAAATAAAGAAACAACCATCAAATATTTAACCTATGATGGTCCAACAATTGGTACTAAAAAATGAACTGCAATGCAAGTGTTGTTTTCTAAACGATGTTGGCTGCTAGCAGCCAATGCATCAGGGTAAATGCTAGTTCAGATTTGCAACCACATCTTTCAAAACAAATAGGTGAGAATAACAATGTAGGTTTGTAAAATCTTAACGTGATCCAGTACACTGGATTTGCTCTGTTCAGCAGGCTAGGAGAGGATCCCTAATCTAAACCATAAGCTCGAAGCATACAGTAGGCCGATCAATAATATGACGAATAAAAAATCCTTGAGTAAATAAAACTATCAAAAAGTGCAAGACAGAAGTCTACTGTAGTCAATATATGAGATTCTGGAACAAAGGAATTTGGGGATATACATAATACTCGTAATCCCTATCGATTATATGTTAGTTGTTTCAGTAGTATATCAAAAATGGATCAAAGCATCACTAAATAGAAATTGGTTTGAGACATGAAAAGCAACAGAAGGTTCAATGAGCAAGTAGGAAAAACCATTGTAATGCAAACAATAAATAGAAGGTTCAATGAGCAAACAGCAAAAAATATATGGATGTTCTAAAACCGAAACAACACCAAATCAGACGTGCAGCATGGCGGCGAGACCGACATTGGTACGGCTAGGTCTAATTCAAAACATCACCAAAACTTGCACTGATTACGGCAAAGTCAAAAGATAAAATGCCCAAAGTATCTATAGAAGTTAAAAAATAGTTGCAGCATAGATCCATATGTGGGATCTAGTTTATAATAAACTTCTTATTTTTTAGGTGCAGGAAGAAATAAAATCCTCTAGCCCAGGTCTAGAGAAAGATTCAAAGGTAAACCAAAATAAATTCCACAAGCACCATAGCCTGAAATGTGTAAGTAATTGAGAGAATCCTTACATGGAAATTCAGAGCTACAACTCATGCAAGACACTATTTTCATCTTTCCTCAAGACCATAGCTTGAAATGTGAATAAATATGTCGTTTTTATAAGGAATAATCATCAAATACAAATAAATTGAAGTACTGATGCTTAAATAATCCATGGTTCTAAAGTAATTGCACTTTTTATTCAGTTACCTGTTACGGGAAAGTTGTCCTAGGAGGTGTAATGGAAGCACCATTCAGTGGTAGACACACTCAGTCTTCAAATGCCCTTCTTATATTACCACCTATTATATTGCAACCATAAATAAAGTAAGAGAGTATGGAATAAATTCAGTGGTAGACACAAAGAGCCTTCCAAAGCAACGAATAAATGATTGAAGCAGCAATAACATTACTGGACAAATGTCCAAATCTTCAAAACCTTCAGTAGGAATATGCATACATTTTCCTGCGTAAATTTTCATCCCAGCTGAGAAAGACTCTGCAAAGAAATTATATTTCACAATTTCTATTTGTCAACCATGGTATGATTTGAAAGCCATTTATAAAAACTTGCACTGTTCTAGGAATGAAACATCGGAAATAACTCAAAATAGAAATGACCAGTGCAGGTACATACGAACCTTCAGATTCCAGAACCACCCAGCTTCAGATCGAGGCAGTGACACCTTTAACACGGCCACCTACGCCTCAGTTGAAGAGTTCTGCCACACCTGCTTACGCTGGAGAATTGGGTGAGGAACAGAGAACTGAGGTAGGAGGGAGACGGAGAGATGGTTGTGTACCTGTGGATCAGAGGCTTGCTAGGCCAGAGCAGGAGGTTGCTAGGCCAGATTTTACACCTGTGTTGAGCACGATGGCGATGGCGCGGCTCCTCCTCCATCACCGCAGCCTCTTCCTAACGCCTCCTTATCCTCTCGTGCGCAATCGCTGAACTTGGTGGCGGAGGAGGACGGAGCTGCAGGTTGACCAGGCGCCGATTCCGCTTCCTCTTGCAGGGCCACGAATTATGAGAAACAGAAGCTGGGATATGTGGATTAAGGAGGTCGAGATCGCCTACCGTCGCGCTTGACGAAGATGGTCCAGTGTGGACGTGCCGGAGCTCGGACTGCCGCCATGGCAGCCCAGCGTCGCCCCTCGCGGCGGTGAGCGCGCCGCCGTTGTGCCTCACGCACACGTACTCCTCGTCTCCGTCCTCGCGGCGGCAGCCAATCCGGGACGGCAAGGACAGCAGGCGGCGGCGGCAGGCCATCGGGGACGGTGGGACTGCTGGCGGAAACCCTAGATCGAGAATGAGCGTCTAGGGTTCAGAATCGAGGAAGCGGGGAGCATATAGCCTGGCGGCGTGCAGGGAGGGCAAGGGCGGTCGCCTCGCCGGTCGCCACGCGCACGACCGCCTGTAGGGGCCATACCCGGCGTCGCCTCGCCGGTCGCCACGCGCACGACTGCCGTGGAGGCGACCACCGCCTGTAGGGGCCATACCCCCAGCGTCGCCTCGCCGATCGCCACGCACACGGCTGCCGGCCCGTCTCGCCATGTCTGATACGCGAAAAGACGAAGCTACCCCTCGAGTTGGACCGAACCACGGCCATTGCCACCGCACCGAACGGCCTCACGGCACGTTCACGCGAGAATCATCAACCCCACACGCTGGCACGCGGGTCCGGGAAACATTGGGTCCACAAGCAGCGACGCGATGTAGCTCCGTGCGGGTAGAAAAGGACGCGCCGACCAGGGTTGGCTAGCAAACGGACGGCCAGGATCTGATCTCGATTCTATAGGACGGCCAGGAGCTGCTAATCGCTGAGGAGCGGGCTGGCCTGCCCAAGGATGTTATCTTTACATATGCACATTGCCGACAAACTGAGAGCTGAGCGTGGCTCAGTGGCATGTTGAGGCAGTGGCCTCCTGCCCACCCCAGGTTCGACTCCTCTTTGGAGCGAATTTTGGGGTTGTCTCACCTGTGCACTGTTCACAACTACACTGTTCACGGAACACTGTAGCACTGATGAACAGTGCCACCTTGTTCCATTCCCTCCCGCGGTTCGGTCAGAGGTATCGCAGTGCTACCCACTGCCACAGGGTTTATCCCTGGAGTTGTCTAGGCTCGCGGTTAAGTACTAGTGTATGTTCTAGCTTGTGCACTAGGGGGCGTGCGTGTGTGTGGTGTGCGTGTGATGTGAGTTAGTGCATGAGTTCAGATACTACATCTGTACTAAGTTGAGGGAATCTCAAAAAAAAAAAAAAAAAAAAACATTGCCGACAAACTAAAATGCTAACATGCATGCTCCTCCCCTTACCATCTTGCTTAGATCACCAGGTTCCTGATCTCTTTTCTCATTTTGCCGTCTCCATTAGGCCTTTGATTACAACTCCGAGGGACGAAGCCCACTTTCCCCCTTTCCCCCTCTGAGTCGTCTACAGTATATCTAGAGCTTTCCACCGACGACCGGGCTCTCCGGTGCCTTCTCCGACGGATTAGCCGGCCGGAGTTGGACGTGGAGCGGCGCCGGAGTATATTCTAGTAGTTTAGGAGTAGTTCTTGTTCTTGCAGTTTGTCCTTTTTGGCGTTTGCCTTTATGGCGTCTACCCTTTCTGCCGGGAGCGAGTCACTGCCGTCTCCGAGCGGCGTGCGGTGGCGTTCGGTGATGCTTCTGATGGTGGTGGTGGCATGGAGCCACGGGCTACCGGAGGGAGCAGAGGCGACCTCCCTTTCAATAAGCTCGGTTGTGATGAATAAAGCTGCTCCTGTTGCCATCCTTCCGATGCGATTCGTCAAGCTTTCCCTGGTCGGCCGTGGTGGCGAGGGGGTGAGGCGAGACGACGAGTTCTGCAGTGCTGTTTATCGACTCCTGGCCGGCCGTGGAGGCGAGGAGGAGTCCAGACGCGGCGCAGCAGCCTCTGCATCGCCTTGGGCTGGTTTTGGTCCTCCTGTGGAGGGGGCCGTCGGTGCAGAGCCACTTCACCTGCAGCACTGTGCTCTTCCTCCTGTCCTTGGCCGTCATGGAGGCGGCAATGGTGAGGTTTGTGGCAAAGTGTTATTGTTGATGCAGTGTTCTCTGCGGGATTTTGGACAGGGCGCTCGGTCGCTCGATCCAGAAGCTGCGCATGGTGGAGTTCCCAAGCGAAGGCCACGCTGCCGACGCTATCCTTGGCCGAAGTGGCCGCTCCACGCTCGGTCCAATCCGAGCCTCTTCTTCCTCCAGATACGGAGGATCATCAGCTCCAGCCACGACGCCGGACCAAGTGGTTCGTCCCCGGCGCCGATGTCCTCTCTGTGGTGGAGCAAATCGATGGCAAGATCCGTCAGAAGCGGTGCAGGAATCGAAGGACCCGATTGCTTTTTACCAATCTTTTTTAGGGTTTCTTCTGTTAAAGTTCAGTCCTTATCCATCACGCCCCTGTTCTGTAGGGGCTTTGATGTAAAATGTAACCATCGCCTGGTCAATGTAAGCAGCTTCTAGGGTCTTCGGACCCTTTCCCTGTTCAAAAAAAAAAATTAGGCCTTTGATTAGCTCTTTGACGTTTGTCATCTCTATGTATCCTGGTTGCCCGCGTCACTCGACACGGGCCACTCAGGCGACTCTCATCACCATTCACCAAAACATAGCGTCGCCCTCCTGTCAGGGACGGAGCCAGCAGGGGGCTATAGCTGGGGCCATGGCCCCTTCCATGGTGAAAAAAATTGTGATACCCTCCACGTATTATGTGTACTTAATCTTCAAATTAGTCCAAATTAACCCATTTGGCCCCCTCAAGTTGCATAATGTCTACTTGGCCCTCCTTGTATAAAATTCCTAGCTCCGTCCCTGCTTCCTGTTATCCTTCCCTGCCGCCGGCGTCATCCAAGACGGCAATGCGCCTTGGTGTTCTCCCAGCTGACGGCGTGGAGTGTCCTAACAATTTTTCTTTTACGTCTCATTTCGACCTAGCGCCATTGCTGCAACTGATATGGATGAGTCAATCACTACCTCGCATGCAACATGATCCTGGTGATCGGCAACTTGGTGTGCTTCAAACCCGGGATTTGGTGCGGCGCTGCTAAAGGTGTGCACAATCAACGGCATCCCCCGACAAACCGTTGTTCAGCCTTCTGTGATGTTGACTGCACTCTCTCTTACCGACGTGATCGGACATTGATCCAAGGGCACATGATCGGCATGGATCTCGACGTGTGCGTCCTCTACATCTCCCCACGGTAAGATTTGATTCTACCTGTGTGGTCTTCGAGGTGGCGCGTCACGAAAACTCACCTTTATCGGTACCATGCATTTGGCAAGTTGATCATGACATCAATTACCATGGTACGAACAATGGTGAGGAATATCAAGTTGGGTGTTTCGAGAAGATCACATAATCTCGATGGCTCTTGATTTGAGATTAAGAAGTGCGACGAGAAATGGATCGGATGAAATGGATGCTTTACAACAAGTTTTGCAAAACCAGTTTTGTTTGCATGGTGGTACCCACGTGAAAACCGTGGGTGCTGAGCCCGGTGATCTTTTTTTTTTTTTTTTTTGAGGGAGGATCCGATCCATATATCAGAGTACTCAGTACAAATTACAAGAAAGTCCACCAAAGAAAAGGAAATTACAAAAGGACCCCGAAACTTGCACAAAGCACCCCGAGCACACTGACAGAATCACAAACGGATCCATCGTCTTCACCCAAGAGCCTAGCCGACGCCGCCATCGCCGTACCTCCTGCCGTCGGGGAGAGAGCGCCGCCACGAGAAGTAGAGGGCCGCAAGAGTCGTCCGCCGCCGCGCGACGGAGCCTAGGCTCAATGAACGAGCACAGCCACAGCGCACAGTCCCCAGCTCCACCGAACCTCCAGCCGATGCAGCTCCGCCCAGGCCAGCCACCACCAACCTCCCCGCACCTCCCGACGCAGCTCCCCTCGCAACCACGGCCGGCCAGAGTTCGAACGCCGAAGAAGAAAACCTCCACCCGCTCCACCACCAAAAGCAGATCACCACCACCCCGCTGCTCCTCCCCAAACCACCACGGACGGACAGAGGAACAAAGCAGGAGGAGGAGACCTGACGAAGCACCTTCACTACCTCCCCGGCGTCGCCGCCGGAACGGGGCAAGGAGGGGAAGGACATAGCTCGACACGCCGACGCCTCCGCCACCGCCTTCGGAGCCGCCGCCAGAGCACAGAACCTAGCAAGCTAGAACCTATCTACACGCACGGACAGAGCCCGGGGCTCCCCCCCCCCCCCCCCCCCCCACCTCACAGCGCCAAGACGGCGACCGGAGGCAGAGGGGAGCAGCGGAGCCGCCGGCGAGAGCCTCGACGCTTCCGGTCGCCTCCTTTTTCGCCTCCTTTTTCGCCTCCTTTCACTGTAGCAGGGAGCGGATAAGGGAGCGGCTCCACCCCGTTATCTTGAGCCCGGTGATCTGAGAAAGGGAGTATTCAGTTTGTTGACTTTGCGTGCATTTTTTACTAAAATCTTTGGTCCATTGGCTTGCCGCGACCATACTAAAATGTTAGATACCACTAAGACTAAGTTTGGATGTTTGCACTCCGAGACTTAGCATTGCATTGGCTTGCGTATAAATATCATACGATAGTTATAGTGAGCTTGAATGGCAATATTTCTGTTTGTATGATCAAACTGAGAAATTGTAGTTGTCACCAACTGGATTGTCACCTTCAAATCATTTTCGAAACGAATTAGCAATGAACACATGTCACCAACTGGATTGAATAATATCGCCTTAGGGTCCACCGAGATCGTTTGAACATATAGAACATTCGGTCCCAACACCTTCGCCACAAACGTTCGATCTGGACCAGTTCAAGATCATCAACGTCGTCAATGGCCACCATTTGTGCTTCCATCGCCGTAAGGCGCAATCATCCGACCTGGAAGACCCAGCTTTATCACCTAAAGTAGCAGACACATCCTTCCATTTCTCAGACCGTGAGGGCGTCGCCTGGTCACCCTCCCCATCCTTGAACAAATCCTCAATCAGTACCACATCATTCGCCAACCCTTTGACCGCCCTCCATCGCTGTCGAATCTTTCACCGTTACACCGAGCCAAGGGAGAGTAGCACTGCGACAGTAGACCTTGGTCGTCCCAAACCACATGAAAATGGGATAGACGGACGCCAACGAAGGAAAGGGCGTTGAACAGATATAGGAAGACCAGAATCGAGAGCAATACGATGGAAATCACTTTCTCAAATGTATTCTTTGCGTAGGAACCCGCTAGTCGCCGGAGCGACCCGAAAAGTACCACTTACACAATTACTTGGTGTACTCGTCAATAATAGTACTCCCTCTCCATAGTTATAAAATGTTTTAATATTTTAGTGTGCACTATGTACAAACTAAAATGAGTAAATCTATATACTGAAGGACCGTGCTAACAAGGGCACGTGCCCCTGATTAGTTTTCCGATAGGATACGGTAAGTGAGTCATGCTATGCATGCAACCAGTAGATTCCTTTTGGTTTCCAAACTTTAAAATGTTTTATCTGTTAAATCGTAAATCAAAATTTAGACCCGTTTTCATAGTTGGTTTTGTCGCAACGAGATCTTCAAAACTAAATCCCATGTTGATATGTTTCGGCAAGTTTTTTTTCTTACCAGAGTTGCAGATTATAGTCAGTCACCAGGTACAATCAAGTTGGTTACAGGTTAAATTCAAATGGTTTTCTGGATTTTTGAACTTCGTTTCTTATCGATGTGAGCCTTTATTGATGGTAATGGCATGTTTTACATGCTTAGAGTGGATCAAATACTGACTCTCTCGACATGTAGATCATTGCTACGACGCAAAAACATGTAAAACTTATCTGCTAACTGTGTATTCTTTGGTAGAACAGAGCTTTGCTAGGTAAATGGCTATTTAAACTTCTTTCTGAAGATGGAGTTTGGCAAACCCTCCTTCGGAGAAAATATGTTGGAGATCAAGCTGTCTCTCAGGTTCTTTGAAAACCTGGCGATTCACACTTCTGGGCAGGCCTTATGACTACAAAGAAGTTTTTTTTCCACATGGATCTTTCTCAATTAGGGATGGATCGAAAATTCGTTTCTGGGAGGATATTTGGCTAGGCAGATCATCACTCAAAGAACAATACCCGGCTCTATATTCTATTGTACGAAACAAAAGCGACACAATCGCGAAGGTGCTAGGTACTTACCCACTAGATGTTTCGTTCAGAAGAAGTTTATTTGGAACTAGACAAGCATCTTGGGATGCTTTGCTTGTGCGCTTGGATTCAATCCAACTGACGGAAGGTCCAGATAAATTTCAATGGAATCTTACGAAGAATGGTAAATTCTCGGTTGATTCTATGTATAGGGCACTAATCCTACCTGAAGTTCCAGTCGATAGCAAGAACAATAACAAACTTTGGAAGATGAATATACCACTAAAAACAAAGGTGTTTGCGTGGTATCTACGTCGAGGAGTAATCCTTACCAAAGATAACCTTGCCAAACGCAATTGGCATGGAAGTAAAAATCGTGTCTTCTGTCAACACGACGAGATCATTACACACTTATTTTTTTCAGTGCGAGTTCGCCAGGTCTATATGGTCAGCCATCCAGATAGGTTCTACCTTACATCCACCAAGTACTGTTGCTAACATTTTTGGCAATTGGTTAAACGGAGTGGATCCTAGATTTAAACTTTTCAGTAGGGTGGGCGCGATTGCTGTTATTTGGTCGCTATGGCTATGTAGAAATGACAAGGTTTTTAATGCTAAAAATGCTTCTCTTATGCAGGTTATTTACCGGTGCACAGCGACGCTTCGAGCATGGTCGAACCTGCAGCGTGTGGAGCACCGAGACTTATTTTTGGAGGTGGCGTCGAGACTGGAGGCTGTGGCCAGAGAGTTATTCTTCCGGCATGGGTGGCAACATAGACTCCGGATAGACCTACCAGCATCTTAGGCGGATCTACAATTTCTCATTTTGATATGTAATTCGCCTTTTGTTTTTTAGTTTCTGGATACCGTTTTGAGTACTGGTGAACTGTTGGCTATGTGCATCTTAGCTATGCAGAGGCCGGGTGTAATGATTAAACCTTTTAAGTAATAAAAGCCCTTTATCTAAAAAAGTGTATTCTTTGGTTGATAACTGTTAAGTAGTAATATGGTAACCATACTATAATCTGACAACTGGTGACGGAAAAAAAAGTTCGTCGAAACATATTAAGATGGGTCTTATTTTAAATTACTCGTCGAGGCGAATTCAACGGTGAAAACAGATCTTCAATTGGATTAACGGTTTAAAAGAGAATTCATTTTAAATTTTCGAATTGTGGAAAGATTCTTTACATATCTGCACATTCCTCGATGAAACTGGTTTCGTGGGACACATCCCTTAGAATAGTCTTATATTGAAACGCGTCTAGATGCGTACGTTAAAAAAAGTATAATTGTGGAATCACAAATGAATTTCATTGCATGATTCGGGATTGAAATGTGCCCGAGCCTAATGTTTCTTTTTGATGTAAACAAATCTCTACTCTCATCGGCCAGTGAAAACCATCTCCTGAACGACTTTTCCTTCGAACAGTACTCCTCAATCTCCCTTCTTCCATGGTTTGACCTACCAAAGCTCCGATCCCATTCCCACCCAATGCGCCTCGAATTAAATTCTCTCCTCTCTCTACCACCGCCGTCGCCCGTGCCCCCACAGCGAGCGCTGCTCCGTAGCTTGCCGTCACCGCCGGCGCCTCACCCCACTACGCCTCTCACGCGCGCGCGCGCGGGTCGCCGTTCCCGTTCCACCTCACCGCGTCCGTGTGCTGTCTCCACCCCGTCCGCGATCTCGGGGCCTTGTTTTTTGAGGTATGAGCTTCTACTCATCCAGCAATTGCTTAAACCCGAACTAACTCCACGAATTTTGGTTGCGCACCCGGCGCAGTATCCAGATCCGCCCCCTCTTGGGTTCAGAGTAGCCGGCGGAGATGGCGAGGGTGGCGTGTGCTGTTCTTGCGCTGGCTGTGTTGGCGTGTGTGCTGGGGGCTGGAGCTGATGACCACAGATACAAGGAGGGAGATCGTGTCCCGCTCTACGCCAACAAGGTCGGCCCTTTCCACAATCCAAGGTATGATAATTATAATTCTCTCGCGATGCGCTGCAAGCTATTGTTGTTCATGCCTGGGCACATTGTCTGTCTAGATATGCGAGAGTTAGGGCTTGGTTTGATGTTCGTGCTAGTAACTACGGTTAAACTAGAATGTTACGGCTGAATTAACGCTAAGAGCATTTCCATTGCTTGTATTTGTATATATGAGTTGGAAAGTATGCAAGTGCGGGGTTCGTCTATGCTTGAAGGGGGTCAGTAATAGTTAGCATCAGTTCCTGTATTTCATCTCAAAATTTCGGTGTAAAAGAAATTCACCTCAAAATCTGTGACTAAGTAGTATGGATATCCCAGTCATAGCGAAAGTACGTCGCTGCTGGCAATAATGCCATGTGGACTATGGTAATTTCGACACAACAGAGGATCACAACTCTCCTCTCGGGCGGCTCGCGCGGGCCGCTCCAGAGGACCCCAAACCCTAGAAAAAGAAGGCCGGCGGCGCTCTTCTCTCCGGCCGCTGCCGCCGCCGGCGGTGGCGGCCGCGCCCGGCCGTCAAAGGCGGCGGGTGAGGCGAGCGCGCCCCGACGAGCTCCCTTCGCGCGGAGGCGAGGAGTCAAGCGGGCGGCGCTGGGGAGGCGACTTCGGCGACGTGTGCGGCTGGGAGGCGCAGGGGAGGCGACGGCGGCGTGCTGGGGCGGCTCAGCCGCAGCTCCGGTGGTGGTGGCGGCGCCCGGAGCTGTCGGCAAGTGGGGAGGATGCGGCGGCGCCCCGGGCCTGATCTGGGCCCGTGATGGGTCGCGCGGGCTGCCCGTGCTCTTCCTCGAGGATGCCGCTCGGCCTCGGCTCAAGTTGTCGGCGCGGCGGCGGTGCTGCGGGCGGATGGTCTGCGTGGAGGTCTCCGGGAGGCCGGTAGGGTGCGGCGGCCATGGCTTGGCCGTCCGAGCTGGGGAAGGGGCAGGGGCTCCGTGCCCTCCTTCTCGTGCCCTTCTGCATCCGGGCTAGGTCTGGTGCCACGGTAGCCATGGTGGCTGCCGGTGGTTGACTTGGTGGTGGAGTCTCCTTCCTCGTCTCGCCCTCTTCAGCGGAGCTAGGATGCCGGGGCGGCGGCCCTGGACGGTGGGAGTCCTTTGGTTGGCGGGCGTGCCAAGGACTCAGATGCTGGCTGGCGACCTTGGCCACGGGGGTGGCTCGGTGGCTGGCGAGTGGACTGCAGTGGCGGTGGCTCGGGTGTCGTCTTCGGCGTTCGGCGCCCCGTGTGGAAGTCCGTGATTGTTTGCCGGGGGAAACCCTTTCCCGTGGTCTTCTCGGGACACGGCGGCGATGTCCTTGGACGCGTCCCCTTCTTGGAGGCGTCGCAGCGGCTTCTCCGGCCTTCTACGCTCCGGATGAAAATCTAAGATCCTCGGATCGGGCGGTGGCGGCGCTTTGGCGTCGTGTGCTTCTTGAAGACGCCGCCTTGGAGCCCACGGCGGGTTGCTCTCCGGAGGTGGTGTTCTTTCGAGCTTCCTCCGGCCATGCTTGTACTTTGTGTTGCACACCGGTGTTTCCTGCTTGGGGTCCTGCTGGCTGAGCATGTCGGCAGTCTTGTGGACAGTGGCGGTGATTATCCTGTTGGTGGTGCTACCTCGGTTGGTGTAGCTGGTCTCGGCGGTGTGCCGTGTGTGTTGGTGTGCCCGTGTTCTCGGTGAACTCCGGCCCAACACCTCTGCCCGCTCTGCTTGTGCTCTCCCTCTTCGGCGTTGCTCACCTTTGGTGTTCACCTGTAATCTCGTCGGTAGCTCTGTATCCTTGGGTGTGTGCGGTGCTGTGGTGTAAGCTGGATTCAGCATCATGTATCTTTCGCCGTTCGTGGCGTTATGGCGTTATTAATTTAACGTTGGGCCTCGGCCTTTTATTTAAAAAACTATGGTAATTTTGCAGTTCAAGTATTTACCTCGACCATGTGATTTAGAAAATAGCCGCTTGCTGAATTGGAATTACTTTTCTGTTAGGCCATGATCAGGGTAATTGAGTTACTCTTTGTGTTTTGCAGTGAGACATACCGGTACTATGATCTACCCTTTTGTGCACCAGGTTTGTACCTTTTTAAATGCCACATGCCTCTTGTTGTTACTTGCCTTATTTAGCAATCTCTTTGGTTGGAAGTCTATTAACTGCCGCCTGGCCTGTAATAGACCACCCAAAGGATAAAAAGGAGGCTCTTGGGGAGGTTTTAAATGGCGATCGGTTGGTTGATGCACCATATGAGTTGGACTTTAAGGAAGATAAGAACTCCAAGACTCTCTGCAAGAAAACATTGTCCAAGGAGGAAGTCGCCAAGCTCCGGGATGCAGTTGCCAAGGATTACTACTTCCAGATGTACTATGATGATCTGCCTTTATGGGGATTCCTTGGTAAACTGGACAAGGACAAGGAGCCGGGGAGTGGAAAGTACCTTCTTTTTAAGCACATCCACTTTGACATCATGTACAACAATGACCGTGTCATAGAAATCAATGTCCAGACAGACCCGAGTGTGGCTGTAGATATCACAGAGGACAAGGAAGTGCCGGTGGAGTTCTCTTATTCAGTAACATGGAAAAAGACGGATATTCCTTTTGAGAAAAGAATGGAGAAGTACTCTAAGTCTTCCTCTATGCCACAGCATCTAGAGATACATTGGTTTTCCATAATTAACTCATGTGTAACGGTACTTCTCTTGACTGGCTTTCTGGCAACAATCCTGATGCGCGTGCTCAAGAACGATTTCATCAAGTAAGATCTGAATCAATGCATTCCATTCTCATCACATGGATCGTAGCTTTACTAAATGCAGTCTTAATGCCCCTTTTCGCTGAAGATATTCTCATGAAGACGAGTCCCTTGAAGACCAAGAAGAGACTGGATGGAAGTATATACATGGTGACGTCTTCCGTTTCCCACAGCAAAAATCTCTTTTTGCAGCAATCATTGGATCGGGATCTCAGCTTCTTGCCCTGTAAGAACTTCCTCGGTTCAGTTTATGTTATGATCCAAGCTATGTTGTAGTGATTCTAACAAGTTACTAATTGTTCTCTTTTGATAGTGCAATTTTTATCTTCCTCCTCGCAATTGTTGGGGTCTTCTATCCATACAACAGAGGAGCCCTTTTCACTGCTCTTGTTGTCATCTATGCTCTTACATCCGGTATTGCTGGATACACAGCAACTTCGTTCTATCTTCAGCTTGAGGGAACAAACTGGGTAAGGCATGCATTAATTGTGGGTTTCTTTAATTCTTTGCTGCTATATGTGACAATTTTCGCTGTAATGTTTCAGGTGAGGAACCTGATATTGACTGGCTGCTTGTTCTGTGGGCCTCTTTTCCTGACATTCTCTTTCCTAAACACTGTCGCGATAGCGTATAGTGCTACAGCAGCTTTGCCTTTCGGTACTATCATTGTCATTATTCTCATTTGGGCACTCGTAACCTCTCCTCTCCTAGTACTGGGTGGTATAGCTGGGAAAAATAGCAATACAGAATTCCAAGCTCCTTGCCGCACAACCAAGTATCCTAGGGAAATCCCTCAGCTGCCCTGGTACCGAAGCACCATTCCCCAGATGGCAATGGCAGGGTTCCTCCCTTTCAGTGCTATTTACATTGAGTTGTACTACATATTTGCCAGCATCTGGGGGCATAAGATATACACCATCTATAGCATCCTCTTCATTGTGTTCATTATCCTCATCATCGTCACAGCGTTTGTCACAGTGGCACTCACGTACTTCCAGCTTGCAGTTGAGGATCACAAGTGGTGGTGGAGGTCAGTGTTTGGGACATCGATTCATCTTGTTTATCCTCGTTTGTTAATGTTTTTTGTTGTTCTTCATGTTTACTTAGTTACTTGTTTGTTGCGCTTACACAAGAAAAAATGACAAAAAACCAAAATAGGAACTGTATGGAAACATGTGGTTCATCATTTATTTAGTAGATGGCATGCTAAATCAGTACCAAATATATCCAACATAAGTAGTACAGTGTTTGATTGAAAGTTGTCTGCTTCAAATCATACATAATGCACTACATGTAAGATAAACACCTGCTACTACATGGAAATTTGAACTTAGGATCCAGAATTTGAGAGGACACCTCATGTATTAGAGAGTCATATTCCATATTCTTGGATTCTCTTATTACTTGATGCTTCCATAATTAGCATGTTATACTTTTTCATGCCTGTCATGAAAAAAGTTTGGGAAAATTCGAATTATCAATATGCAATTGCAAACATGGAAATATCCCAAGAAGTTTTGCTTCTATTTGCAGATCTGTTCTTTGTGGAGGCTCCACTGGTATTTTCGTCTTCTTCTACTGCATCTACTACTATCATGCCCGCTCAGACATGTCAGGCTTCATGCAAACATCCTTCTTCTTCGGCTACATGACCTGTGTCTGCTACGGTTTCTTCCTCATGCTGGGAACTGTTGGTTTCCGTGCATCACTGCTATTTGTTCGGCACATTTACCGTTCCATCAAGTGCGAGTAAACTTGACCGCAGTGGTGACATCAGACATGGTTATCACTAGGGAGCCTCAAGAGAAGTGAACCGGGGGCTGCTTCTAAATTTTGTGTCCAAGCAAGTTGCATGTCCCGAACATGAACCTCCTCTCTTACTGTATTTTCTTGCAGTTCAGTTAAGGAATGATGCTATAGTGTGTAGGACTGATAATAGAGCCGGTACTATAATGATATGTTTGTAGTTGTATCTGCTGTTATTGAGTCTAATATGACCCTTTAGTATGTCTGAATCGTATGTTTGCTCAGTTGCTTGCTAGAAATGTGCTTACCTGCTGGAGAGTACAGTATACTCGTTCGTGGAAAGAAATAAAAATATCTGACAGTTCTGCAACAACATTTTGGTACGGGTTCTCTTATACAGTATAAATTATCAAGTGCAAAGACTAAAAATTAGCGGCATAGAGACATAGAGTGGCCATCTCTCTGTAAGCATTAGATATGTGCAGATGTTGCACCAGCTACAAGGGCCTTATTTCAAGGCGAAGAAGGCTTCTGGCTATTGCTATCCTCTAACTCTGATGGGCTGAAACATAGCACAGAATGGAATGGGCTCAAGTAAAACACTCAGCGTTGGAAGCAGGGCTAGTAGCTGGACAACCTTTCTCTTTCGATTCTACTAATATTCCTATTCAAAAGTGGTGAAAATGATACATGAGAATGAGACTTGTTTGGAAGGTTTTGTCCCTTTGATTTGTCTCTTTCGATTCTACTAACATTTTGGTACGGGTTTTCTTATATAAATTGTCTAGTGCAAAGACAATGGAATGGTGCTTGTGATCTTCCAATAGCCAAGCGAGCGGAGTATAGGCGGGCGGAGCTTCATGAAGGGGTGCAGGAGTTGGTTACCTCGGCCCCAACCTTCATTGAATCCATTACCGCTCGCATCACCGCTCCTCTGTTGTCTACGGCTCCACCAACGCCGGCCACTCCGGTCAGGCGCCGCCCCAGAAATCCTGCCCCGATGCCCACTCGCCAGGTCAGCGTTCGGCGGGCTATCACATCCATGGCAAGGTTGAGCACGGTTGAGAAGGCGCGTCGCGTCCTACGCAAGAAATGGGGGCTGCCGGCGGATGACGAAGCGAAAGGGGATGCCACAGAGGAGGTGCGGCAGCAGTGTTTCATGGACCTCTTCAAGGATCCGAAGACGGCGCTGGAGACGGAGGCGGTAAGGGCTCTGTTCGGCAGAGTGGGGTCTTCAAGATCCGTGATTTCCAAGAAGGCCGGGAGACGGGCTACCCCAACGACTGCGGCCCGGGCTGCCCGCGCAGCTGAAGATCTGGAGTTGGAGCCGCCTGTGGAGACGCGTTCTTGCGAGTAGTTGTCCTTAGAGTTCCACCTGTGGAGCCGCCTTCGTTGTCATTCTTGTTGTTGTTTTCTCTCTGTGTTTTGCTAGATCCTTTCTAGCATGTAACTGAACTACTTTCTTTCTTCTCAATTGATTTGGCAGAACACCTGCCGTTATCCTTCAAAAAAAAAAAAAAAGACAATACAAATTAGAGGCATAGAGTGGTCATCTGTGTGTAAAATTTGCTCAGTGGCCTAGAGCATTAGACCTGTGCAGATGTTGCACCAGCTACAAGTTTTCTATTTCAAGGCAAAGAAGGCTTGATATTGCTATCCTCTAACTCTGCTGCGGTATAAAATGGGCTCAACATAAACATAGCACAGGAGGAAAATGGGTTCAAGTAAAACACACAGCATTGGAAGCAAATGGGCTTAAGGCCTCATAGCTGGACGACCTTTCTCTTTCGATTCTACACTATTATTACTATTCAAGAAGTGGTGAAAATGATACATGAGAAATTGAGAATAAACCTTCTTTGGAGGGTTTAGTCTCTTTGAATATAACTAGACAAAGTTGGCTCACACAGCGACTATAGCTGCTTGCAGAAAAGATAGTACTTGAATTTTGTTACGAAGCAAGGAAATGCTCTGTATGGGTTACTTCCCACTAACCACAGTGTAGGAAAAAAAATCTGAAAAAAGTTTGGCTATAACTACCAAGCATATGCCTCTGAGCTGTAATATAAAGGCTGCTTCTGGGCCGGCAAGGTTACATGATCAGCTACTGCTTTGCGCTGGCGGCAGTACGTACACATAATCGTCGATGGAGCGAGAGGGCAAGTGTGTTCTTTGTTCAACGAAAGGTGAAAGCTCCGTTAAGTTAAATGGCTTTTCCGACGTGGAGGGATTGCTGTCCCACAAGCAACTCTCAACCTCAACACGGTGCACTTTGAATGTACTCGTTGCCTTTCTCCATTTCTAAGGAGGCTGTGATGATAATTCTCTGGACAAAGAACTTAGGACAAGTGTGAGCTCACCATAGTCGTAGGCGAGTTTGCCCTAAGATTTCCAGCAAGTCAAAAGACATATAGTACATAATAGACCATCTAGCACTAGATTTTTCATGTTTCCAGTGGGAGGAGGCAGTAGTCTCCACGAGGAAAGGTCGAGAAAGAGTGAGATGCGTCCGCCCATCAATCCCCTTCAGCCAGCGACATGTTCACAGCACTAAATCCTTTATTGTTATCGTCAAATATTAGCCCGGCCCGTGCTAGCGAGAGAGAGAAATACTATTAGAAAGCGATGGGCTTGACGATGTGAAGCCATCTCATCTCTCACTCGCAATAGATCGCGAGAAATCCAACGAGTTGGCTTTGCCTATTTATCGTGATACATCGCGACAGGAGGAGCCTGTTGGTTGGGAACTCGGATCCACGTACCACCATCTTTCTTTATGGTACGAGTGCGATGTTGATTTGATTACCAGTAATCGTTCGTTGTTCGACGAAGACGTCGTCGCGGGAAAGGGATTAGTAGTAGATATCCTAGGGAGCCGCCTAATTAAGCAGATGAGCTGCGATTCCGGGCAGATGTCGACGTCCACACCTCCACCACGACCACGAGCTTCTCTCTTGAAATTTGAAAGAGAGAGGCTGTGTCTGTACTCTGTAGACCATAGGCTTGGGACCCTGCTGTGCTGTGCCATGCTTACCAGCGATAACGATGGATCTTGTGTGGCTTTGCTTGCATGCGTGTCGTACTCACGTGTGCTTTGGGCGGTCGGTGTTAGGCGGTTTTCTCTCAATAGTGGTGTGTGTTCGATTTATTCCACCTACAGTTTTCTGTTATTTATTTTTCCCTCTCGCGACTTCGGAGGCTAGTGTGACGACCTCGCCCTCTTGCGTCTCCTTAGGGCGGCGAGGCCGGCTAGGGTTTCTCCACATGCGGGTAAAATGGCGAGATTTGGTGTCGGGAGTTTCGGATCGACTCAATGGTTCAATGGCGACGATTTCATCTTTGGGGCGCTGGTACTTAGTTAGCCATGCACGAAGACTTTTTGGCTGTCATTGACAAGGTCATGCTAGTAGGGGAGCGGTGACACTGGCACGTCGGCGGCCCGTTCTGACTACAGTAGTGGTTGCTCGGTGGTCAAAATACCTCGACGTAACTTTTATTATTTTGCTTTGTACTTCTCGTGAAACTTTATAATAGATACATGTCCTTTTCTTTCAAAATAAAACGTTTACTGATAATTAAGAACGGCCTTATTGCGCACTATTCGGGGCATGATCGAGATAGCTTTGACAGAAAAACTCTTTATGTTGGACACCGGTATGGTTTACAAACACAACTTGACCACTAATTTCTATGGTAACATAGATACTGAACTCAACAAAATTACATATCATGAAATTATTGTTGAGGCAGGTTTATATAAATGTTTTTTCGAGTGTCTAGTTCATTTTTTAATATACTGGTGGCCCAATCTTTTAAAAATATTTTCCATTCCTTTTCAAAATATGGGCTCACCTATGTTTAAAAAAACAGCTACTAGAAAGCCATAATGGAAGGGAATAATACTCATTATTCATTAGTGACATCTATAAAGCAAGCAAATCTCTCGCATATAACGTTTGCAATCAGGAACACCAACTTAGCAATATAGTCAATAATCTCTACCTCTAGAATGAAAAGACATGACGAGATTCCTCAAAAGTAGAATACATGATGAACGAGTGCTGTGGCAGTCCTCTATTTTGGCCCAATGGTAGGTAGACAACAAATATGCAAGAAACAAAAGTGGCTCTGTGGGGTCAAATACAGACAATGGTGTGAGTTGTCTACCGAAGAGACTAGTCACATAAAAGGAAACGAGAGAGCAAAAAGTATCCCATATATTTTTGTTTCCACTAATTTGCAAGCGCGCAGTGGGGTTCTGGGAATGAAAAATATTACTCCCCAAAACGTCTATAAATAGGGACGGAGGCCAGAGGCCAGAGATTGATGGCATATATATTTCGAAAGTTAGAAACTAAGTTGTATTAGAAGCCATTAATAACGAAAAGACGACACATTTTAGAAGCCATTAATAACGAAAACTAAGGTGTACTCCACTATTATTATTCGAAAATGGAGCTAGAGAGGTGTTGGAGTGCATCCGTGCAGGTACTGTTGAGGGCCGAGAGCAGGTACTTCCATTTTTGCGAGATGCAGCAGGCGCGCATGTGCGTGGCGTGTACCACCTAGACCTAATTGGAGTACCGGTATTAAACTCTCTCCTTCCCTGTCTAGAGATTGAAGGAAAAGTTACTGCTGCATATGGACTGAGAGAAGCATTTTTTTTAATCTAGCAGTGTAACGTACTGGCAAAGTGAAAGGGCATTACGAGTGGGGTGAAAGAAGTGAAGATGCCGTCAGACAAGGGGCAAGTACAAACCATGCGCGATTTGACTTTTTTTTTCGAAAAGAGCAAAACTCTAACCTCTCTACATCTATCGATGCACATGATCATATTTATTAAAAAGGTCTCAAGCATCATCTTCATTACATCAAATGATCTAAAATCGATTAAAAAGTCAACCCCCACAAAAGAAAAAACCGAACAACTCTATTCATCACATAGTCGATTACCGCAAGCCGGCCCGCCTGAAAATATCCCGTAGAACAGTCGCATATGGTTGCCCCAATACTCAATGTGTCCCCGCGAAAGGACTACAAATTGTATCCTTATGGTTAACCTGCAAAGACGAACACCTCCAATCTTGTTAAAAATAAAATTATTATGTACATTTCAAATAGCCCAAACTAAAGCATAAACACTCACTCCAATATGAGTCTTGATTTTCTCATATCCCTCAACCGATTACCAAAGAAATATGTAATAATAGTTGGTGAAGTTATATCCATGCCACTCCAAACAAGACTAGCAAACAGGCAACAGACAACGAGTTGGTGTATTGTCTCATCTGCATAAAAAACAACACTATTTAGAACTTGCCCAATTCATCTTTGCGATGTTATTTTTAGTTGAAATAACCTTTTTATATAGGAACCATGTGAAAATCCTTATCTTTACTAAGGCCTTTATCTTCCAAAAATATATTTTCTAACGAAATGGTATACCGAACTAGTTGCGAGACACCATTTGAACTTATTAGGTTCTTGAGTTAATTCAACCCCCATCAATCATTAAACCAATAAAACCAGTATGTCCACTTGTACCCAGTTAATGTTCGTGGAAAGATAATGCTTAACGGGACTACCGACTTAACATTATACACAAAAAACATATTTCTTTGTGTAACGTGTTATACATGGATGGGTATTGATGAGAAAATGGCATGACACCCAGTCAAATGTCTTCTCAAAAGCGGCATACCATTCCTGGGCAAAAAACAAGTTTACTCCCTCTTTGATGTGGATAAGTACTTTTCAACAAAGAAAATCAGCGGTGTTTATTTTAACTTGAGAGTGTTTTGGAGTTAAGGTATTTATTATAGAGCAGCTTATGTCAACCCCTTCCTTATTAGGAAGTTTTAAAACCACTTTCTTTGTAAACACTTGTTCTAGATCTTCAAAACTTTAATACCAAAACCCACAGGTGTTTAGCCCTACAAATTATACTGCACTTAGTAAGCTGTTATTTTTTGGTTTGATCTACTCACACAGATAGAAAATTTTGGACCTATTGAAGTATAATCTTTCCCATACCCCTTTTTGTATATTAAGAAAATATAGCATAAACATTGTAAAATAATGAGAACATAATTAATAAGAATAAATTGTTCTCCATATGATAGCAACTTTTCTTGCCATGAACCAATCATTTTCTTGAAGTGGTCCTCTACTGGCTTCCATTCTCCATTATGCAATTTCCTTTAATGGATAGGCACTAGAGGTAAAGGTAGAGTACCAACATCGTAGCCAAACAATTAGTTAATTATATTGTTTCTCTTCGCCCATCCAAAATAGCAAATGTCAAGTAAATTTTGAGACCAGATAATTGTTCGAGTATGCATAGAATTAATTTCATGTTGACCCATTTATATAAATTATGTTTCATAAATATAATCGTATCATCTGTGTATTGAAAAATGGACACTCATCTTTAACTAGATGATGAATCAAACCGCCAACCAGGCAATACTATTGTGCTCATGCTATCAAAATACCCAACATATTACCAAACATTAAAAAGCATCAAATGTAGATGATCTCCTTGTCTCAAACATTTCCGACTTTGGAAGTATGACCAATCTTTGACCTTTATTCCAACACTATCTCCCTACAGAAAATCGACTATCCATCGACACCAAGTTTGCATGAAACCTTTCATACGTATTTCTTGTTACAAAAAAAGGCCATTTTACATTATCATAGGCCTTTGAAATTAACTTTGAACAAGACTCCATCCATTTATTCCGACAAAGTTCATGAATGGTATGATCTTGAAGGACAACCACACCCTCCAGAATATTGCATCCCGGTATAAAGGCCGATTGAGTGGGCCAAATCACTTTATGTGGGATGCCCGTAATGCGATTCCTGGCCACTTTTATGAAAATCTTAAAGGTGACATCAATCTATCTATACTTCTTATAAAACAAAACCCCGCTAACATGCATTAATTATTTTCTATCTCAACATGCAACCTATCCACATCCTCCATTATTTTAGCCAATCAATTGTCCATGTCACCCCCACTAATATTCATTAATTATAGTAGTTGTACATGCAATCTATCCACGTCACCTATTTTTTAGCCATACATCAACATTATTTGTCGTCAAATACACAACAATTTTGCATCCATTAAATATAACCTCTCGACCATTGTGGGATTTTTGCATATTTACGGAAACAACTTCTTCATATTTCTTGTGTCTTACGCGCAGGGTATTTTTCTAGTTAAGAAGACAAATAATACCGATGAATTTGAACAACAGTAAGGTAATTATCCAAAAGTTCAATTTAAATTGGGGCAAATCCCCCCTTTGCAATTAAAAATATATTCATGATTTCACCTTTTAAAACCTCATCTTCTGACAAACTCTGCAGGAAACCGTTCGGAGCTCTATTGTGTTCCATATGAGAAGTAGCATAAAATACCTCCTTCTCGGTGAATTATGCCGTAAGAATAGCATTTACTGTTGGAATTTACTAGTATTTACTAGCCCAAGATAAATTCAGAAATTCTCATTGGCACATTATTATATTTTGTTAATTGGGAAAATTAATGAGTCATTGATTAATTAGCAACGGTCGCGTTTATTACGGCCGTTTCTAATTCATTAACAGACACGGTTAATACAGTCATTGATTAATTAGTAACGGTCACGTTTATTACGGCCGTTTCTAATTCATTAACAGGCACGGTTAATACAGCCGTTTCTGATTCACAAACACGTTTATTGTGACCATTTTTAATTCATAAACGGACGTGTTTAATACGGCAGTTTCTAAATCATAAACGGACGCGTTTATGAGGGCTGCTTTGACTCCCAACCTGCACTATATAAAACCGAATCAAGCCAATTTTGGCACATATACGCAACACATGGTCTCGCACCACCGTTCCAAAACCTTGCGCTGCCGTCTTCCAAGTCTTCTCCATCCCGTCTTCCGGCGTGCACCGGTTGAAGGGACAGTAGGCCTCCGGAACCCCGCCTCTTGTGATCCTGTACAGGAGAGGGGCGATCAGGTTTTTGGGGAGCGCACTCGCGCGACTACTGGCATCGAGTTCTTCCCCAACGATGACTTCTTCCCCGACATCGGCAGCCTCTTCATCGACGACATGGGCGACAACAGCAACGCCAACGCTTCGGCTGCCGCTGCACCGTATGATTACTTGATCTTCCTGTTTACGATACTGCTACAGTTTCTGCTTGTAGTAGTTGCTTTAGATTCGTTCTATTTATCTACTATTCAAGTAGATCGCATGATTAGTATAATTCTGGTTATTCTAGTCATAAACTATTTACTGTTTTCGCGGATTAAATCAATAGCTAAATTGCTTATATTTCCAACATTTTCTGCATGAGAAAGCTTATCACGAGTTACCCTCTCCTCCATACAGAAGAAATTTTGGGACAGATCTTAACCTTTTGCAATGTTCGTAATAAAGGCATTCAAGTTGGCATCACCAACGGTCGTCCTTTCGTTCTGGTCTATTTTAGGTGTTTTTTGCGCCTTATAAGCCAAATTCCAAAAGTCATATATGAGCCCAACTTAGTGCCCTCGGTTAAGTTTTGAAATATGCTCACATCGGCATCCTTTTTCGCATCTCCCATAGATGCATTAAGAAGAGTCGATTCAGGCTTAATATAAAGTGTCTCAATAATAGTTAATAATATGTCATTCTCTTTCTTATAAATCCCACTCAAATTCCCACGAAGGAAGCGCCTAATTAGTACGTAGTATTATATTATTTTGCAATGTCTCTATAGGTGTTTCACCCTTGCTAATTAAAGTCCATTCAACAACCACCATCTGGTATAAACCCTCCTTATGCAACGAGGAAAGTTAAAATGAAAACTATGCTTTATTTCCAAGATGAGATTGATCACCTGGGTCAATAAGGAAGGGTGTGTGTGATCCGACACCAAACGGGGCAAAGCACGCACCTTTACAAGGGAAAACTTTGTTCCCACTCGACATTAGCTAAAGCATGGTCGAACTTTTCGTAAGGTGGGTTTTCTCTTCCATTAGCCAATTTGTATTGTCTACCTGGCAGAACAATTTCCCTAAGGTCCCGACTTTTAACAGTAGCATTTGCAAAGATCTCCGCCCATTTCCCGCTAGAAAAAAAAGGTCTCTACTCACTGGAGACGGAGTGGAAGAGTGTCCCCTACTTTGCACGAGCTAGGTGACACGGCACTTCTCTGCCACGTATATGCTGATCGACATGTGCTAGTGGCCGGACCTCTGGTCACAAGCTTGAAATGCCCGGTTTACCCCAAAATTGTGCTCAAGTGAAGAGATAAATTCAAAAATTATGATTACATCCGCCGCAAATAAAACTATGGTTACGTGTTACGGCTGGATCTAAATGCGTTGTTCTATAAAATAGCTTGAGAGAATGCCCCTTCAGTTTTATTTTTTCATACAAAGATCGTGACAATGACAGACAATCTTTGCGTTTGATGCATGCATGGCTTTTAAACTTTTATTTCCCTCTTGGAATTAAAGGTGTTGCATGTGGTCTGGTCTTTATCTGAGCTAGCTTTACTCTGGCCTCTTTGAGACACAGCCATTCAGAGTTCGAGACACGGTGTGTCCGGTGGTAACGGGGCTTGATGTTGCCTGCCGGCTTGCAAGCTTGGAACTTCGGATGGCGACCGGAGAGTTGAAGAAGTTAGCTCCGGATTCTCTTCTGCGCCTGTAGAGGGCACGTTGGGGGGTTAGCTCGTGCAACCGGTAGTCTCTGGGATAGCGATGTCTGAATTATAGTGGAAAACACCTTGACCGTTCATTCTAGCGGTGCCACCAATAACATTTTCTGAAATGTCGCCCGCCTATTTCTGAGATGTCTTAGTTTTTATTTTATTTTATTTTATTGGAGAGAGGGACTGAGATGTCTTAGTTGATGCGAATAATCTCAGGCGTTCCATTCCAGCAGGTGATTTCGCTTTCTCAGACAAATACTCCGTAGAAAATAAACTATTTCTACGGTAGCGTCAAGACTCGTCCGAAACAAATCAATTTTGAACTGGTCTGGTATTACCGAGTATCACCATTAGGAAGTTCCGGACACGTTACTTTTTTCTATGAGGAGGAGATTTTCGCCTTAACCTATAAACTAGAAGAGGTATGCGCGCTTTGCGGCGCCATTTGCACATTTACAAAAAATAAAAGTAAATGTTCTTGCCTGAAATCGTCTCAAATGCGATAATTTTTTGTCGGGTGAACCACATTTTCTACCATAATCAAGTCCATCAATCACGCTATCATATTTGATAACATATAGTTTTGTGCTTGTATATTTAAATTTTACCCGCCATTCATGGGGTCTCCGAGTATGTTTCTTGAATCTGTTTCAGATTGCATAAATCAACTATGTTCGATCATTTCTTCCGTCTACTCTCTCAGTCATGAGACCGAGCACACCACCCAGGTGGTAATCTTTGCTCATGTGTAGATTGCCCACCCGGGTTCAACTATATGTATGTCACCCCACCGTCAAACGTGAAGAATATGTTTGGCAGTTGGCTTAATTTGGTTGAGAAGAAAACTAAAGCACAAATTCGTGTCGGAACTTGTGCTTTAGTTTCGTTTATATGAAATTGAAAATATATATAATTTTTAACGATTGTGAAAATGCTAATTTTTTTACAGATTATCTGTATGGCTACACATCGGATCCACGAGTGGTGCCAGCGGAGGCTCACTGAGCTGGATGTACACCTATGGAGACGGTCGCAGTGTTCCTGATTGTGAGGTCATTGTTGTCGAATAAAATGTCAAGTCTATCCATCAGCCCGCTCACCGTCAGAATCATCATCGTTCTCCCCCCCCCCCCCCCCCCCCCCCCGTCCTCCCGTGTCCTATCTCTGCAGCCATCAGCCACCCCACACTGACATCAAGGGTATCACCTCAAACTACCACGAGTATATGACAACAAGGGATCAACACCGAAGTCACTCAGAGAAGCTAACTACGGCGGAGAAAATGCAAACATGTGTCCTTGCAACATGCCCTTGTAATGTGCGTCTTCTCTCTATTCCATCTTTTGATATGTGAAAGACCTAAAATGTCTAAAGCTAGAGTACCATCTTTCTCAATAGGGTGAAAGAAAGGACTGACTCCCGTGCCGCTCCCAGGGCGGCACCGGAGGCGAACTCCGCCCCGCCGCCAGGCTCCCCCTCCCCTACCCCCCCCCCCCCCCTCGCCGCTGCTGCCGCCGCCTCGGCGCCGCGGTGGCGGCGGCCTCCCGCCGCCATACAGCTGGTGGGCGGGGGCGGTTCCCCTTCGCTGAGGCGGACGTCGGACCCGCCTGGGACGGCGATGGCGGGCCGCCGGCGCACGCACGCCGGAGCGGCGGCTCCGGGACTGGTGGGGCGCGTCGTCTTGGCCTCGCGGGTGGCAGGACGGCGGCGCGGGTGCTCCGCGCTGGCGCGTTGGACCCAGGCGGGCCGTTTTGGGCGCGTCTTGCGGCGGTGGTCGGCGTCGAGCGGTGGCGGGGGGTGGCGTGGGGGTGCGTCCGGCCTGGGGTCGGGGCGGGGCGGGGTTGCTGCGCCGGAGCTGGCTGCGCCGGGCGCGATGCGCCCGGACGGGCCGGATCTGGGCCCTAGCGGCCCCGTCGCTGTGGGGCGGGTCGACGGCCAGTTGGAGTCGCCGCATGCGTGCAGGGTGCGGCGTGGGCGTGTGGTCTTCAAGCTTCGGCTCTGAAGCTCATGGAAGGCACGTGGAGGTGGCGTGCGAGCTGGGCCTTTTCTCCGGTCTCCGGCGGCCGTGCGGCGCGCATGGTGCTCGCTGTCGCGGCTGATGCAGGCTGCGGCCATGTTCCATGGTGGTTCTGGCCACGGGCGGCGCTCCTCTTGGCCTTGCCGGCATGGTGCTCGGGAAGGTTCGGCGGCTTGCTGCGTCCGGTGGTTCTGCTCCTGTTTTCCGGTGTTGGTCCTGCTGGCCTGCCTGGCGGCATGGCTGCCGGTAGTCTCCGCAAGGTGCGGGTGGCTGCGGCGATCTTCGTTGCGCCTCTTCGTCGTTGGGTTTGATCGGTGGTGGTGGTGGTTGGTGAGGCTTGCCGGCGACGGTTTGGATTGTTATGCGGCTGTTGGTGTGTGGGGAGATTGGGTGAAAACCCAGTGATGACGGTGGCTGCGGCCGTCGTATACCTTCTTGGAGGCATCGCATTTTTGCTGCCACACCCCGTCGCATGCATTCAATCGTCGGTGCAGCTCCGGGGGAGACCCTTGATCTTGTGATCGGACGATGGCGGCGCCTTGGTGTCGTTTCCCTCTTGGGGGCTTCGTCTTTGGAGTTGGACATCGACAAGAGGGACCAGTGGAAGGTCAAGGTGTTCGCGTTGAGCCTTCTGTGGCGACGATGATGATGTTTGAGCGATGTCGGAGACGTGGCTGTGGCTGCGGTAGTCGGCTCTTCTCCGGCGTGTCCTTGGGGTTGCCTCAGCGTGTTTTGTTTTTGAGAAGTCGAAGCTGCCGCGGTGGGTTCCCGGTGGTGTACGATGACTGGCGGCAGATGTTCCTTTCGGCAAGTTTCCACGGCGCCAGACTGCCTGGTTCTCCTTCTTAACTCTTCTTCAAAGTCGGAGCTGCGCTGCCTTTGCGTTGTTGGGGGAGCTGTCGCAGCTCCCCGGAGGGTTGTTCTTTGAGTTGTGCCGGGCTTGTCCCCGTGGTGTCGGTGTTGTGGTGTGGCGGCGGCAGCTGCGTCTGTCTTTTAGGCCGGGGCGGCGGCCCCGGATGTTGGTACGACGTCCGTGGTCTGCGAGCAGCTCTCCCTGGGCAGCTTGGGCTGCGGGTGGCTGGTTCGTGCGGCGTCGTGGCTCGGTTGCGAGCGGTGCTATGTCGAGACGGCGGTCCCGGAAGGGGGTGCTGGCGGCGAGGCTGTCGGGGTTGCTTGGGCAGCGGCAGCAGCAGTTGCCTTTTAGGCCGGGGCGGCGGCCCCGGATGTTGGTGCGGCGGCTGTGGTGCTTGCGCTGTGGGTGGCCGGGTCGTGCGGCGTCGTGGTTTCTCGCGGTTGTGGGGCTTCGCCCCGTGGGTTGTGTCGTGTTGTTGTATGGTTTTCGCCCGGTTTCTTCCATAATAAACCGGGCACCTTCTGCTTAATAAATGGTGAGGCAAAGCTTTTGCCTCGGGTTCGAAAAAAAAAAATGTGAAAGACCTCAAACACGAAAAAGGTCATCACTGGGACAATAGTGAAAACCACATGGACATAACATATACTCTTCATAATTATAAGACTAAAGAATGATAGTGTTAAAGTGTGCAAAGGTTGTACAATATCTGATACGACTAAGAGTATAAATTACAATAATCTGCTCAAAGCTTAAGCATTTTCATACTATGTTTGCTTGATACATGGAAGGGTGCTTTCATAGTCTGATGGATTGCAGCATTTCTTTAGTGTCTAAGTAATTTCCTCGCTTAGTGCGGTCCAAATCAGTGCACCCGTTTGTGAATGTAATATTAAAATTGACTATCAGAATCAACTACTTAAGGGATCCGTAACCAGTGCATATTAACGAAAGAGTAGACCTGAGCTACAAAATTTGGTTTCCCCTTTTCCAAAAACATATAAACAAAGATTTGCCAGGAGAAAGAAATATCTCTGCTATGAAGTTCATATGAACACACGCTTACTATTCGACAAATTCATCTCCCAAGTCGAGGAAACCGCTCCGCTGCTCATCACACTGACCAGTGGGAAGTCCTTGTCTCTGGCCATGATCTGACGCATTTGTGTCTTCCTCGTCTCAACCACCGTTGCATGGTGTACAGTGGCAGCGCAACCTAGGGAGAGCTGTGGTTCAGGCCGAAGTTGGGAGAGGACCAAACAGTTGGAGAAGAGAAGGCCGACCGTGAGCAGCGGCAACGGGATGGGCAGGAAAAGCTTGGACGGCTTGCGTGAGTCGTCACCGTATGCGCGTGATGCAGTGGTGCTCCCGAAGGAGGGGTTGTTGGGGAGCACGAACGTGGGGTATGTCGGCTGCTCCGGTGTGGTCAGCGGCCACTTTGGCGCCGGAGGCGGTGCTAGAGGGCAGGGAAGAACGGAGACGCCAGCGCCGCCAGTGCCTGGGATAGCAGCATGGAGGACCGGTCCGAGATTAAGGGTGGCGCGGCTGCCGACTCGCGGAGGTCGGAGAGGCGGTGCAGGGTGAACTAGCACCGGCGCCGCCCTTCTTAACCCACACAAGATCAACACATAAACCCCATCAAACACGCAAAGCGGTGCTATCACCAGTTACGGGTGACAAAAAAATCACACTCACTTATAGGTGGGGCCACCCACGTTTACACCTACGAGCAACCACATCTCTCTATTTTAAGGAGCTTAGTACTTTGAAGGAAAAAACCACACTCGCTTACAGGTGAGGCCACCCACGTTCACACCTAGGAGTAACCACAACCCTCTATTTATAGGGAGCTTAGTGGGATAACACATAATATCCCTTTGCAAAGTGAACGAGTTGAGTAGAGATAAAAACCCTTGCCCGAACTTTATGCGGATACGGATAGGTTATACTATCGCAAATTAAATTTGTTTGCCACGTAAATCAGGATTATTGCAGTTATAGATCACGAGATACCAGTAGACGCGCAATTGCGAAACTCGATGAAACATGTCGGGGCAGCGTGTAGTTGTACTACTTCCTCCTCCATGTCGTCGCATCCCACAGATAGATATTGTCGTGCGGTTCGTTCAAACACTACATTCATATTGTTTTTAAGGTATTGACACGTATGGAGTGGAAGCGCTCACACTCTGGAAAGCTATTCCCAATCTAATCTGGGGCCTAATCCAAATTGGTCTTTCGGCATTTTTTTTTACAAAGGGAATATAATATCGAAAGATATCAATTGCACCTAGCCTCTGCAACAACGAAATGTCCTAATGACATTAGGGATGCACACAGCTCTACAACAAAAAGAAGAAGAAGAAAAAACAAAAGATCCTGCTACGGTGATCAATTCCTTGTAGCTGCAACACAAACCATCACCCAGACAGCACCCGAAGTCCAAATTCTCCAAAAGCGATGCCTCCAAGAAGGAAACAGTGCACATGCGTCGTCGCCGCCCGATCATAGATCTTAGGTTTCATCTTGGAGAAAGTCTACACTCACAAAACAATGTCTTCAACAAGGCTATTGCCAGGCACAACCAATTAAAGTCAGACCATAGATTTTCACCCTAAAAGATAAGACTATGTACTCCTCATGTGTTGCCGCCCCCGCTTTTGCCGATGCCGCTGCTACAAATCACGAATCACCAAGCAAAGTCCTCATCGCCTCGAAGACACGGTCCGCCATTACTAGACCTCGGACCTCAGCCACCATGACAACTCCCATGGTGACAACAGACAACGAACCTTCACGTCACTCCATCCTGAATTCTCACGGCCAAATCACATCTGATCCAGCAATCTCTAGGCATGAGACGCCCAATGGAGCTCGCCGACGGAGCCTTCTGAAACTCATCACACTGGCCAGATCAATGAGGGTAGGCTTCAAGCAGACTACTGTGTTGGCGCGAGAGGAATTAGGACCGCCTCCTTATTCAACAAAACCAGCAGGCCCCAACGTCGTCGGTCAGATCAGCAAAGGAGAAGGCAGTCGCTGCACCGTACGCCCTCAGTTGTCCGCCCGAAACAGGCGAACAACACCGTCGCACTGCCATCACATCGCCCGCCTCCTCCTCGCCTCACCGGCTTGATCCAGGCCCCGACCGCAAGAGTCGTGCCAGCTGGCCTTGCCGCGAGCGCCCCATCGCCGTCTGAGAAGCGCCGCCACGAAACCCTCGCCTGCCCTCCATCTTAGACGAGAAGGCGCCGCCAATGCCACCGCCGACGGCAACGGCCGGGAGCACGCCAGTGAGGGAGGCAGGAGGGGTCGGGGAAGGGCCTCCGGAGTCAACCGGGAGGCGGCGGCTAGGGTTGCGGGACGAAGCAAAAAGAGTAAACCCTTAACCTAATCGGCATCTTAAATGTGTGATCTTATAGGTTCACGCACATTTAACGTGGGTACACTTACTTGGTCAATAGTTGGTAGCAATTCTACCAACACGTGTCAACTCCCAAACATACATAAAGATTATATCAGCCGAACCGTCACAATGTGAAGTACATGTCACTCTCTTTGCCTCACGATATTTGGTCGAGGTCCAATCTGACTATTCTTTCTCAATCCTATGATTCGGAATCCCTCACTAAGTTAACTCTTAACCTTAAATATATAGCACGGCCATAAATTTCTGAATTCGATCACTCAAGGGACTCAGATATTTCTCTCATGTATAGAGGGGCAAATCGCATCTTGATATCTCCATATCTATGACTTGCCATAGCCATCAACCAATACATACGAAAATCTCATATCTAAAAATAATGCGTATGCACTATGTAGAGAGAGAACTATGAGGATTATTACTATGTCTCAAGTTGGTTCAGCCCAACCCCATGTTCATAACGTATGTCCACATTATTCGTTTGATATCTCCATATCTATGACTTGCCATAGCCATCAACCAATACATGTGATAGTCTAATATACACGTGTGTCCTCACATGAATTCGACCAAGGACATCTTTAGAATAACCATACATGTAATGAGTTTCACAAATAAGTCAAGTATTTGCCAAACAATATAAGGAAATTATTCAAGTAACATTCAATAAATTATCGATGCTACAAAATATCATCATCTCTACGGTTGCCAATAGGTGATATATCTAACAAGCTTAAATCCTCACCTTCCTATCATTTCCACCTACTCAATACTATCCACTCAAATCCTTTGAGTTTCTATGGTGCTCTGAGAGAAATTATTTATGAACCTTTTGCAAGGTCTTTAGGATCCACGTGCTAGCCAAGTGTCATTACCTTTTGGACGTTCTGCGTCTCGTAGACTGATAGGTGTCTCTTAAAACCTTCGTGGTCATTGTGAAGGTGCCAAGAGTTTGTGAAGGCTGGGAGATCGCCCGCTTTTTTGTGAAGATCTACCGCTATTGATTGGGCATGGAATATGTGTATTGGCTCGAGGAGGTATAGGTGGTTCTTGGTGACCGAGGACATTTTGCATGAGCCTTCTCCAACGAGGAAGTAGGATAGCGCCAACTATCTGAACCTTGAGAATAAATCTTGTGTTTGCGGTTCTCTATCCCTAGTTCTTTACCTTCTTGAAATTTACTTTTCCGCAAGTTTAATCTTTGTAGTTTGCATGCTTAGGGGTGTTGTAGGCACCGAGTTCAAAAGAAGTAGTTACAAGCAACCAACTTTTTAAAATCACATCTTTGCCAATTCACACCCTCTAGTCGACTTAGGTGATAGTTCATGTATCATCCAGTGCAAACATGAGTTCAGAGAAAACATGTTACCATTGTGTACACCACATCGGCAGCTGACATATATGTATGTCTATTTGGATTGAGGTCCACAAAGAAAATGTGTCATGTCTCTGTTATTGATTAGCCCTCACATTAGTGACAAATTCTAAAGACGGAACCTATCTTTGTTACCGATAACGATTTTGGCCTATGTCCATAGGGTCGTTAAGTATTTAAGCATTGTTTGCTAGAACTGCTAAAAATTAACAAGGGAACGGGGAACACATGAGAACCTTGATGGCTGAGGTGTTTCATGTGAATTTATCATGGTGCGCTAGTTGATGGATAGTTCTTTCGTGGCGGAGCGTATGTTGTGCATCAAAAAATCATCCTAAAATTCCTCGCCAGCTCAACTTCTTCAGATGGATTTACGATGACGAAGGGCCTCCATATCACCCCAATAACTCACTTTCTTATGCAGCACCACCACTCATCAGATTTCATTTCTCCGTATAATATTTTTTAAACGAACATGGAGCCCGTGCACCGATTTTGATTTTTAAATAATAGGAACCCAAATTCGTGGCCTTGAGGATTTGAACCTGGATGGTTGGGTCATACAACCACCACCCTAACCAAGTGAGTTAGGATCACTTCTTCTCTCCATATGGTATTCCCCAAAAATAAGATTTATCTCTCTCTCTTTTCAAGAAAAAAAGAATTTTTTCTCTCACTAAATCGAAAGGGGGGGGGGGGGGGGGAGCAGGTTGCCCCCTAGGACCTAGACCAAGATACTGATGTAATGCTAACTTGGATAACATAGTTAAGTTCAAACAAAGCTACACTTATTTAGAAGCAGCAAAATATGATGGCATGGTGGCTAGGATTGTTCTCATCCAATAATTTATTGGACTGAACCATGAAGGAATTTATGTTCATCAAACTATACCAAATTAATTTTCATTTTCTTGTCACCTTAGTGTGGAATGGCGAACTCTACTTATTTCTTATAAACCAAACTGATGGAGAAACTATACCGGATAAGACTTGACCAACTAGTGGATCCTAGTTCATAGTATCACTCGACTTAGAAATGAGAATTAGTAATCCAACAAGTTATACAAACACAAATATTGTTGCGCGAATAAAATAAAATAAAATAAATACAAAATACAAGTGGGTATACAACAATTCAACAGTTAGTCAAGTCAAATTGCATCTATGACATGTCATAAAAATATAAATCACAGTTTAATAAAAAAATCGAGTAACGAAAGGAAGGCAAATTATATTGTCAATCTTGATGGTAATTTTTTATTGTGTCGATTATATTTTTGTTTTTTGGTTCGCAAAATATTTATTAGCATTGTTCTCATTTAAGGATTTTTGAATATACATCTAGCTTGATCTTACACCTATCCCACCTAAATAAGTGCATACAAGTTGTTGCGGAGCAGTCATTGACATCTATTTTCGAGACTTACTTTACTAGAAAGTGCGAGGAATGAAATCTCATCCCTCAATAGTAGCCTCAACAAATTAGAATGGGTTTTCCGTCGATTTCCATTCAAGAAGCCTACACACAAAGTTATATATATCCTATATGAGACAGTTGGTTCCTACCTTGGATCAAGAAGTGTAACCATCTTAATCGTTTTCCTTGTAGTCTAATCTAGGTCTCTCATGTGCCTAACAGTGCCATGTGTGCACCTTGTCTGACAGTGACTCCGTGCCAATTGAGCGAATGCACTCGTTCCATGATGGTGATAGTGAAATGTGGGGACCTATAATCTCATAAAAGAAGGCCCACTGGAACATCCAAAATAGTCGCCTGCAAGAAAAAAGAGAGTAGAATTAACAAGTATTATGTGACCCTATACACTTTCTTAATCATTGACTCATTTACAATTTGCATCTGCGGTAGGTGTATGCATTATATTACTCCCTCTGTTTCTAAATATACGATGTTTTAGGTGTTTCACATGGTGACTAGATACATATTAAAATGAGTGAACATACACATTAAAACGTGTCTAGATACATGTGGATATATGTGAATGTGAAAAAAGGATAAACATTTTATATTTAGAAACAGAGGGAGTATATGGTTATCTGGTCTTGCCAAATACTAACATGTTTTACTTTTATGTGTGAAGTTGCATAGTTTTTTTACCTCGCCATGTATCATAAGAAAATAGTAATTGTTCAGAATGCAAGAAGACTATGTGTTGTGTTACTTATGGATGATCATGAAGCCAATTATCTTTCTTGCACTAGATTGCAGCAGACTGGGTAACCGACTATATTCAGAATATGGTATTTTCTTGCATAAATGAATTGGATAGCCAGAGAAAACAAATACGAGCACAAACATAGTTTACTTTGTGACAGAAATAAACTTTGGCTCTCAACGACATGTACCGCTATACTAGCCAAGCGACCAAACACCTCAAGTAAACATTTTCTTCTTATAATTTCTTTTCTGTGTACAAATGCAGAAAAATCCGGCTTACGTGGTAACCCCACCACATGCGAGGTGACAGATAAATTTAAACACACGGCAAAAAATACGCTCCAAGAAGATACTGCAGCTATACACGAATGAATTAAATATTAAAAAACGAGTTGGGAGAGAGAGAGGGGAGTACTGGTGGTCACGTTAGCACTGACACCTCCTGACCGGGTAGTGACCTGGCAACAACCAGCAACATCTCTCATCGGTTCCATCGTTATCGTATCACGATAATATCGTGCTGGAACCTCGATCTGAGTTATTAAGCTGCTTTGATTGTTCTCGTGTGCATAGGGGCAAGGAAAGGGAGAGCCAAGCCATCTCGATAAAGAAAAATAAAGGGCTGTCAGGGTTTTATTTCTACAGTTTATTTTATTTTCGGTTTCTTATTATGTGTGTGGTCAGGCTTATAGTACGGACGCGGCAGTCTTTTTGTTCTAGGATCCTATGCGTAGAACTGTCGATGTGCAGCAGTCGTGTGGCCACGTGCTACCGAGCTATTTTATATTTTACCATTAGAGCATCTCACCGACACCCTCGGATGGAGAGTCCGGCACCCCCAATTGAGCCCCAATTGGGGGTGCCGAACATATGTCCGGTCAGTTGGGGTGCAGCCCACAGCGGCGCACCCCAAACAAAAAAACTTGATGAATTCCAAAAAAAAATTAAAAGCATTGCAAATTTCGTTCATATTTGTTATATAATACAAAATTTTGAACGAAATTTGGGCCTAGGCGCGGTCCTAGCCTACTCGTCGTCGTCCTCGTCCCACCACGAGTCAAAGAGGTCGTCGTCGCCGTCGAGGACCACCACGGTGGAGGAGGAGGCGGCACGGCTGGTGGAGGCGCCATCTTGACGGAGCGGCGCACGGCTGCTTGAGGCGCCGCCACCGGAGGAGGAGGTCGCCATCTGCGTCGTCGAGGCGATTGTTCCGATCCATCCCGGCGTGTCCGCCTCAAGCGTCGCCACTGAGTCGGCGAGCGCCGCCAGGAGCCCGGCGGTGTCTCCGTCGTGCTCGTTCCGTAGCTCGGACGACACGTCGTACCCATACGGGATCACCTCCACCGGCAGCGGTGGCGTCCTGGGCGGTGGCCGCGCGGTGGGGATCGGGTTTGGCAGATGACGATGTCGTCGTTGTTTCCTCGTCCACGACGTGGCGGCGATCGCTGCTCCTGCTTCACCCTGCGGCGCTGGTTGTCGACGCCGCGCGGTGGCGACGGGGTAGGGTTCCCCGTTGCGGCATGCTGGCGGGCGGCCTCGATAGCGGAGGCCACGGTGTGGCCGGTCTCACCCCACCAGCGGTGCCGTCCCTCCGTGTTCCAGCGGCCAGGCGGCGTGTGGCCGTCGTAGAACTCCTCCACCTCCCGCCGCTCCCGCCGGAAGCGCGCCATCCACGCCCGGTAATTGGTGTCGTCGTACTCCGGGGCGGCGCGCTCCTCTGGTGAGAGCCAGCTCTGGCGCCGGGCGATGGCGCGCTCGAGCTGCTCCTGGGTCTCCGGCAGCGCAGGAACGGGGATGCCGCCGTTCGAGGACGTGGCCCAGTTCTTGGGGAGGCGGGACGAGAAGTCCGTACCGGTATAGCTCCCACGCCTCGGGGTGCCGATGGATCGCCCACCGTGGCTGCTCCCCGACTGGTTGTTGTTCGCCATTGCGCCGCGACGGAGGTGAGCGCCGTGGGAGATGGGGAGGTGGGGATGCAGGCGAGGAAGGGGTGCGGCGAGGAAGGGGCGGCGAGGGGGTTATATACGCACGGCGAGGCAGGTGAGCGGTGCGCGAGCATCCGCGCCGGCGTAGATGCGTTGCGTGGGAACGCCGTGACGCCGGCGCGTGGACTGTCGCGCACGCTGTCGCCGGCGTTAATGTGACGCATGTGATAGGCTTGTCGCCGTCTCGTCGCCTCGCCTCCCGTCCCGTCGCTTCGTCTGGGAAACCGCCCGGCAACTTGCGTCATAACGCAGGCGGAACGGCCTCTGCACGCCCTCATTAACACGGGCACACCGCGCTATGTGTATGACGGGTGGGCCAGCCCTGTCGGAAGAAATGTCCGCCCCATGTCCGGCACCCCCGAGAGGGCCTCCAATGGAGGCCCTGTCAGGGGTGCCGGACACGATTTCGCTCGGCCCGACCCTTTGGAGGGTGCTGCTGGTGGCCGATTTTGGCATCCGGACCTCCAATGGGCCTTTGGAGGGTCAATTGGAGGGTGCCGGTGGAGATGCTCTTAGATAATCACCGGTGCAATAGCTCCAGGGAGCTCGGTAATCAAATAATTAAAAAAATACTTTAACCTCCCAAAAGTTATAAAAATTAAGAATTGTATGTGTACAAATTTTGTAAACATATTGTGATCTACATAAATAAAACAAATGTAGAGAGAGAAAAAATCATGTTTGGTCCTTTTCAAGCCATCATTTTGTTATTTTTTTGCATAGCCAAAACAATAATATGATTGAAGAGAATTTGCATGCACTCATAGAAGAAAAGAAAAACGTTACTTTAAACATCTACCATAATTATCGCGTTCAAAATTTTGATCCCTGTGGTCCGAGAGCCAAAACGACGGACTCGTATCTTCTGACGTGCCTGACCGTGCCGTTCCCTGACTTTGGGTTGCCGACAGGTGGGTCCCATACCATGTGGGCCCATGTGTCAGTGACTGTGGCAGGAATGGCTACGCCAGGGGATCCTTGTCCCAAAACGACGCTCTCACTTCTTCATTACTAACAGTGTTTCGATCCGCGCCGTCGCCCGACGATCGGACGATCCACAGGACACGCCCGTGACGGTTTTGCAAAAAACCCTTCCCTAATCGACAAAAACAACCCACAGTCCACAGTTTTACGCTACAAAGGACCAAACTGAAATTAGGGCAAGAGTGAAGGACCTACTTGAAAAAACATCACCAAATCCCCCCCCCCTCCCTTCCCCCTCGCGCGCGCGACACCAGAAATCGGCGGCGACGCCGCCGCGCCGCCCCGCCGTTTCACCCCTCCCCACGCAAATCGACGCCCACGGAGAGGTCCGCCGTCGTGCCCCGTCCCTCCTCGCTGACGAACGCTTGCCGGGATGCCCCAGAAGCGCCGCAATCGAGTCCGCCGTGCTCGCTCGGGCCGCCGCTTCCGCATGCCGCCGGCGCCGCTCCGGCGACCCAAAATCGGCGGCGCTGCTACCTGCGGCCACACCGCGTGGAGACGCGTCCAGCGCGCCCAGCAGCGCATCCGGAACGCGCTGGATCGACGCTGGCGACGTCAACGCCGCAGCGGCAGCTCCGCTCTTCGGTGATGTCACCGTGGCGTCCTAGCGAGTCTGGGCCGAACAGCTGGGCCGCCTGCTGGGTCGGGCTGGCTGCTGCACAGCTGGCTCGGCCCTTTTTCCCCTTTTTTTCCTTTTTCCAAAATCTTTTACAACTTTTCAAATACAAATTCAATAATTTCCATATCTGCACAATATTAAAATGTAGAGATTTCCGAATTTGAATTTTACCACAAAAAACACTACATACAAATTTCAATACTTCAAAATTTAACATACCTTCCAAATCTAACTATTTGGCCAACTTTTGGAAAACAAACAATTCATGAATAATTTTTTAAAAAAATTAGACACATTCAAATCTGAACCCATTTTGAACATGGATACTTCCAAATTTGAATTTTTCATACCACACTATTTGTAACTATTTTACGAACTTTTCGAAACCTAACATCTCGTAAGTACAAACCTTTTTTGTACTTCGTCACATTCGAATCTAAACACATTTTAAACATGGACACTTCCAAATGTAAATTTTTTACACAACGGTATTTACAAGTGTCACAAAAATATCAACATGACCACAACAATAAACGCTGACTATTCACAGCATACGATAAAAATTCAAGTTTCAGCGTTCCAACATTTTAGAATGCCTCTCAAATCTGAGCATTAAAAACCAGATAAACCAAATTAAAATATGAATGGCTCTCCAATTTAATTTTTTTTCGAAACTCGAACAAATTTTAAGTACAAACTTTTCCCGAATATCAGTACACCCAGATCTAAACAAATTTTAATGTGGACAATCCGATCCCAAAATTTAAATTCCTTACACCACGACATTCACAGATATACCAACAATAGCAACATGACCACAATATCTGAGCATTTAATAAACGTGAAAATAATTCAAATATGAACAGCTCCCAATTTGATCATTGATACGTCCAAAACGTATCTATAATTTTTGATTGTTTCATGCCATTTTTATGCTTTTAGCACTTGTTTTATATTAAGTTTATTATTTATTTGGACTAACCTACTAATAGTTGCAAAATTGCACAATGTTCTTGTTTTACTTTTTGACGTGTAGAAATTATCAAGAATATAAGAGGAAACCTTGTTGGAGTTGAATTGGGACTTTCCTGAAATCTGTCTGAGAACTTTTTACGAAGATTGCCAGTTTGACCCTCGAAGAAGACGTTATATGGAGACCTGGCTGTTACGAAAGTTGTCACATTTTTCCATACGAAGATTTTAAGCCCGAGATCAGCCCAATCGGAGTTCGGACGCGGCCTGTAGGCCCATTTTGGTGGAACCCTAACAGGGGGTGACGGAAATCCGAGAAGATATATAAAGGGAGAAAACCTAATTCGTGGAGGACTCCTCCACCCACGAATTTCAGCCACCAAAAGCCACGTTTTTGCCTCCCCCATGGATCCCATCTCCATGGGGGAGGGCTCCCAAGAAGCCATGAAGGAGGGAGGCTAAGGGGCGGCGCTCCCCAAGCTTGCCGGCGGCGGGGAAAGGAGTTCCCCGCACCGCCGGCGCCGCCGCCGCCCTGCGCCGCCGCGCTGCCCCTCTCCGCCGTCTTCACCGCTATCTCCATCACCATCTCCTCCTTGTATTCAGTGGTTCATCCTCCCACAAACCTCTGTACCGTCCTATGTAAACATGGTGTTTGATGCTATAATATTTATCCTATGATTTACATCATGTTTCCGTAGTTTATTTGTCTTTTGATTGCTTAATTGAATGCATGAGGTTCATTAGAGTTGTATGTCTATATGGTACTATCCTTTGGTGTCCATTATATTTGTGCGCGCATGGATCAAACACCCTATGGTTGGTAGTATTTGTAACGAAGCGGGGGAAGTTCTGCCGGAGTGACAGAAACCTGAGAACGCGAACCGATTAGTTGCACGTATGGGAGTAAGATGACCTTGAACTTAAGGCTATGGTTGGAGAAACCTTAATGCATTGTTAGTATTTGCGGATGCTTTCTAACAATCCAATCATATAGTACTTGTAATCCCAAATAGTGGAGTGCATGTATATTTAGCCTCTCCCACATAGAAAACTGCATCGAAGACAATGAACCAAGTACCTTCACTAATTAATTTTGGACAAAGCCACCACAATTACCACCACTTTTCCACACTCATGGTACTGTTAGTATATGGTTACTTAGTGTACTTTATTGCTGCAGCACTAACATTTACTTTCTTGCATTTATTATCTCGCAAAGCTATCTCTCATACCCGTATTATAGTCTAGTATTATTTCCTAGATAAAGTAAACGTTTAGTGTGCGTAGAGTTGTATCAGTGGTTGATAGAACTTGATAGAATACTTATCCTACCTTTAGCTCCTCGTTGGGTTCGACACTCTTACTTATCGAAAAGGCTACACGCGATCCCCTATACTTGTGGGTTATCAATCATACTAAAAATATTTCGACTCATAAATTTTGTCTTCATTTAACGCAATTTAAATCTGAACAATTTTTTTTGCAGTTCAACCATTTTTTAAATCCAAAACATCGTCAAAATTTAACATCAAGGGCGCGGCCTGTGAACATCATCTAGGGCTGAGAAAAATAAACAAAGGGAAAAGAGTGTGAGAGGACGAGATAAAAGCTCGGGAAGTGCCGCGAGAGAGGACACTCGCAGACGAGGAGAAACATGGCGAGCCCACCTATGCGGATGTAGTAGAGGAAGGAGATGCTGAGCGAACAACGAACCACAAGGAGCTCGTGGTTGGTCTATGGTACGACTAACATGGAGCAACATTTTGCCGAGGACATGAGTCATTGTTTTTAATATTGCATACTTATGTATTTGAAAGTTAATTTCAATAAAAGATGTTGGAACATCTGACATACCATCTCCTTCACTTTTTACATGGCGTCCTCTTTTTCCCATGTGACATATGTCATCTAAATTATACAATTGGATACTTTTTGAAAATAAATTAAACGTCATATATTTATGCCAAAAAATACATGTTTTATTGGTGAACTTGATATTCAAAATAACCATTAAAATGACGTGGGCCATATAATAAGGACGTGGAGAATATTTATTTCTTCATCCTACCTTTACTTTGCCCGGATTTGAATCACTGTGGCACCAGGACAGCCCAGCCAGATTAAAGCACATGCAAAACTCTGGTTGTCTATCAATCGCAGGAACCATAGACATAACTAACCAGCTCGACGTATTACATAAAAAAAAAAGGATAGGAATGTGTGTGCAAAGCACCCACTGCATGCATGCAGGCACCCCGTAGCTAGCTTTTTGCTGAGTGGAACTTGATATGTTCTCATGTTCCATCACTACCCTAGCCGGCCTCTGGTTGAAAAAATGTGTGCGCATGGTGAATTAGTTAGCCCCTTGAGAATTATGCCATGTATAATTACATACAAACTACTTATGATAAAGAAAAAAATGAATACTCAAATTTTCTCACCATTTAGAGACAATTCAAATGCATTTCTCCTAATCTCAATTAAATTTTGACGCCGAAATGCAAACATGTAATTTCGAAAACTCAGATTTTGTCACCATTTAGAGTTAATTCAAATACATTTCCTCTAATTTCAATTAAATATTGACGCCGAAATACAACCATGCTCGAACATTTCAAACTACCAAATATTTGAATATTGCACAACATATTAAAAAAATGCTCACAAAAAATGCTACCTACTCATAGAAAAAAAAAACATATTTCCAAATTCCAATTTGGTCTACATTTGGGCAAATATTCCGATATTCAATAAAATATATCGAAAATGCTAAAAGAAAAACGCTATACACATATAGCAAAATACAAATATTTTTCCACATTACAATTTGCCCAATATTTGGACGACATACGAACAAACTTTCCCGAAATATGGAATCAAATTCAATTTTTTTTATAATTTCAATTAAATAATGACGCCAAAATACGAACATGTTTGAATATTTGACACCACCAAACATTTGAATATTCCACAAAATATATCAAAAATGCCCACAGAAAAAAAAAACTAACTATTCGTAACAAAATAAAAACATGTTTGGACATTCTAGTTTAGCAAACATTTGGCCGAATAAAAAAAACAGCAAATAAAATCTAACCAAGCGTGGCGTGACGCCACGCCAATTTTAACTAGTCTTTTTTCATAGGGACGATAGCTTATTTCTACAAGTTGTTTTATCATGTGCATCATGTCTTCACTTCTCTGTCCATCTTTCTTGGCTTATTAACTAATGACTTTGTTGCACATACTCTATGCAACGGGAGAGCGCAGCGTCATATAGAGCTTGGTGAGTTAAACACCATCCACCAGTGACTTATAGAATGATTTACTAAAATGGAGTAGTATTTATACGAAACATGTATATTTAGGGGTTTAAAAAAACTATGAATTATTTTTCGCATGTAACTATAGGACAATCTTCTAAATCTGGACCGATATAGCTGTAAGCCTGTAAATATCATTTCATAAACACCGCTTCTCCACACATCGACCTATATATCAACTGTTATGGGGGCTAATGATCTGGAATATACATAGATGACAGTGCTTCTCTTCCAGAAAAAATGTTGCATACGGATTAGGTACTTACAACTTCATCAAATCATCAAAGCCATGCAATAATTTTTAGTAGATACACATATATAATGTATTTTTATGTCAAAATAAGGATTTTATGAGTCTTTATTATTTTATTCCCTAATCAACTACTAGTTATCAAAACTAGAATCATATATTGACTGTGCACAAACGTTGTTAATTTCCCCATGATGGCTAGGTATGTTTTGAACAAGAATAATGAAAAATTCAAATAGAGTATAACTATATATCGTCTTATATATCACCATATATCCGACATCCGATGTGGCAAAGATAAATCAGTACGAATGATATATCATTATTTTAAATCTTGATATAGGTGTGTTCTGCATATTTATGTTTTTTTTAACAAATATACACAAATTGGCAGGTCCACAAAATACAATTTTGTAGATCCGTAATAGGTAATATTAGATCAAGTTTGTATCTGTATATTTGTCAGTTTTTTGTGAAACCTGAAAGCAAAAAGATGCATCGGCAAAATTATCGACATACATAGTTTCCATCCATATGTACACTTACAAAATCCATATTTTTCTAAATTAGTACGAATGATATATCAATATTTGAAGGAAAAAGCTAGCCGGAAGCGCCGCACCGAGGTGCTCTGCATGCGGCGGGTGATTTGCATGCCCTTTTCATGCAGCAGTGTGCAACATCATGGATGATATCATCACATTAATTGCCAAATTTGAAATTTTAAAATAATTTATCTTCTAAACTGTTATTCTGATTAGCGATCCGTTTATCCACGAAGTTCGTCTCGACCAGGGCTTCAAAACTAAATCCATTGTTAATATGTTTAGACGAATAAAAAAATCGCACCACTTACCAGATTACGATACTATGGCTGTCAAATTAGCAGCAAACAATTATCTATATAATTATACATGGTTACTAGGTAAACTTTTACATGTTTTTAGACATTTGTGACATATCTACATATCAGGTGTAACAAACTTTTTCCGTCACATCAGTTACCAGATTAGCATCGAACAACTATCATATAATTGTGCATGGTCATGAGATATTTTATAGACGTTTTTTACATTGCAATGATAGGTATAGCTAGAGAGTAAGAGTTTAACTGTTTACAAGACCGAATAGATGGTATAGTTCCACATAAAGTACTATCATTCGGCATTATATTGGTGTAAAACGGTGTACAGAAACCTAATAACCAAATTATTATAATCTGATAAGTTAGCTATAATAATCTAGTAATTACCAATGATTTTTTTTTGTCAAAACATGGCAACATGGGATCGAGTTTTTCAATCGGATTAACCGTTTGGGAGATAAACCAATTTTAATCTATTCATTAAAAGGAATCTAAGCGATGTCATATTGGACGTCATTGCAAGCATGCATGTTAAGGAGCCGCCGCACCGAAGTGAAAAAATGCGGCGCTGGCGGGTAGTCCGGTCCATATTTGAAACCTTGATATACGTGTGCTCTACATATTTATGTTTTTTAACAAGAAAACTCAGATTTATATGTCCGCAATAATTACAAATTTTGCAGACCCATGATAGCTAATAGTAGATCAAGTTTGTATCCGTATGGTAAAATTCTATACATACATAGTTTACATCCATATGCACACTTATTAGAAAATCCACTTTTTTTCTATATCTCAAGAACTAGTTTAGATTTATTTCAAAGGAGATCGATCCATATGGCTGGGGATCCTCTCCATGGGGTCCTGTTTTTGCAACTGCCCATTTATTGTACTAGGAAAAGACAAAGAAAATTCTGAAAAATAATAATACGTATGTACTACTCACGGAGCTTTATTATACAGAAAAATAAATAGGTGGAGCAGAGAGAGACGCTCCCAGTCCCAACGGCTACAGAAGGATAGGTGTGGAGATGCAGTCCAGAGACTTTTGACCCATCCATCCATCCATGTTTTCCCTCTCCCCTCACAGCTAGGAGAGTAGCTGGCAACCCCTCTCTCTCCATGTCCACCACACACGCCTTGTCTCTGCCGCGACAGGAAAGAAGCGTACAGCTCCAGGCTTTTAAAAGAAGACCCTCCCTCCCTCCTTTCACGACGCTCCACGCACGTAACACGAACACCCCGACATATCGCGCGTTCCATCTCTCCATATCGCGACTCTCCCTCCTCCAGTCTCTGCCCACCGCTGACACGAACAATCCAATCTCGCTACTCGCAGCAGCCAGCGAGAGAAAGCGCGAGAATACCGCGGCGCGCGGCACGAGACGTGGAGGAGGGTGTTGAGTGGGTGGTCCCCACGCAAAGGACGCCCTCGTCGTCGGCCCACGTTCCCGCTCCCCGTGAGCGGACGATTCTGCCCCTGCGCGTGCTGGGGTTCGTTGGCACATGGGCACTTCCGTCATTGCGCCGCGCGCTGTACGTCCGGCCCTGTCACGTCGTCCTCTCTCCTCTGCGCGAGAAGAGAGAGAGGTAGAGTGACAGCGACCGGAGGAGAGAGAGGAAGGAAAGGAAAGGGACGGGGGATGGGGATGCAGTGTCACAGGTTCACTGCGACCGCGGCAGCTCCGTGCTCCGACTCCCGTACGCGCCATGCTCTGCTACTCCTACCCACGAGTATTTATTATTCCGTTTGGAGGTTTGAAATTTGTATTGTTCACTAGTACTTCATATGTCAGAATTTGTCATTTTTACGTACCCAAAAATGGAAATATCTGACAGGTTTTGGAGGTTTCAAAATTTTGCAGTTACTAAGGCCTAGTTTGGGAGCTCCATTTTTGCTAAACTGCAGTATCCTGATACTCAAGCATTAGGGTGCCCGGCGGAGGAATACTTCAGTTTCATCATACGACATCATTTCTCAGTTTTGCCAAAAAAATGTGAAGCGTTTGGGAAGTGTCGTTTGACCGAGTGCATGAGCATGACCATCGATTCTGCATGGCTCTTGCATGCATGGTTGTGCATGAGTTGCGCAGGTTGAATGCTTCAGCTTCAGCTAATTGGCTCCCCTATAAATGATCCTTCTAATCAACAACGAGATATTACGTCAAATCCTAGTTCTTGTACTCACGGCAAATCCATCCTTCCTTGTCATACCATCCGGCAACCGACGATCGCGCTCAGGTCCGGCAACCAACAACCGACGATCTTGTATTACTCTTGGAACCATTCATCTTGACAATCACAGTTGTCACAATTCATCAACCTAACCGATACTGATTTTTCAATCACATGTAAGTTCTTAGAAATGTTCATCTTGACAATCATTGTTTATCACAGTTAATTAGGATGATTCCAACAAGAAGCACATATGCAAATTGTTGGCAATAGATCTTGAGTGTACACTTTCCATTTTCATATTAGTGTAGGGTTCGCTAGGTTTCAATGCATGGTAGGGAATGAGGACACGGGAGGCTACCTGCCATCACTTTCCTTGACACTGATGGACGGACCCGGCCTCTCGTTCTTTCATCTCTCTGGAAAACCAACCAAACTAATTTCCAAGAGAAAGAAAAACAGAGCCAAACAGCAACCATATATATCAGCTCCACTCACGTCACCTCCAACCTTTCCCTGTCATTCGGTGTGTTTCTTGGAAAGAGCAAATGGAGATGGAGAAAAGAACGTTCAATCTTGTACCAGCACGTACGTGTCACACTGACGCGGTACACTGACGACCATGTGCCATGTGTTCTTTTTTTCGAGGGTAATGTGCCATGTGCTTTTACTTTCGCCTTTCTGCTCAACACACCTCGAGTCATAAATATAAATAAATAAAACTCAAAAAATAATAAATATAAACAAAGAAATACAACACATATACGCTAAATGTGTGTCTTAGAGCTAAATTAATGCTTACCGCACAAGAAAAAATCGTGTGCAACGTACTTATAAATTCAGAATAGCAATTATTCCACCCGTTTCATATTAGTTGACTCACATATATGTAGATACGGACATATCCAACACTAAAACGCGTCTAAATACATCTGTATCAAGATATATGTGAGTCAACTAACACTAAAACGCGCATATATATTTTCTTCTCACGAGAGTCTGCCAAACCCCGTCCTTAATAAGAAGTTTGAAAAGTCAATTTACCGAGTAGGACTGAATTTTTTTTATCTAAATGGCTTGAATCCCCATACACACTGGTCTTTTGGACGAAAAACCATGTTCTATCTAACAAGTCAATATGTCGGTTTCTCGCTATTGCCTTATTAATATACAAGTCCCCCTTTCATACCCATGTGCATCAAACTCTATATTAGATGTGATTCACTCTAGCCTCCAATTATATAGTTTTCTCAACAAAGTACCAACCCTAGGGTGTGATCCACGCGAGTTTACATATAATGGGCACCAAAGCGTAGTAATATAACAACATACAATTCAAATCAATTATAGCGATTTACCAATTAATCATATGACAAAAAGGAACTACTCAAACATAACATAGATGCAATGTGGACCTACATAGAATGTCATGTAAGGGATATTTGGGTTGATCATGGATACCACCTTTGTCTCGCCGCCGACAACGTGCGTGTCTTCCACATGCAGATGGTCGCCAACGAAGGGGAGTGTCTTCGAGGCATCATCACAGCCAGTGACGTCCAAGTCGGTGTACATATCATGTAAGTACGACTCTCCGACAAAAGCGAAAACATCCTTTGCTAAGATCACAAGACCAATAAAATGGCTCCCTTTGCTATAAACATCCACTTTGTTAAAAAAAAAATCATGTGTCTAAACAACATAGTTCTCCTAAATATAGTTTTACCGTCGACATGGTGTCGTATTAAAGCTCAAAAATTTACTATGTCCCCTTATTGTTTTATCTAGGGTCAATGAAACCAACCAAGATCAAAACATGTCCTCTTCACCGTACTAGTTGACGTCGCACAAAACTAATAACTCTACCTCCGGAAAGTGGTTTTTGCCGAGCTCTAGTGCTCCTGCCACTTTTTAAAAATTAAAAAACATATTTAAAAGTTTCAAAAAATCTGAAAAAAATCATGCATGTTTTTAAATTTTAATGATGTATACTATAAGCGTGTAAAACCTCAATGCAAAATTCTTTATATTATATTGTACACAAAAATGACAAAATGGGGAGTTTTTAAACTATGCATTCCTACCTAAAATAAGATCTGTAAATTTGTTATTTTTGTGCAGGTCGAAATATAATGTACTTTGCATTTTGATTTTCCACACATATAGTATACATTGTCTAGAACATGCGTGATTATTTTCAGATTTTTTTTGAAACTTTTGAATCTATTTTTCGAATTTTTTTAAAGTACCAGGAGCACTGGAGCTCGGGTGCAAGGAATCTCTACTCACCCCTCTACCTCCTCTTGCAATATGAGCTGTAGTGTCAATAATTAATGCCCTTACAACAAGAATAATTTTGCCAAAAATCAAAGTACTCCATTAAGAACGCAGGTATCTTTCCACGGCATGCACGTACGAGAGGATGTTGGATGGGTTGTCCCCATCTTAATACACCCTAACGCCTAACCTATACTTTTTGGGAGCAACAAACAATTGTGGTGGTGGGGACACGAGGAGCCTTTTGAACCAGGTGGGAAATTGCTTACCACTTGTGCATTATTATTGATCGCCATGTCTAGGTCTTGCTGTTTTTTTTTTCCTTTATCTTACGAAGGAGGGGCAAATGTGCCATTAGCTGATGGATGGAGTGCAAAGATAGATACTCCATAGAAAAGATAAAAAGAGAAGATGGGAGCTAGGGAAAGAAAAGGTGTCGAGGATGCCCTCAGCTCAGCTACTCTCGTGAATCAAGAGCATCATGGGATGGGATGGGCCGCCCCTGCTAGCTCGCCTATTCCCATTACGTGTGGCAGTGGCCGCATGTATGCGTAACAGTACTACTACTAGACTAGTGGAGAACAGACTAGAATGAATACTCTGTTTGGTTCGATCTTTTCAGCTAAATAAGGTTGAGTATTTTCGTGTGGGCGTCTGTTGTGGGCGTAGCCAAAATAACCCGTGGGTGGAGGGGAGCGTCCTACCCTAGCTAGCTACAGTAGTAGCTAGCCCCTGCGCACACGGTTGACGGTTCGTACTACTGGTACTGTTGCAGCAGTGTAGCGGGCACATGATGTGGGGTGTGCCCACCGCGTACGTATGCCAACAGTTACCATCCATCTCATTTACCACAACTCTCTCCATATTTCTCTCACTCTCCTCGGCTCCTCCTGTACTTCAGCTGTCAACTTCCTCCAAGGCTGAGCGTGACAATGCTCCTCTCTTTACCTCCTCTCCCCGTGTCCAGATCTGGCCAGGTGCTCAACTTATATTTTCTTGCTTTTTAGTAGTAGTAGTAACACAAAGTGGAATATGTTACTTGCAAGCATTAACTTCTAGGCACATCCACCTATCAGCAACTTATATTTTCGCAAAAAAAAAGCAACTTATATTTTCTCGCTTCTCAGTTTGTTGTTGAACTCATTCTTTTCTGCACTTGTTGCGTCGTGTGTGCAAGTTTTTTTTCCTAAATGAGGCAAAAACTTTACAATTCACATTAACTAAGAAGAAAATCGTTTCTCGATTAATTAACGAAAACCCAGGCAAACCAACCCCACATGACCAGAGGCAGAATCCGAGCCAAACCCGAACTCCACTTCGCCAAGACTAGAAAGCCTTCCACAAAAGCCGGAGAGAATACGCCGTGACTGTTATGTGAGATATATACGGGGACATTTAAACGAAGATGAGAGAAGCCAACCAGCCAGGAGAGCTTCGCCAACGTGACGCCGACGTCCAGACCTGGCCAGGTGCTCCACTTATAATTTCTCGCTTTTTAATAATACCAGTAACACAACGTGGAATATGTTCTGTGCAAGCATGAACTTCTTCTTAGTAGTATCTAAGTTTTTTCTTCACTTATTGTGTCGTGTGTGCAAGGATAGAGATAAGTTTTTTCCTAAAAGAGGCAAAAGTTTTACGTTTTCCATCAACAAAGAAGAAGATATTTGCCAAGTTAATTAACGGAAAAGGGCAAAAACGGATGCAACCGAAAAGGGTCGCCGCCCCAAAATCCAAGTTCTCCACCACGTTGATACAGTAGAAACGTACATATGCATTTTGAAGTTCGTTATGCCATTATCCATCATATTTTCAATATATAAAATGCTTCAACCATTGTTTGTAAATTGTAATGAACTGCGAGAATTCCCACGAAATACAACTTTTTGGTATCTAAAACTACAAAGTAGTAAACCCGACTTCTCGTATTTTAACCTCATAAAACTCAATTTATTGGCGGAGGATCACGCGTCAATAATTTCATGAAACATGAGCACCCGATGACGTCGGAGCCCAAGAGGCAAACGGGGGGACTCCACATCATGTTTACTCTTTCAACGTTAGCTCTGTCTTGACCTAGAACTAACTGTATATATTCTTCATTTGGGTGCTTCGCAACAAAGAGGGCAAGACGAGACGAAACAGAAAAACAGAGAACGGAAGGTCAACTCTCCGTCAACAAAATTTGAAGGAGAAAACGCCGTGTGAGCCTATCTGGACTGCATATCCAACGTCTCCAGCGATATATTCATCGTTTCCATAGTAATAAGGGAGTAGTCCACCCGGAAATGGTAATTAACTTTGCATATTGATCCAACTCCAAATAAAACAATTTCCTAGCTTTCTGTCCAAACTTTAAATTTATGTACTAATTTACCATCATGCACAAACGACATCAATGATCATTATCTTTTTGTTTTTTAAACTGGCATAATCATGATTCACCCACAAATTCAGATGATTAAGAGTGTGTTTGGCAACCCTTACGTTTGTCTTATAAATTTTTAAAAATACCAAAATATGGGATTTTGAATTTTTCTTGTGCCATCTTGTTATTCAGTCGAAATTCAAAATCCAGCGGCAAAAGCATCTATTTAGGTGCTTTCTTAGCATATGAGTCAATATCATTTAAAAAAAAAAACATATCCACATAACCCATAAATATGTTTCTTGAAGAGATATTTGTCAAGTGTTTTAATTTGGATGGCTATACTTTTTTTTATCGCATGATTGGATAAGCATGGAAACGTAAATTCATTTCCAACCAACGTTCAACTCACAAATGTGCTAGTTCAATGAACACTAAATTGCTACAGTATATATATGCTCCTTGTTCGGAAACATTTGACCGAGTAATTAACTACCCCTTCCATAATAATAACATCTTATATCATGGAACCAAGGAAGTATATTTGAGAACAACTAAGAGTACGATAGCTTTGAACAATTCACGGTATACTTGTATCTCTACTATATAATATCGTTAAATGTGATGGTCGGCGGCGGTACGTCACGCCGACACCAATCCAAATCGAGTCCATCTTAAACGCGTAGAGTATAGGCGCGCACCAATACTAAATCGAGTCCAACTGAAAGCGTAGAGTATACGCGCGCACCAATCCTAAATCGAGTCCAACTTAAAGTGCTTAGTGTATACGTATATGATTCGAACCAATCTCTCGTTCGTTCGTGTACGTAAACACGATCAGGAAAAAGCCAACCTAAACTCATTGCCAATCCCCGCAAAAAAAAAAGTAAACTCACTGCCAATGTAAATTGGCCCGACATGTAAGTTTTCGGAATCAAGAATGCAGGCAGCTCGACTCATACCTAGATTAGATGATCTTAATTAGTACCGCCTGCATGTGCATGTAAATTTTCGGAATCAGAAATTCAGGCAGCTCGACCATACCCAGATTAGATGATCTTAATTAACACACAATAGTATATGCGGGAAACCTTAATCTTAATTAGACAAAATAGTATATACGTGTAAAATTTAGGAAATTATCCCTTTTCAAATATTAATCCTTCATATGATCAGATCGGTGACACCAGGCGAGATTGCAAAACTCATTTACGAGGTTGCGGCGTGTAACTAGGTAAGCCGAAGACCCCATACGCTAATATTTTTTGTGTCTTGGTGAAACATAATATCACAATGTTACAAAATTATTTGTTTTCCCGTTGCAACGCACGGGTGTTTAGCTAGTACTAGTACTACTCCCAATTATCAGCTGTCGACTTCCCACGTTGGTCGACATGCACTGAGGTGCACACAACCTCTCATAGCATGCGACAAGAAGCAGCCACAGCGCTCGTAGCCGCAGAAGATCCGTCGTGACACGGTCATGTGATCCCCACTGCCGCGCAGATACGGACGGCCCGATCTGAGCCCACCACCCCGAAAAGCCAGAATGAGCAGAGGATTCCGGATCTTTTCCCAAAAGTACCCCTTCACGACTCCCGAGGCCAAGCATCGATCAGTGGCATAATCTGTAATTACTTCCCTCTTCCGTGCCCGCTTCCACTCCGTCCCGCTCGTACTACCTACAACGCGCTGGTGGGCCCCAGGTAGAGAACGGTCAAAGCAAAGCACAACACGTGACCCAGGCAAGTGCAAGGCAGATGCCACGTGTCGGGACTCGACTGGCACGTGCGACGTGGTTGTGGGGAATTTCCCCGCTCCTCTTTTTTTAGTTCTCCGGTTTCCTTTTACGAGAAGCGGGAAATTAATTCGGTGGCTGAGCCGGGCCCATGGTCGGATGGATGGATGCGTGGCCAGTTGTTAGATAAGCTAAGGCGCTTATATAGGTGGAGGCGATAAGTGCCTTGACTTATAACGTGTTAAAGGCTCGACAGCTAGTCACCCACTACAACGCAGAGGGAAAGCGACGGTTCTGGAAATCCAGAATAATTGCGACCGGGACCTGTCCCTTTCTACGCTCACCCAACGGTGGGAAAATAATCCTATTAGACCAGGTCTATTTCCAATCAGAATAGACCCAACCTAGGAGATGCCACGTGGAATCACGAATCTCAAAAGCAGTTTGTCCACTTCTTCTTCTCCAAAGCGAGGTCTTCTTCGTCCTCGTCTTGTGTGTGGAAAAACTACAATTTGCAAGCGGACTCGATACTCTGGCGAGGAGAAAAACTGAGCACCCGGAGTAGACACGTTGTGAGGAGAACCGACACGAGTGAGGCGATGTGGAGCGGCTCATGCGCTCTCGCTCGGTGCAGGGCGGCAACCTCGGCGTGGCAAGGGCAAATGCAGTGTACTGCCTCCGCACCATTTGCAGTCACGACAGCATGTCTTCTTCAGTTTCGTGAGTTCGCCGCGACCTGCAGGCTTTTCCCCTAGTCCTGTGTGTTCCTGAGTACCTAGGTGTCGGACAAATCGGACACGATTGAAACCGTCGCCGCCGTCACTTTGGAGTTGTGTTAATAATTTGTCCAAGCGCGCATGGGGATTTGACCAAAATCAGCCTAGCTCCGAGTTCGCATGCAAACCCCCAGTTTCCATCACACGCGCATCCTGTTTTGCTCCGATTGAACACGGTTATTGCTGGATTGCGGAGCGGCGCTTGGATGCCATTTTCTGAATAGATTGGTTTTTCGGGAAGGAATAGATTAAGGAGGAAGGTACAAGTGCTTTGAGATTAGTGACTGCACGTGGCGTCTTCTAGGTTGGGTCTATTTTGATTGGAAAATAGACCCGGTCTCATAGGATTATTTTCCCCAACGGTGCTCACATGTTCTGTTTCACTTTTTGTTTCACAACAACTCTCATTTTCAGATTTATGGACTGATTGCTGGATTCCGACTAGTCCTAAGTCCTAACTGTAAGGTAATGATTAGAAGAGGGAACATTATTTATTCTAAAGTTTCTAAATTAATTGATGGAGAAAACAATTAGTGGGATGAAGAACTCATTCGGGATTTATTCTAAAGGGCTGATGAGGAAAAAATTCTAAAAATACCTCTCGCCGTGGGGATGATGGAGGACTTCATATCTTGACACTATAACAAAAATGGAGTTTTCTTCTTATTACCGAGAATGGGACTTCCAGCATGGACGGAAGTTGCGCAGGACTACACCCTTCAATTCATCTATTTCAAAACCTATTTGGAAAGCGATTTGGTCTCTCAAGGTTGCAGCAAAAGTAAAGATACATTGTTGGATATCAATATTGGGAGCTATACCCTGTTGTGGAGTTTTGGCGAATATGCATATTCGAAGCTCAAGCCAATGCCCTTGCCCCTGTGTTTTATTGATTGTGAAAGTATTTCTCACGCCTTTTTCATTGTCCTAGGGTCCAGGAGATTTGGCGATATTTTGGCTTTCTTGATTTGGTCACAAAAGCTTCCCTAGGGGAGCTGCAAGGTGATCCGACTCTGGTTCAACTCCGTCTAAAACCTTTGAATGCACCATTACACCCGGAGCTGAGAATGTGCGATCTCATAGCCGTTACCATGTGGTATGCATGGTGGGAAAGGCGGAAAGCTACTCATGGAGAAGAGATTCAGGACTCGATTCGATCAGCACAGTCCATTATAGCTTTGTCGATGAATTATAATAGGACAAAGTCTATTAGAAGCAACCGATCATCATGAATGGATGGACCAAACCTCCAAAGGAATTTGTAAAGCTGAATGTTGATGCGGCATTTGACGTTGATACAGGTACTGGTGGTACTGGGGCTAATATTCGTGACCATCTTGGTATGTTTATCTCAGGTAGTCGCTGCACTCTTCATCATGTGGAGGATGCAGCTACGGCGGAAGCATATGCACTACACAATGGCCTTCATTTAGCTGAGCTGGTAGAGTGCAACCGGATCTTGTTGAATCTGATTGTATGGATGTTGCGGAGACTATGCAACATGGTGGAAACTCCCTAGCCCAGCTGCTGCTATATATGAAGAATGCTCGCTTCTCTGTAATAATTTTAGTCGTGTTTGTTTTTCTCATTGTCCTAGAGAGGCTAACAGGGGTGCACATATTTTAGCTAAGTTTATGAGGTCGTCCATGAGGCGTGGCATGGCGATCCTCCTCTTTGTGTGCGTTATGTAATCCGAATGATGTAACTATTGTGCCTAATTAATATAATCCGCCGCGATGGCTTTCCATTTAAAAAAAGAGAGAGAAGTGCATGATCATCACCCATAAATACGAGATAAACATGGGAAATAACGGAGAACACCATTAATGATCCTTTAAATATATGTCTTTTAACTACTACTCCTCAGGGGCGGAGCCAGGATTTAACTATAGGGGGGGCGAGGCTCAAGCGAGTCGAAAAAATATTCGGTGTTCAACGAGCTACTCATGACATTTTCCCCTTATAATCTTCTAGTGTACTTGTCAAGTCGCCAATATTGGCAACTAACAAAATCAGAGCCTTAACCAGCGTAGCTAGGGCTCCTAATATACAATTAATTATCAACTTCCTATGCTAGTATAGTTTAAATTGTTAGATTTCTGCTCGCACTTCTACGTAAATTGAATGGAAAACTGTTGCTGATCTCGGCTAGCAATTTTACTAGGCTTGACAATACTGTATACACGTGCTCAACAACAACTGATCAAATATATGTAGAATTACCGGCGTACCTCTAGATTGAGTATTTGACCAGGTATAACTCGAGTCGGCGTCCTGTACGATGGCGAGGCGCCCAACAGTCGGCAGGATCAACAGCTCAACACAGGTTGGCACGATGGCACTGGAAGATTTTTCTAGCTGATAGCTCTTTGCATAGTTTGCTAGCTGCCGCAGGCGGCAGGCGCCATGGCAGATCAATCTGGGATTAGGACCGCTCAGCCGCCACAAACAAAACGAGAGTTACGGTAAAACCTATTGAGGTCCAAGAGGATTGCCTGATCTGGCCGATCGAGCTCCAAGAGGATGGCCTGATCTGGGCTGGGCCTCGTGCGTACTGTGTAGACCTGGGCATGGATAGTGTGGCGTGGGCTTTTTTTCACCAATCAAGTAAATTATGCGTCAATTAGCACCCCTGACTAGCACGTATGCATTACCAACCGTACTAATACATACACCATATCATTAGGGGGTGCCGAACCTTGGGGGGGCCTCTAGCCCCTCTGTCTCCGCCCCTGCTACTCCTACTCATTAAAATGTAAAGTACGCGTCTGAAAAGTTGGGTACACTATACGGGGTGCGGCTACCACCAACCGCCAACTCCAACAAGTTCAAATTTCGAAACCGCGGATGCGTGTGGGAGAGAAAAATCAATGGGTACGAGGAAGGATGACGTGGCAGGCCGCGACGCTGGGTCGAGTTATTTACCGTCCCACAGTCCCACCCCCACCTCGTGGGCCCCGCAACCGCCCCAGTCCCAGATGCGACGCGGAAACTTACCAAACTGTGTGGAATTACCCATTTGCCCCTCTTTCCTGTCCTGACCAGTGGCCGCGAAGTAAATAGAGTGGCTTCGTCATGGGCTCTTTGGTCATTGGGCGGCTATATAAGCGAGGACGGGGCGGGGTGGTTATAAAACGCGGCCCCAAAAAAACGAAAAGCAGAGCAGAAAAATAAAGGCGAGAGACTGGTTTTTGGAGAGAGAAAGCGAAGGTGGAGAGAGAGATAAGAAAGGGAAACCCGGCGGCTGGGCTAGAGCCAAGGGAGGAGGAGGAGGCAGACGGCGGCGGCCAAACCCTAGACGACGGTCGCGTGAGGAGGCTCAAGCGGGGTTGACGTCTTGCCGCCGGATTTGACCTGTCAGCGCCGGCAGCTGCAGATCGGCGGCCGCGCCGCCGGAATCGGGGGAGATCCCGTCCTCGCGGGCTGTGAGCTCGCGCTCGCCGTCGGTTCGGTCTCTGGGTTTCGCCTCGCTAGGGTTTTGGGCTGTTGTTTGGTGCGGCTTTTTCGGGGGCGGTTGGGGTCTTTTTTCTTCTACGGAGATTTGGGAGGGGATCTGCCGCGTAGGCGGGAGTTCTCCCTGGTCGTGAAGCGCTGGAGACGCAGGGCGGGATCGGGGGAGCCATGTCGTCGCTCAGCAGGGAGCTCGTCTTCCTCATCCTGCAGTTCCTCGATGAGGAAAAGTTCAAGGAGACGGTGCACAAGTAAGCGTTGATCGAGACAAGCTTTTGGAGCTATCTGGAGTTGTTGTTGAAGCTGGGGTTTTTTATTTATTTTCCCCTCCATTTTGGTCGCGCAGGCTGGAGCAGGAGTCGGGCTTCTACTTCAACATGAAGCACTTCGAGGACCTGGTGCAGGGCGGGGAGTGGGACGAGGTGGAGAGGTACCTCAGCGGCTTCACCAAGGTGGAGGACAACCGCTACTCCATGAAGATATTCTTCGAGATCCGAAAGCAGAAATACCTCGAAGCTCTCGACAGGTTAATAACTCATACTACATCTTCTCGTGGTCATTGCGCGGGATCAGCTGTGACTCGTGCTGAACTAGATCGGCTTTTGCAGGCATGATCGGGCCAAGGCAGTGGAGATACTCGTCAAGGATTTGAAGGTGTTTGCCTCCTTCAACGAGGAGCTATTCAAGGAGATAACACAGCTGCTCACTTTGGATAATTTCAGGTATGCTGTCAATGAGCCATTTGTTACAGCAAAATGTTTGTGCATTGCGCCAATGTGGTTCTAATTCTGTCTCATTGACGTACAGGCAAAATGAGCAGCTGTCCAAGTATGGAGACACAAAGTCAGCCCGCAATATCATGCTCATGGAGCTTAAGAAGCTCATCGAGGCAAACCCTCTGTTCCGGGACAAGCTTAATTTCCCTCCATTTAAAGCCTCGAGACTGCGCACTTTGATCAATCAAAGGTGCTTTATTGATTTCATATATGACACCCTTTCAATTCCAGTCACAATTCTATTTTATTTTCTCCCAAGGGATGCAATTTTGTTAAACTGCTTTTTTATAGTATTTTTTAGAGCAAATAAAGTTTGCTTTGAGTAAGTTTCCGTGTAAATATGTGTACACAGCGGGCAGCCCATGTGCACATATAATTGGTAAAAGAGCTGTCACAAAGCTGCTATACTGGGAGGGTTTCTGTTTCTTTCTGGTTGTGTTTTCATCTTTCCTTAAAGTGATGGATAAATAAGACAGGGGTTTGCAGTGCTTATATGGAAACATACTCGACGTTTAGCACCTTCATGATGTAAGGGATATTTATGGTTATTGATTGTCAACGAACCAATTTGTTTGGAGATTATGTGGGACTGTTGCCGAAAGGCTAAAACAGAATTAGCATTGTTTAGTGCTTTTCCGAATCCTGGTTGTTGTCTTGAAGAGGGAGTTGCCCTGTTCATTTCATAATGTTGTCAATGTTAACTTCAGAATTTCGATTGCTTGCATTTTAGTGGCTGTCTAGTCATATGTTGCCTGAATATTTTTCTGCATCTCTGATACATTTTTGAGTTTTGGATCGACATCCAATCACTCTTATCTTACCCCACTTCATATATAACATAAAGAATAAAAATGACACACAATGTACAAAAATTGCACACTTAAAAGAGTGTAACTGTAACTTTAGGCCAACTAATGTGAAATTTTAGGTTACTTGAGATCTGTGATTATTTTTGGCAAACTAAGAATTAGCAAAAGTTCAAATTGTAAGTTCTCAGTCATTTAATAGCTTAACTTGGTAATCTATTTCATTTAATTTGTTCTTTAAAGATTTATTTGCTATCAGTTGGATACTCTGTATGGGGTTCCCAGTTAGCAGGTTCTTACGGAATATAACAAAGATATGTAAGTTGGTGACATGCCAATTTTTTATAGTGCTCTTTTTCTCTGCCTAGTACTTTTCTGGAGTGTTTTTCTGCCTGCCATCAACATGCAATGTTTGGTCTTTTACTGTTTGCCATAATGAAGACCTACTGGGCTTTCAGTATGCCTTCTCTTGCTAACTGGACTGGTTTGATTTCTTATGTCATGTAGTCTTAACTGGCAACATCAGCTCTGCAAGAATCCCAGACCAAACCCTGACATCAAGACACTCTTCACCGATCACTCCTGTGCTGCTCCTGCCAATGGAGCAAGAGCTCCTCCACCTGCCAATGGTCCTCTTGCTGGACCAATCCCCAAGTCAGCTGGATTTCCACCAATGGGTGCTCATGCCGTATGTATTGCTGTAGTTGAACATATTGACTTATTTGTATCATCCTATTCCTACCATTTACTATATTCTCAATCTTGCAGCCGTTTCAACCTGTGGTTTCACCATCTCCAAATGCAATCGCGGGTTGGATGACAAATCCCAATCCATCTTTACCACACCCTGCTGTTCCACAAGGGCCACCTGGTCTTGTCCAGCCTCCAAACACAGGTATGATAAAACTGTGATTCAGAAAAAGTGAAGTCTACCACTCTTGCAATTTTGATTGATTTTCATTTGAATGCTCAATTGGTTTGCAGCGGCATTTCTAAAGCATCCAAGGACTCCTACAAGTGCACCTGGCATTGACTATCAATCTGCAGATTCTGAACATCTGATGAAAAGAATGCGTGTGGGCCAGCCAGATGAGGTATTTGGATGAACTGGGACTTAACTGTGTTTCCGCTCGTTACTCATTTCTGTAATCATATGATGAAGCAAAACTTGATACCCTAAGAAACACATGGTAGGTGTCATTCTCTGGTGCAAGTCATCCTCCCAATGTTTACAGTCAAGAAGACCTCCCCAAACAAGTTGTTCGCACACTCAATCAGGGTTCTAATGTTATGAGCTTGGATTTTCATCCTGTTCAACAAACCATTCTACTAGGTACATGCTTCACACAAATGCTTGGTTCTTGAATTACTCTATCAGTGCATATTCTGCTGTATTTTTAATGTTTGTGTTGTAACACAGTTGGAACAAATGTTGGTGACATCGGCATATGGGAAGTTGGGTCACGAGAAAGGATAGCGCACAAAACATTCAAAGTTTGGGATATTGGCTCATGCACTTTGCCTTTGCAGGTCATTAATTATACTTGTTCAATTTTGTTCTGTGTTGTTACCAACTTTTGGTGTGCTGTAAGCCTGTAATTAGCAGAACTGTTACTTTCTTTGGCATGTTCTGATGCACAATCCATGTTGTTCTGTGTTCAGGCTGCACTCATGAAAGATGCTGCAATATGTGTCAATAGGTGTCTGTGGAGCCCTGATGGGAATATTTTAGGTAAGAACACATGAGTCATTGTCAATAAAAAATATAGCATGGCATTGCTGTGTACTCAGGAGTGTTCCATTTGTTGTCACTTTTCTTGCTTGTCTGCAAAATTGATTCTGTATGCTTGATTTGATTCTCAGGTGTGGCATTTTCAAAGCATATTGTTCAGACCTACACATTCATTCCTAATGGAGAGTTAAGGCAGCAAGCAGAGGTACATGCATACCGATGAGGGTAGATATCAAAGTAGCTTTTGTTACACCCCTTTCGGCCTGTTTGGTTATGATGGAGCCTGGATTCAAGTCCTTAGTGGACTTTGTCCCCATCTCCCTGTTATTCCCGAAATAGTTCTCATCCAAACACCGTCTTAAAGGTTTCTAACTATTTGACCCTTTGTAAATTGCACAGATTGATGCTCACATTGGTGGGGTTAATGACATTGCTTTCTCTCACCCCAACAAGTCCCTATCAATTATTACATGTGGCGATGACAAACTCATTAAGGTGGGTTTACTCATATGATGTGTCACTGTTTTAGAATGAAGGAGAACATCCTTAGAATGTTTGTACATTCTATTTGCAGGTATGGGATGCTCAAACTGGACAAAAGCAATACACGTTTGAAGGTCACGAGGCTTCAGTATATTCTGTTTGCCCTCACTACAAAGAGAACATTCAGGTACTTTCTCGATGATTTCATCTCTGGTACTCAAGATATGCTCAATTTTATGCTGGCAGCGTACTTATTATTCTGGCTGTTGTCCATCTTAGTGTCATTTTCGTGATAAAAGGCTTCTCTTTGCTGTTTTGATTTTCTTAGTTTAATTTTGATGTCCCAGTGTTTTACTTCAAACTACTTCATTTATATTTTCTGTCCTCTGGGTTTCTACAACTTTCGCTTCTCTGCAGTTTATCTTTTCTACTGCCATCGATGGAAAAATCAAGGCATGGCTTTACGACTGTTTGGGCTCACGGGTTGACTATGATGCTCCTGGTCATTGGTGTACTACCATGTCTTACAGCGCTGATGGTACCAGGTGAGAACGTGAAAAATCCAGCTAGGGTGTTGAAGGATGAAATATCTACATTGTGTCACTTGTTTCTCACATGAGTTGAATTTTCATGCTTGATGTTTTATTTCACACCTATATAATGTGTTTGTTTTGCATTTCCTTTCAGACTCTTCTCTTGTGGAACTAGTAAAGACGGTGATTCCCACTTGGTTGAGTGGAACGAGACCGAAGGTGCTATTAAGAGGACATATAGTGGCTTTAGGAAACGATCACTAGGTGTTGTCCAGTTTGACACAACGAGAAACCATTTTTTGGCTGCTGGAGATGAATTTGTTGTTAAATTCTGGGATATGGATAACACCAACATACTAACAACAACAGATTGTGAGGGTGGACTGCCTGTAAGTATATTTCTGTGCTTTTTATAAAAGATGTGCATACCAAGGGTCTTCCTTAACTTCTACTGATTTATGCAGGCAAGCCCGCGCTTGAGATTCAATAGAGAAGGGTCATTGCTTGCTGTTACAACAAATGATAATGGAATAAAAATATTAGCAAACACCGATGGACAGCGTTTGCTGAGGATGCTAGAGAGCAGGGTTTTTGAAGGCTCTCGTGGACCCCTCAACAAATTAATACCAAGGTAATGCGGCATATATTTGTCATTAATGTTTTGTGTCCTAGGGCCGTTTAGGGTGTAAATGTAATCAATTTGGTCCCGCGTTAAGTTTGTTGTTTTCTGGTGTTTGTTTTTCTTTGCTGTATGCTGAAATTTTGTTTGAGCCTACGACTGTTGTCTATTCACGTCATGTGTATCCATAAGGTGCACTAAAGATGAGTTCTGACGAAGGATTTTGAAAAAACTGATTCATTTAGCTTCAACCAATTCCAATCAAGCTTCTGTATGTTCCTTTTAGTTTTTACTTGGCAATTACAGACGTTCCTGTTAATAAGTACCATGTTTCCGTGATTTTTATGCAGCCTCCATTGCTCAACACCCTTGGTTCTGCTTCAAATGTATCTAGTCCTATAGCAGTGAACTCAGAGCGGCCTGATAGGATGTTGCCTGCAGTATCAATGAGTGGATTGGTTAGTTCCGACAGCCTTTCATGTTCTTCAATTTGTTGGTTTGCTAAAGTCCCAAACAAATTTGCAGGCATCTATGGATGTTAGCAGAACGCCAGATGTTAAACCAAGAATAACAGATGAGTCTGAAAAGATGAAGACCTGGAAGTTGGCTGACATTGTTGATTCAGGACATCTTCGGGCACGGCGTTGTCCAGATACCGCAGCTTCTCCAACCAAAGTATGTTGGCAATGCTGCATGCTTATCTTTTGATATTTGTATGCTTTAGGGAGGGTAGTCATATTATCTGTTTGATGTATCTATGTTGTCTTTCTGATTATTAGGAAAACTATGATGCAATTTGTTGGTTTTTGTTATATCAGTGGAAGTTAACTAGTAGTCAAGCTATTATGTTAATGCTCTGGGTAATGTGAAATTTCTTTTTCGAGAAAACACAATAGGCTTGCATCTCGATGTATTGAAAGGGTAGGAAAACATTCTTAAATTTATGAAGAGTGACGTCTTTTATTGTTTCCTCAACAGGTTGTCCGTTTGTTATATACAAATAACGGGATTGCACTTTTGTCTCTTGGCTCGAATGCTGTTCATAAGCTGTGGAAATGGCAACGCAGTGACAGGAATCCCAATGGCAAGGTAGATTGAAGAATTTTACTTATTTGGGTTTCAGTTGCAATCCTTTTCGCTTACCTTCTGAATTATCTCTACTGTCTTTTGTTAGTCTACTGCATCTGTTTCGCCTCAACTGTGGCAACCAGCAAACGGGATTTTAATGACAAATGACACCAGTGATGGCAACCCGGAAGAAGCAACTGCTTGCATTGCATTGTCCAAAAATGACTCCTATGTAATGTCTGCATCTGGTGGCAAAGTTTCATTATTCAATATGATGACGTTCAAGGTAACTGGCTTCTTCAGCGCTTAGAACAATAAGCTAGTGCACTCCCTCTCTCTCTCTCCAATGTACCTTTATGGTGTCATAACTTAGGGTAACAAGTATAATAATTGGGTCTCTGACTGATTATATCTGTGGAACCTTAGGTCATGACTACATTCATGGCACCTCCACCTGCGGCAACTTTCCTCGCCTTCCACCCACAGGACAATAATATCATTGCTATTGGGATGGAAGACTCGACCATTCAAATCTACAATGTCCGTGTTGATGAGGTGTGTTTCCATTAGCTTGTCATCCTCACTTGAATTGTAGTATACTTGCTGTCAAATGATGTATTCCTTGTTTCACATTCTGTACCTACTCTTGTTTCCAGTGATCCTATTTGATGATCAGAGCTTATTTACCTATGAATGCCATTTTGTATCTCCTTTGACATGCAACTCCTGATGCTCAGAATTCTTTTGGGGTCTAGGTCTAGATAATAATTGAATCCTTTCATGTTGAATTGCGCTTAGTATTGAGTAATTTGCACTAAATCTTGGTTTAAGAGCCATGTACTAATGCTGACTTAACCAAATTACATAGGTCAAAAGCAAGCTCAAGGGTCACCAGAAAAAGATTACTGGACTGGCATTTTCTCAATCAATGAATGTCCTTGTATCTTCAGGTGCCGATGCGCAGGTATGGATTTTACTAAATCTCTATCTGTATATAGTTAAATTCATATTAGTCAGGTGCTAGTACATCCGTTAGTCTGTTTTCATTAAACTATTTGTGATTGCTCAAACAACTGTCATATATTTGTTTCTGAATCATAAATTTGATGAAACGAAAATTTGCAGCTATGCGTTTGGAGCATCGATGGTTGGGAGAAAAAGAAATCGAAATACATCCAACCCCCAGCAAATCGTTCTGGTGCTTTAGTTGGCGATACAAGGGTGCAGTTTCACAATGACCAAACACATCTTCTGGTAGTTCACGAGAGCCAATTGGCCATCTATGATGGAAATCTTGAATGCTCGCGCTCGGTTAGTCGTCACATTAATTCCTTATCTTGTATCTGCTCGTTATGTGCACATTATGTCTTAGACTAGGTTTACACTGTATCACTGCTTGGTATAGCTAAATTTTCAGTGATAAAAATCGTTTGTCTCCTTTGTGAATTGTTACCGAGTGATGTGATCATCTTCATTGATTTCTCCCTTCGTTACTCTGATATTGCAGTGGTACCCAAGAGATGCACTTCCAGCTCCAGTTTCGAGTGCAATATACTCGTGTGATGGTCTCCTGATTTACGCTGGGTTCTGTGATGGGGCTATTGGAGTATTTGAAGCAGAGTCGCTTAGGTTACGTTGCAGGATTGCACTTTCTGCTTATGTGCCTCCTTCACTATCAAGGTATACCTGGTGGCACCGCTTGTTTTTTATTTCGTACTTGGTGTTTTGATAGTCTTATTCCAAGTGACTATTATCTTATTACTGTTTGCGCCTGTTGCATACAGCGGGGGAAGTGTGTTCCCCATGGTTGTGGCCGCGCATCCCTTGGAGCCTAACCAGATAGCAGTTGGCATGAGTGACGGGGCAGTTCATGTGGTGGAGCCATTGGATGCGGACCCGAAGTGGGGAGTTGCGCCTCCCCAGGACAATGGAGCCCACCCGGCGATGTCATCAGCTCCAGCAGCATCGAACAACCAGGCATCTGATCATCCGACGAGGTGACTCAGGCCAGCAGGATATTCATTAGCCCAAAGAATGGTAGGACGGTAGGAGATAGGGAGAAAGAAACAGTTAGATTCATGAGATGAGTTGAGGTGCTGTGATATGTATCAAGTCCACACCATCTCCTTGCCTGTGGCAGCACAGGAGGTGATTGATGATGACATGTCGGAATTAGTTTTTGGTTCTTTCTTTGGCCCCGAGAATTTAACCTCCTCACTTGTTGCCGTGACCGCATGAGATGGCCATCATCTTTTCTCCTCGTTTGTAAAGCTTTTCCTGCTCTGAGCTAGTGCTGGTACCTTAGAAGAAGCTGTTCTTTGTTTCCTGCCCATTTGTTTGGGGGCAGCTATTCGTAGTGTAAAATATGATCGTCATGTTGGATGCTGATATTTGCTTGGTCTGCAGCGACGGATTCGATTTAATATTCATCTTATTTGTTGAAGAGTTAGAATGTATCAGGGGTGAAACATGATTTGATTTTTGTTGCTCTGTTTGACACCATGAACAAGATCATGCGGTTCTCTACATCTCTTAACATTATATGTAATCGGAGAGGGATATAGCCAAACGAAGTGTGATGGAATAACAGTTACTCCCTCTGATCCGGATTGAGTGTCGCAAGAAAATACCTGCTCACGTTGTGAACATAGGTGACCGGGGTGGAGCTCGTGGCTGTGAACGGATCTACGGCCGACGATGGAGATGGAGGCACAACAGCCCAGCGCGAGCCTGCTCGGACTCGCATGGCGGCAGCGACGAGATGCATGTAGCGGATGTGGCGGTTCCTTGCACTGCCCGAGATCGTATGCGACCGGAAAGAGGCTGAAACAACGAGAACCATAACGACGGCCGTTTGGCGAGACCGTGATGGCTAAGGGCGTGTACACTCGCCGTCTGTATGAGGTCCCGAGTCAGTTTTTTCATGACGTAGAGGGGTGAGAACGAGGAGAGAGATGCAGGGTGTCTGCTATTGATTCCACAGACAGTCGAAAGGCATGAAAATCGCTAGGTGTAGACTAGACAGTCTTTTCCCCATTGTACGGGCAGGCTGTTGGTTGGCTGATCTGATTTATCGCAAAAACTTCTCCGGTATTGAAGCAACTGTCGGTTCCTATGAAAAAGACAATCCACTGTATATACTAACATGCCCTAAGGGCTAAGGCAGAGAGGGGCAGTGGGGTGGCTTGCGGCGAAGTAGTTGGAGAGATAGAAAACAGGCCCAGAGAAAGGGAAGGAGGTGAGGAAATGACCAGTATGGTTGACGGGAGCCAGAGACGGACGCTGACAGTGTCCGTTTGAGCCCAAACCGGCTTCAAATTTAGGACCGATTTTTGTCGGCCCGTCACAAACGACTAGATTTTTTTTGACAGTTTGGCGCGATGTCCTGGAGTTGGCCTTAGGAAACGGTGCGACACATCAAGTCTGCGCGCGTCCGTTCCTATCCGCGGGAGCCAAAAACACGGTTCGACGCGGCGAAGCAAACGGAGCACGGTCCGTTTTTCTGTCCGCCGCGACCCATTGCTAGCCCAAATTTGGGCCAGGTTTGCACCGGCCGCGGACGCGCGTGGAGTGCTATTGTGTCCTCCCCCTAGTCCGTCCCTGGCCCACCCATCAAACCATTCCCCACCCCAATCTCCTCCGCCTCCCTCGCCCCTCCCGCCGCCACCCCGCCGTCGGCACCAAGATTTGGCACTGCAGGCCAATCCGGGGAGGCCGTCTCCTGCTCCTCTTCCCCACCGTCACCGAAGCAACTTCCTCCTCGCCACGGGCGGTGATTCTTGCGGCCATCTCTCTCGCAGCGCCCGCGACACCCACGCCGCCCACAAGGTGTTCGGTCGTTTGCCCCGGCAACAACTCAGGTACGAACTCGGCCATGGATAGTTCTGATGAGTGGTATTACAAGAACTACATCATGTACCAGTCATCATCGGACGATTCCTCCGATGATGAGAGTGACGACCTGGTTGCCACCCTCATCGTCAATGAGTACGTAGAGAGGATGCGGCCATTGTTCCGAGGGTCGTTGCCTGGCCGTTCTGGAGCCTTGGACCGGAACCGGAGAGCTGGCCATGTCCAGCTCTAAGGGGACTACTTTCGTCAGGTGAAACCCACATATCCTCCCAAGATTTTCCGGCGCCGTTTCCGGATGAGAAGATCTTTGTCCAATCGTATCCGGTTGGGGGTGATGCATTTTGATGATTATTTCATATGCAAGCCAGATGCATGTGGTACCCTCGGCTTCTCGTCGTATCAGAAATGCACCGCCGCAATTCGCATGCTTGCATATGAAGTTGCCGGTGATCTTCTGGACGAGTACGTGCGGATGAGTGAGTCCACGTGCCTCGAAGCAATGTACAACTTTTGCAAAACTGTGGTGCAGGTGTTCGGCACGGAGTATTTGAGGGAACCCAATTCTACGGACATGACCTGGCTCTTGGACATCAACGAGGCCAGAGGATTCCCTGGGATGATTGGGAGCATAGATTGTATGCACTGGGAGTGGAGGAACTTCCCATTTGCTTGGCAGGGGCAGTACAAGGGCCATGTTGGGGCGTGCACGGTCGTACTTGAGGCCGTGGCATCACAAGATTTGTGGATTTAGCACTCGTTTTTTGGCATGGCCGGCTCACACAATGACATCAATGTGCTGCAGCGGTACCTGGCATCCGAGGTGACCTATGAGATCAATGGTCACCAGTACGACAAGCCATACTATCTTGCTGATGGTATTTACCCTACATGGATTACATTTGTGAAGACCATCCCCAATCCAAATGATGAGAAGAAGAGGTTCTCCAAGGAACAAGAAAGTGATAAAAAGGATGTGGAGCGTGCATTTGGTGCCCTCCAGTCATGATGGGCTATTGTTCGACACCCTGCTAGAACATGGGACAAGGACACCCCGTGGAAGGTGATGACAGCTTGTGTAATCATGCACAACATGATTGTGGAGGATGAATGCGATGAGAGTATACATGATCAGGCATGGAGTTTCAGGGTGAGTTGGTTGAGGCCCAGGGACCGTCCACGTTTGCTCAGTTCCTCGACTTCCACCGTGACATTCGTGAGAAGGTGGCTCATGTTCGGCTCCAAAATGATTTGGTGGAGCATGTCTGACAGCACTACGGGAACCAATAGTTCCATTTGATGAACTACTGGTTTCATATTTATTTGGTTTGTAAAATTATGAGTGGAACAATTTGTTATTTCTGAAACAATTTGTATAATTTGCTGAATTATTTGGATTGTAATAAATATTTGATGGACTATTTGGATTGTATTATTTGTATGATGTGATTGATTTTTTTATGTTTAAAACCCTGGCCGGGTCAAAAAACATAGATCAAAATCCTAGCCGGGGAAAAAATGATAAAAAACCCTGGCCGGGCGGACTCAACGCGTCGGCCCGTTGGGTGCAGTGGCCGGAAAGGGGCGGACAAGGGTTAGACGCGTGTCCGTTTGCTGACCCAAACGGACCAAACGCAGACAAATCGCGCGTCCGTTTAGGTCGTCCCGTTGGAGTCATCCTTAGCGCATGTACAATAGTCCACGTAGGCGAGGGGCGTCTGCAAATAGGCAAGGACCGTCGACCGACTGTATGTACTGCCGTCTATAGATTACATGGATAGGCGCTACAAACGGTAGATTTTTTTTTAGGGTATCGGTAGTTTTTTTTAGGGAATCGGTAGGTATCTAAACTATTGCACCTGCCACGGATGCGGTTGGGCCCCTGGTGGGCCACGTCTCTCTTGCCCTGGCTCGAACTCAACGGCTCCGATTCTCAATCACCTCGAGTAAGGGGTCTACTCGGAGTCGGAAGCCGAGTTCGAAACGCCGAACAAGCAGCTGGGACTGGGAGTCGGGCTAGCGCCTAGTACAAAAGGTCTAGCACGTCACGCCTCTAGACTCCAAATCCCAAGGTCCAAGCAGAGAACACAGTTACACAGACCGATCGCATCGTTACCAGCTTTGTACGTGCGAGCGAAAAGCGTCCCGACGGCGCCACCATGACGGGGTTGGCGAAGAAGCGGCTGTCCAAGGCGAAGGTGAAGCGCATCCTCTCCTCGCCGGCGCCGGCCCCTGCTGGGGACGACGCTGCAGTCTGGCTGGCGTTCCAGGATTTCATCCGCCACCAGTACGACACCAAAGGCTACGTCGAGACATACTGTGCCTGCGGCGACGGCGCTGCTCCTGCTCGGCGTGACGCCGGCGACGATGAGGACAAGGTCATGAGGAATGTGATTGCCACCGGCTACGACCTGTGTCACTCGTTTCTTAGTCCTTTAACAGATCCGGTTTTCGTTCGTGCGGCACGGTTCGTAGCGTATATGCTAGGTATTTCGGTTTGTGCAAATATATTGCTCTTCTTCATAAAGTTGGTTTGACATTGTTTTATAGCGTTATTATGCAAGTTACCAGTTACTTGCAACAGTCACAGTCCATTGTACTTGACTTATTTGTATCCAAGTAAAGTTCCCCTCGTATGTATTCTTTCTAGCATGTTGCTGTTCTTCTCCTAATGTACATGACACTTTTTCATGGATAAAACATGGCAGCTCCTGATCGACATAACGATGTCACACGATATGCGACGAGCCCACGACATTGTCCTTATACCACGAGCCCCACGATATAACACGGACTACACACTTTATTTTCTCATTGTGACACATAAAGAGACAACGACAAGATTTAAAATTAAATGTAAGTTAGTGTTGGAACAGAACATGCTGAAAACAGATATGGTGAAAAGCAACTAATGTCAGATTTTGGGGCGATTTATCGTGTGTTCTGTAGCACTACTTACAAAAAGAGATGAGGATCTCCACAAATACTTACCACTAGGGGATAGATGCGGCAGCACATGGACAATTTCTAGGGCTGCAGTCTACACCTGTATCTTATGGTGCGGCCAGCCCACGCTAACAAACATGGTATGGTGCGGCCCACCCAAACAAACATGCGAAGCCTCCCGCGATGTCCCTTCATCCTTGATCCTTGATGTGAGCCTACGACGTCTAGTATTTAATCTTGCACAAAAAGAAAAAGGAGCATCCACCATTCATGTTGATTTCAGAACAGAAAAATGTTTGATAACAAGTTACTTAGATATATGGGCATCACGTCCTAACATAGAGATCTTTTGGTTATTAACCTCTCTTATACTCCACCAAGATGCGAACTAAATCATAACACCTCAGTAATTAAGATAACTCAGAGTATAGCATTAAGTATCATGACATGAAGTGAAAATAAGAACATGCTAGATCTAGTCATGGATTAGTGGCAATGGTCACGCCCACATCCCTGGTAGCATGGTATTTAGTTTATCCCTAGTGAGGCAACAAAGTAAGGTAAAGATAGCAAAGTGGATCGCAGAACTTTCTCTCACGTTCACTGCACTAGCCACCCCCCGTTACTCCAACTAATGCACACGTTCCCCCACACACGCTCTCATAAACATGCTTGATCAAAACAAGTAGACAAGAACGGGGTACATAATATGCATCTATACTCATAACTAAAACAAACATTGCAATCTCAAACATATATTAACTCATAAAGATCCACCACAAAGGTATTACAACGGTGACCGTAATCATGTTCAGCAGCTCATACGGTGCTAATTAGTGAAGCTCAAGAGAGGAGAGATACATAAGTTACTTCCACAAACCCATAATCCAGAGGTGGACTACTCCCTCTTCATCATGGAGACGGTGGAGAAGTCGATGGAGAAGATGGAGACCACGCCAGCAGCGCCCCGCCGGAGTTTTCCCCCTCCAATCTGCAGCTCCTGATCTCCGTTTCGGTGTTTCTGTCTTTGTGCGGCGCTCCTTCCAGAGAACGTCAGGGGACCTTATTTATAGGCGTTTTTAGGTCAAGACGATGTCGGTGGAGAAAAGATCGAAGGCAACGGAGCCACGAGGCCCAAATGGGTGGGTCCCACGCGGCTACAGTACCAGGCCGCGTGGGCCCCCCTCGTTTGGCCCTCGAGCCTCCGTTTGCTCGCTTCCTTCGCCCACAGGTCTTCTTCCTTCCAAATATTGACGCCCGTAAATTTCCAGGTGATTTCGTTGACGTTTGGGTCCCTGAAACATTAAAATAAGAAAACGGGGTTTTCTGCCTGTGCAGGGTTAATTCCATAAAAATAGGAAATAAATGAATATTCCCAAAAATCATTATAAAACATTGATATAACCCTTATATGATGCAAATATGATTGGAATATAAGCAATTAAAGTGCAAAGTTCATGTATGCATTTTACATGCATCAACATCCCCAAGCTTAATCCATGCTCGTCCTCGAGTATGAAGATGATAAAACTAACATGGACTTTGCAATTTAATACTTAACAATGAATATCAAAGATGATTACTATTGCTACATATAGTCAAATGATTCATTCTTCAAAGGAGTAGCAATATGCAAATAGTTTATGAAGTGATATCAAGTATTCAAGACAAGGATGTTCATTGATAGTTCACAAAGTGTAACATAGTAGCAAGTAATATGGAACACATGTATGCATAATGATAAGTGATACGTCTCAAACGTATCTATAATTTTTGATGTTCCATGCTGTTATTATATCAATTGCTACATGTTTTGGTTACACTTTATATCATTTTTATGCATTTTCTGGGACTAACCTATTAACAAGATGCCACAGTGCCAGTTCCCTGTTTTCTGCTGTTTTTGGTTTCAGAAAATCTATTAAGGAAATATTCTCGGAATTGGACGAAACAAAAGACATCGTCAATAATATCACGAGGAGATCACGGAGTCCAAAGGGGAGTCGGAGCAGACCCACCAGGGGGCCACGCCACACTAGGGCGCGGCCCAGGGTGGGCCCGCGCCCCCCTATGGCGTGGTGGCCCCCCTCGGCCACCGACGCCGCCTCTTCGCCTATATATTCTCCGCGACGCGAAAACCCTATTACGGTCGATCATATTCCACGAAAAGTTCCGTCGCGGCCGTCATCGTCAATCTCAGATCGGAGGAGTTCTGAAGCTCTTCCCGGCACCCTGCCGGAGGGGAGATCATCACCGGAGGGCTCTACATCACCATGCCTGCCTCCGGAGTGATGCGTGAGTAGTCCACCCCTGGACTACGGGTCCATAGCAGTAGCTAGATGGTTGTCTCTCTACCTTGTGCCTCCATGTTTAGATCTTGTGAGCTGCCTAACATGATCAAGATCATCTTATTGTAATGCTAGATGTTGTGTTTGCTGGGATCCGATGAATATTGATACCATGTTTATTCAAGTTGTTTATCTATGTGCTCTTGATCTTGCATGCTCTCCGTTGCTAGTAGATGCTTTGGCCAAGTAGATGCTTGTGACTCCAAGAGGGGGTATTTATGCTCGATAGTGGGTTCAGTCTCTAGATATCTGGATCAGTGACAGAAAGGTCTAAGATGGTAGATGTGCTGTTGCTACTAGGGATAAAACATTGGTGCAGTGTCCAAGGGCACTTGTATTGATTACATTACACACTTTACTTCATGCAATAATCTGTTGTTAGCAACTTAATACTGAATAGGATGCGGATGCTGCCTTGAAGGTGGATTATTTAGGCATAGATGCGGTTGGAATAACGGTCTATGTACTTTGTTGTAATGCCCAACTAGATTTCATAGTAGACATCTTGGCATGTATTGCATTGTTATGCCCTCTCTATTTGTCAATTGCCCAGCTGTAATTTGTTTACCCAACATGCTAGTTATCTGTTCTGAGAGAGACACCACTAGTGAACTGTGGACCCTGGTCCAATTTCCTCATACTGTTTACACAACCTGCTGCAATCATCTGTTTCCTGTTACTTGCTGTTTTTCCTGCTGTTTTCCACACCATACGTTTAACTCTTTGTTTCTGCAAGACCGGAGAGATTGACAACCTCTCTGTTTCGTGTTGGGCAAAGTTCTGGTTTGTGTCTGTGCAGATTCCACGTTGGTGCAAGCTCCCTAGCGCCAGGGGAGTCAACATCAACAACCTTCCGATAGATCGTCAAGTCCTACTGGTTGATTAACCTTGGGTAGATTATTCAAGGGAAAACTTCTGCTGTCTACATCATAACCTTCCTCTTGGGGTTCACCAACACGTAGCCATCAAGCTGTTTTCTGGCGCCGTTGCCGGGGACTTGGAGGCTATTGGAAAGGGGAGTCTCTCAGTTCCAATCTCTTTACTTTGTTTTTTGTCTTGTTTTAGTTTTGTTTTGCTTGCTGTTAAAAATCAAAAACCCAAAAAAATTAAATTCCTGCATCTAGTTTTTAATTTCGAGTTGCCCTGCTGCTAAAGTTGATAGTCTTGCTCATGATGTTGAAATGCTGAAAATAAAAGCTATTCCTAGTGATATTAGAGAGAGTAAAACACTCAATGCTATCCAAATTAAAATTGATAATAACATTAGGATGCTTGCTGAACTTCATGAAAGATGGGAGAGAGAAGAAAGAGAAGCTGAAATTGCTGAACAAAATAGTGTTGTTAGAGTTTGCACTATTTTTACTAATGAAACAAATGATGCCTCACATGCTAATGCGCCCCCTACTGTTAGTGAAAAGATAATAAGTGTTGGAAATGTCTCTACTACCTCTACAAAAAGTTTAAATTGCCTGATAGCACTACTTTTGTTCCTAGTAAAAGTGCTGAAATTTTTAGAGGTGTTGGTGATAATTGCTCCATTGTTTTTGATGACAACAACTTCAATTTCGAAAATTGTAACATAACTGAAGTCATCATGTTCTTGCAAAAGCTAGCTAAGAGTCCTAATGCTAGTAAAATAAATATGGCTTTTACTGAACATATTATCAAAGCTCTCATGCATGCTAGGGAAGAAAAATTAAAACTTGAAGCTTCTATCCCTAGGAAGTTAGATGATAATTGGGAACCTGTTATTAAAATGAAACTGAGTGAGTTTGAATGCAATGCTTTGTGTGACCTTGGTTCTTGTATTTCGGTTATGCCTAAAAATTTATATGATATTCTCAAGCTTGCACCTTTGGAAAAATGTCATTTGGATGTTCACTTTGCTGATTCTTCTATGAAGAAACCTTTAGGAAAAGTTGATGATGTTTTGATAATGGTTAACAACAATCTTGTCCCTGTTGATTTTGTGGTTTTGGATATTGAATGCAATCCTTCTTGTCCTATTGTTTTGGGAAGACCTTTTCTGAGAACTGTTGGTGCTGTTATTGATATGAGAGAGGGGAATATAAAATTTCAATTCCCACTCAAGAAAGGTATGGAACACTTCCCTAGGAAGAAGATGAAATACTCACATGATACTAGTGTCAAGACAAATTATGGTTTTGGATTTTCTGGTCTTGACAATACTTGATGCATCTCTTCATGCCTAGCTCAAAGGCATTAAAGAAAAGCACTTCTGGGAGATAACCCATGTTTTTATTTGCTGTTTTATTTTTGTTTTCTTGAGTCAAGGATGCTTGTTTACCTCTGTAGCAACTCCTTTGTATCTTTTATTTGCTGTTTTGTTGTGCCAAGGAGAGTTACTAATGCAAAGTTGGTTTTATTTTCGGGACTGCATTGGGACAGATTGCTGTTCGTCACCGTTTAATTCAGTAGAAAATCAGAAAAAATCGAAAAATGCTGAAACTTTTTGTGCATGTTCCTGATGATGTTACGCAACTTTCATTATTTCAAAAGTTTTCATCTGAGCATCGTAAGTGCCTCGAAAAAATTCGTCATTACAGACTGTTCTGGTTTGACAGATTCTGTCTTTTATTTTGCATTCTCTCTTTTACAAGTTTTTAAGTGGTTTCTTTTCGTGTAAAAGTGCCCACTTGAGCCTAGTAACAGTGGCTAATGTTTAAAATAGTTGGCTTGTGAGTTTTGTCTTTGCTAGAACTTTGAAGTATTATCTTTTAGTGCACTAACCTGCTAATGAGAAAAGCTGTTAAGTTTTGGTGTGAAGGAAGTTTTCAAGTGTTGATAGAGGAGAATGATATTACATGATCAAGAAGAGTGAAGAGCTTAAGCTTGGGGAGGCTTACCTCCCCAGCATATTTCAAGAAGACTCAAGCATCTAAGCTTGGGGATGCCCAAGGCATCCCCTTCTTCATCTACAAATTATCAGGTCATCTCTAATGGTGCTATATTTTTATTGCTTCATGCTAGTGTACTCTTCCTTGGAGCGTCAGTGTGTTTTTGTTTTCAGTTTGTTTTGTTTTGTTTGCTGTGCTATACTTGTTGGATCCTAGTATTCATGTTTGGGAGAGAGACACGCTCCACTTTTTCATTAGAATACTCTTGTGCTTCACTTATACTTGTTGAGTATTCCTGTCTAGTTGCTGTTATTGCTGTTAGCTCTCAGTTTTTCATGTATCTCTTGTTAGAGCTTTCAGTTTCTTTTGAAGAAAGTACTCTCTTGCTTCACTTATATCTGTTTGGAGAGTTGTCAAATAAGTTGATTGGTGTTTGGTTGGACCAGAAAAATGCTATGCATGTGGTAGTGGTATAAAATGCTTACATGAATCTTTTTAGATCGTTGTCTTGAGTAATTTGATGCTTGCCAATTGTTTTGAGCTGTCAAGTAATTAATGTTTAAGCTTGTGCATCATGTAAGTAATGGCTATTAATGAAGAACTACTATAAGGATTTTCTGCTATAATAATCTGTTGCATAATTGGAAGTCCATAGTAGTCTAGATAATTTTTGGATGAAGGCTATGTGTTAACAAGGAAGACAGTGGGAGTCTATGGTTCGTCAAACCTTGTGTTTTATGTACACTCTTGCTATTCCAGTTGATAATGATGTTTGCTTATAATAACCTTGCTAGCCTAAACTCTGTACTAAGAGGGAATGCTTCTTGTACATCCAAAACCTTGAGCCAAATCCATGCCACCTGTGTCCACCATACCTACCTATTATGTGGTGTTTTCACCATTCCAAGTAAATTTCTTCATGTGCTATCTACTAACTACTCAAAACTGTTACATTTCCTTTTTGTGTCACTACTTGAAAAGCTCATAAGGACGTAGTAGTGAGATTTGTCATCTTCCATGCTAATTAATTTACAAGGATTGGCAGCTTCATCTGCTTCTCCACCTTTTATTTTGCATTAAAGAGCTGGTTAGTCCACCCTAAATAAATAAATAAATAGACACTCCTCCATGGTGAATGTTGGTGGGCACCCGAGGATTCGGTTAGCCATGGTTTGTGGAAAGTAAATGGTTGGGAGGAGTGTCACCAATAAGTGCTTGTTACAAGTGCAGTCCTAAAAACTCTCGGAACCGCTCTAAAAGTTAGTTAGCCATGGAAGATGACAAGTACCTGCTATTTGATTTGTTGACACCTGTATACACCATTACCTTACAAAACAATATTTTATGCTCTCTATATGCCTTCGGGAACTACAGCTCTAGCACATGATGTTAATCCCTGCTTCCCTCTGCGAAGGGCCATTCTTTTACTTTTATGTTGAGTCAGTTTTCCCACTTCTTTCTGTCTACTTAAGCAAACATCATTGTCAACTCCAGTATAACAGTTTTTACATAACTTTGTGTTTGGTTGATCATATTCTTTGCATTGACATTATCTATATGATATACATGTTGAAAGTTGAAGCAAAAGCTGAAGCTATTATCTTCCTTTGTGTTGATACAAACACTTTCATGTTGAGAATTATTGCTGCTGTGAACTAACTATTATGTTAGACTATTATATCTCTAAATGTTTTATAGTGTTATTCATGAAAGTTTGCACTTGTGTGATCACTTATGTTTACTCTTTATTTACTTGCTTGCAAACTATAGACCATTGGCTTGGATCACTTCATTCAGATCATGTGCATTACATTGTTATTTGATCAAAGATTGTGTTGGTAGCATGTCACTTCAAAAATTATCTGTTTTTATCGTTTACCTACTCGAGGACGAGCAGGAACTAAGCTTGGGGATGCTTGATACGTCTCAAACGTATCTATAATTTTTGATGTTCCATGCTGTTATTATATCAATTGCTACATGTTTTGGTTACACTTTATATCATTTTTATGCATTTTCTGGGACTAACCTATTAACAAGATGCCACAGTGCCAGTTCCCTGTTTTCTGCTGTTTTTGGTTTCAGAAAATCTATTAAGGAAATATTCTCGGAATTGGACGAAACAAAAGACATCGTCAATAATATCACGAGGAGATCACGGAGTCCAAAGGGGAGTCGGAGCAGACCCACCAGGGGGCCACGCCACACTAGGGCGCGGCCCAGGGTGGGCCCGCGCCCCCCTATGGCGTGGTGGCCCCCCTCGGCCACCGACGCCGCCTCTTCGCCTATATATTCTCCGCGACGCGAAAACCCTATTACGGTCGATCATATTCCACGAAAAGTTCCGTCGCGGCCGTCATCGTCAATCTCAGATCGGAGGAGTTCTGAAGCTCTTCCCGGCACCCTGCCGGAGGGGAGATCATCACCGGAGGGCTCTACATCACCATGCCTGCCTCCGGAGTGATGCGTGAGTAGTCCACCCCTGGACTACGGGTCCATAGCAGTAGCTAGATGGTTGTCTCTCTACCTTGTGCCTCCATGTTTAGATCTTGTGAGCTGCCTAACATGATCAAGATCATCTTATTGTAATGCTAGATGTTGTGTTTGCTGGGATCCGATGAATATTGATACCATGTTTATTCAAGTTGTTTATCTATGTGCTCTTGATCTTGCATGCTCTCCGTTGCTAGTAGATGCTTTGGCCAAGTAGATGCTTGTGACTCCAAGAGGGGGTATTTATGCTCGATAGTGGGTTCAGTCTCTAGATATCTGGATCAGTGACAGAAAGGTCTAAGATGGTAGATGTGCTGTTGCTACTAGGGATAAAACATTGGTGCAGTGTCCAAGGGCACTTGTATTGATTACATTACACACTTTACTTCATGCAATAATCTGTTGTTAGCAACTTAATACTGAATAGGATGCGGATGCTGCCTTGAAGGTGGATTATTTAGGCATAGATGCGGTTGGAATAACGGTCTATGTACTTTGTTGTAATGCCCAACTAGATTTCATAGTAGACATCTTGGCATGTATTGCATTGTTATGCCCTCTCTATTTGTCAATTGCCCAGCTGTAATTTGTTTACCCAACATGCTAGTTATCTGTTCTGAGAGAGACACCACTAGTGAACTGTGGACCCTGGTCCAATTTCCTCATACTGTTTACACAACCTGCTGCAATCATCTGTTTCCTGTTACTTGCTGTTTTTCCTGCTGTTTTCCACACCATACGTTTAACTCTTTGTTTCTGCAAGACCGGAGAGATTGACAACCTCTCTGTTTCGTGTTGGGCAAAGTTCTGGTTTGTGTCTGTGCAGATTCCACGTTGGTGCAAGCTCCCTAGCGCCAGGGGGAGTCAACATCAACAACCTTCCGATAGATCGTCAAGTCCTACTGGTGATTAACCTTGGGTAGATTATTCAAGGGAAAACTTCTGCTGTCTACATCATAACCTTCCTCTTGGGGTTCACCAACACGTAGCCATCAAGCTGTTTTCTGGCGCCGTTGCCGGGGACTTGGAGGCTATTGGAAAGGGGAGTCTCTCAGTTCCAATCTCTTTACTTTGTTTTTTGTCTTGTTTTAGTTTTGTTTTGCTTGCTGTTAAAAATCAAAAACCCAAAAAAATTAAATTCCTGCATCTAGTTTTTAATTTCGAGTTGCCCTGCTGCTAAAGTTGATAGTCTTGCTCATGATGTTGAAATGCTGAAAATAAAAGCTATTCCTAGTGATATTAGAGAGAGTAAAACACTCAATGCTATCCAAATTAAAATTGATAATAACATTAGGATGCTTGCTGAACTGCATGAAAGATGGGAGAGAGAAGAAAGAGAAGCTGAAATTGCTGAACAAAATAGTGTTGTTAGAGTTTGCACTATTTTTACTAATGAAACAAATGATGCCTCACATGCTAATGCGCCCCCTACTGTTAGTGAAAAGATAATAAGTGTTGGAAATGTCTCTACTACCTCTACAAAAAGTTTTAAATTGCCTGATAGCACTACTTTTGTTCCTAGTAAAAGTGCTGAAATTTTTAGAGGTGTTGGTGATAATTGCTCCATTGTTTTTGATGACAACAACTTCAATTTCGAAAATTGTAACATAACTGAAGTCATCATGTTCTTGCAAAAGCTAGCTAAGAGTCCTAATGCTAGTAAAATAAATATGGCTTTTACTGAACATATTATCAAAGCTCTCATGCATGCTAGGGAAGAGAAATTAAAACTTGAAGCTTCTATCCCTAGGAAGTTAGATGATAATTGGGAACCTGTTATTAAAATGAAACTGAGTGAGTTTGAATGCAATGCTTTGTGTGACCTTGGTTCTTGTATTTCGGTTATGCCTAAAAATTTATATGATATTCTCAAGCTTGCACCTTTGGAAAAATGTCATTTGGATGTTCACTTTGCTGATTCTTCTATGAAGAAACCTTTAGGAAAAGTTGATGATGTTTTGATAATGGTTAACAACAATCTTGTCCCTGTTGATTTTGTGGTTTTGGATATTGAATGCAATCCTTCTTGTCCTATTGTTTTGGGAAGACCTTTTCTGAGAACTGTTGGTGCTGTTATTGATATGAGAGAGGGGAATATAAAATTTCAATTCCCACTCAAGAAAGGTATGGAACACTTCCCTAGGAAGAAGATGAAATACTCACATGATACTAGTGTCAAGACAAATTATGGTTTTGGATTTTCTGGTCTTGACAATACTTGATGCATCTCTTCATGCCTAGCTCAAAGGCATTAAAGAAAAGCACTTCTGGGAGATAACCCATGTTTTTATTTGCTGTTTTATTTTTGTTTTCTTGAGTCAAGGATGCTTGTTTACCTCTGTAGCAACTCCTTTGTATCTTTTATTTGCTGTTTTGTTGTGCCAAGGAGAGTTACTAATGCAAAGTTGGTATTTATTTTCGGGACTGCATTGGAACAGATTGCTGTTCGTCACCGTTTAATTCAGTAGAAAATCAGAAAAAATCGAAAAATGCTGAAACTTTTTGTGCATGTTCCTGATGATGTTACGCAACTTTCATTATTTCAAAAGTTTTCATCTGAGCATCGTAAGTGCCTCGAAAAAATTCGTCATTACAGACTGTTCTGGTTTGACAGATTCTGTCTTTTATTTTGCATTCTCTCTTTTACAAGTTTTTAAGTGGTTTCTTTTCGTGTAAAAGTGCCCACTTGAGCCTAGTAACAGTGGCTAATGTTTAAAATAGTTGGCTTGTGAGTTTTGTCTTTGCTAGAACTTTGAAGTATTATCTTTTAGTGCACTAACCTGCTAATGAGAAAAGCTGTTAAGTTTTGGTGTGAAGGAAGTTTTCAAGTGTTGATAGAGGAGAATGATATTACATGATCAAGAAGAGTGAAGAGCTTAAGCTTGGGGAGGCTTACCTCCCCAGCATATTTCAAGAAGACTCAAGCATCTAAGCTTGGGGATGCCCAAGGCATCCCCTTCTTCATCTACAAATTATCAGGTCATCTCTAATGGTGCTATATTTTTATTGCTTCATGCTAGTGTACTCTTCCTTGGAGCGTCAGTGTGTTTTTGTTTTCAGTTTGTTTTGTTTTGTTTGCTGTGCTATACTTGTTGGATCCTAGTATTCATGTTTGGGAGAGAGACACGCTCCACTTTTTCATTAGAATACTCTTGTGCTTCACTTATACTTGTTGAGTATTCCTGTCTAGTTGCTGTTATTGCTGTTAGCTCTCAGTTTTTCATGTATCTCTTGTTAGAGCTTTCAGTTTCTTTTGAAGAAAGTACTCTCTTGCTTCACTTATATCTGTTTGGAGAGTTGTCAAATAAGTTGATTGGTGTTTGGTTGGACCAGAAAAATGCTATGCATGTGGTAGTGGTATAAAATGCTTACATGAATCTTTTTAGATCGTTGTCTTGAGTAATTTGATGCTTGCCAATTGTTTTGAGCTGTCAAGTAATTAATGTTTAAGCTTGTGCATCATGTAAGTAATGGCTATTAATGAAGAACTACTATAAGGATTTTCTGCTATAATAATCTGTTGCATAATTGGAAGTCCATAGTAGTCTAGATAATTTTTGGATGAAGGCTATGTGTTAACAAGGAAGACAGTGGGAGTCTATGGTTCGTCAAACCTTGTGTTTTATGTACACTCTTGCTATTCCAGTTGATAATGATGTTTGCTTATAATAACCTTGCTAGCCTAAACTCTGTACTAAGAGGGAATGCTTCTTGTACATCCAAAACCTTGAGCCAAATCCATGCCACCTGTGTCCACCATACCTACCTATTATGTGGTGTTTTCACCATTCCAAGTAAATTTCTTCATGTGCTATCTACTAACTACTCAAAACTGTTACATTTCCTTTTTGTGTCACTACTTGAAAAGCTCATAAGGACGTAGTAGTGAGATTTGTCATCTTCCATGCTAATTAATTTACAAGGATTGGCAGCTTCATCTGCTTCTCCACCTTTTATTTTGCATTAAAGAGCTGGTTAGTCCACCCTATAATAAATAAATAAATAGACACTCCTCCATGGTGAATGTTGGTGGGCACCCGAGGATTCGGTTAGCCATGGTTTGTGGAAAGTAAATGGTTGGGAGGAGTGTCACCAATAAGTGCTTGTTACAAGTGCAGTCCTAAAAACTCTCGGAACCGCTCTAAAAGTTAGTTAGCCATGGAAGATGACAAGTACCTGCTATTTGATTTGTTGACACCTGTATACACCATTACCTTACAAAACAATATTTTATGCTCTCTATATGCCTTCGGGAACTACAGCTCTAGCACATGATGTTAATCCCTGCTTCCCTCTGCGAAGGGCCATTCTTTTACTTTTATGTTGAGTCAGTTTTCCCACTTCTTTCTGTCTACTTAAGCAAACATCATTGTCAACTCCAGTATAACAGTTTTTACATAACTTTGTGTTTGGTTGATCATATTCTTTGCATTGACATTATCTATATGATATACATGTTGAAAGTTGAAGCAAAAGCTGAAGCTATTATCTTCCTTTGTGTTGATACAAACACTTTCATGTTGAGAATTATTGCTGCTGTGAACTAACTATTATGTTAGACTATTATATCTCTAAATGTTTTATAGTGTTATTCATGAAAGTTTGCACTTGTGTGATCACTTATGTTTACTCTTTATTTACTTGCTTGCAAACTATAGACCATTGGCTTGGATCACTTCATTCAGATCATGTGCATTACATTGTTATTTGATCAAAGATTGTGTTGGTAGCATGTCACTTCAAAAATTATCTGTTTTTATCGTTTACCTACTCGAGGACGAGCAGGAACTAAGCTTGGGGATGCTTGATACGTCTCAAACGTATCTATAATTTTTGATGTTCCATGCTGTTATTATATCAATTGCTACATGTTTTGGTTACACTTTATATCATTTTTATGCATTTTCTGGGACTAACCTATTAACAAGATGCCACAGTGCCAGTTCCCTGTTTTCTGCTGTTTTTGGTTTCAGAAAATCTATTAAGGAAATATTCTCGGAATTGGACGAAACAAAAGACATCGTCAATAATATCACGAGGAGATCACGGAGTCCAAAGGGGAGTCGGAGCAGACCCACCAGGGGGCCACGCCACACTAGGGCGCGGCCCAGGGTGGGCCCGCGCCCCCCTATGGCGTGGTGGCCCCCCTCGGCCACCGACGCCGCCTCTTCGCCTATATATTCTCCGCGACGCGAAAACCCTATTACGGTCGATCATATTCCACGAAAAGTTCCGTCGCGGCCGTCATCGTCAATCTCAGATCGGAGGAGTTCTGAAGCTCTTCCCGGCACCCTGCCGGAGGGGAGATCATCACCGGAGGGCTCTACATCACCATGCCTGCCTCCGGAGTGATGCGTGAGTAGTCCACCCCTGGACTACGGGTCCATAGCAGTAGCTAGATGGTTGTCTCTCTACCTTGTGCCTCCATGTTTAGATCTTGTGAGCTGCCTAACATGATCAAGATCATCTTATTGTAATGCTAGATGTTGTGTTTGCTGGGATCCGATGAATATTGATACCATGTTTATTCAAGTTGTTTATCTATGTGCTCTTGATCTTGCATGCTCTCCGTTGCTAGTAGATGCTTTGGCCAAGTAGATGCTTGTGACTCCAAGAGGGGGTATTTATGCTCGATAGTGGGTTCAGTCTCTAGATATCTGGATCAGTGACAGAAAGGTCTAAGATGGTAGATGTGCTGTTGCTACTAGGGATAAAACATTGGTGCAGTGTCCAAGGGCACTTGTATTGATTACATTACACACTTTACTTCATGCAATAATCTGTTGTTAGCAACTTAATACTGAATAGGATGCGGATGCTGCCTTGAAGGTGGATTATTTAGGCATAGATGCGGTTGGAATAACGGTCTATGTACTTTGTTGTAATGCCCAACTAGATTTCATAGTAGACATCTTGGCATGTATTGCATTGTTATGCCCTCTCTATTTGTCAATTGCCCAGCTGTAATTTGTTTACCCAACATGCTAGTTATCTGTTCTGAGAGAGACACCACTAGTGAACTGTGGACCCTGGTCCAATTTCCTCATACTGTTTACACAACCTGCTGCAATCATCTGTTTCCTGTTACTTGCTGTTTTTCCTGCTGTTTTCCACACCATACGTTTAACTCTTTGTTTCTGCAAGACCGGAGAGATTGACAACCTCTCTGTTTCGTGTTGGGCAAAGTTCTGGTTTGTGTCTGTGCAGATTCCACGTTGGTGCAAGCTCCCTAGCGCCAGGGGGAGTCAACATCAACAACCTTCCGATAGATCGTCAAGTCCTACTGGGATTAACCTTGGGTAGATTATTCAAGGGAAAACTTCTGCTGTCTACATCATAACCTTCCTCTTGGGGTTCACCAACACGTAGCCATCAAGCTGTTTTCTGGCGCCGTTGCCGGGGACTTGGAGGCTATTGGAAAGGGGAGTCTCTCAGTTCCAATCTCTTTACTTTGTTTTTTGTCTTGTTTTAGTTTTGTTTTGCTTGCTGTTAAAAATCAAAAACCCAAAAAAATTAAATTCCTGCATCTAGTTTTTAATTTCGAGTTGCCCTGCTGCTAAAGTTGATAGTCTTGCTCATGATGTTGAAATGCTGAAAATAAAAGCTATTCCTAGTGATATTAGAGAGAGTAAAACACTCAATGCTATCCAAATTAAAATTGATAATAACATTAGGATGCTTGCTGAACTTCATGAAAGATGGGAGAGAGAAGAAAGAGAAGCTGAAATTGCTGAACAAAATAGTGTTGTTAGAGTTTGCACTATTTTTACTAATGAAACAAATGATGCCTCACATGCTAATGCGCCCCCTACTGTTAGTGAAAAGATAATAAGTGTTGGAAATGTCTCTACTACCTCTACAAAAAGTTTTAAATTGCCTGATAGCACTACTTTTGTTCCTAGTAAAAGTGCTGAAATTTTTAGAGGTGTTGGTGATAATTGCTCCATTGTTTTTTATGACAACAACTTCAATTTCGAAAATTGTAACATAACTGAAGTCATCATGTTCTTGCAAAAGCTAGCTAAGAGTCCTAATGCTAGTAAAATAAATATGGCTTTTACTGAACATATTATCAAAGCTCTCATGCATGCTAGGGAAGAGAAATTAAAACTTGAAGCTTCTATCCCTAGGAAGTTAGATGATAATTGGGAACCTGTTATTAAAATGAAACTGAGTGAGTTTGAATGCAATGCTTTGTGTGACCTTGGTTCTTGTATTTCGGTTATGCCTAAAAATTTATATGATATTCTCAAGCTTGCACCTTTGGAAAAATGTCATTTGGATGTTCACTTTGCTGATTCTTCTATGAAGAAACCTTTAGGAAAAGTTGATGATGTTTTGATAATGGTTAACAACAATCTTGTCCCTGTTGATTTTGTGGTTTTGGATATTGAATGCAATCCTTCTTGTCCTATTGTTTTGGGAAGACCTTTTCTGAGAACTGTTGGTGCTGTTATTGATATGAGAGAGGGGAATATAAAATTTCAATTCCCACTCAAGAAAGGTATGGAACACTTCCCTAGGAAGAAGATGAAATACTCACATGATACTAGTGTCAAGACAAATTATGGTTTTGGATTTTCTGGTCTTGACAATACTTGATGCATCTCTTCATGCCTAGCTCAAAGGCATTAAAGAAAAGCACTTCTGGGAGATAACCCATGTTTTTATTTGCTGTTTTATTTTTGTTTTCTTGAGTCAAGGATGCTTGTTTACCTCTGTAGCAACTCCTTTGTATCTTTTATTTGCTGTTTTGTTGTGCCAAGGAGAGTTACTAATGCAAAGTTGGTATTTATTTTCGGGACTGCATTGGAACAGATTGCTGTTCGTCACCGTTTAATTCAGTAGAAAATCAGAAAAAATTGAAAAATGCTGAAACTTTTTGTGCATGTTCCTGATGATGTTACGCAACTTTCATTATTTCAAAAGTTTTCATCTGAGCATCGTAAGTGCCTCGAAAAAATTCGTCATTACAGACTGTTCTGGTTTGACAGATTCTGTCTTTTATTTTGCATTCTCTCTTTTACAAGTTTTTAAGTGGTTTCTTTTTGTGTAAAAGTGCCCACTTGAGCCTAGTAACAGTGGCTAATGTTTAAAATAGTTGGCTTGTGAGTTTTGTCTTTGCTAGAACTTTGAAGTATTATCTTTTAGTGCACTAACCTGCTAATGAGAAAAGCTGTTAAGTTTTGGTGTGAAGGAAGTTTTCAAGTGTTGATAGAGGAGAATGATATTACATGATCAAGAAGAGTGAAGAGCTTAAGCTTGGGGAGGCTTACCTCCCCAGCATATTTCAAGAAGACTCAAGCATCTAAGCTTGGGGATGCCCAAGGCATCCCCTTTGGCATCCCCTTCTTCATCTACAAATTATCAGGTCATCTCTAATGGTGCTATATTTTTATTGCTTCATGCTAGTGTACTCTTCCTTGGAGCGTCAGTGTGTTTTTGTTTTCAGTTTGTTTTGTTTTGTTTGCTGTGCTATACTTGTTGGATCCTAGTATTCATGTTTGGGAGAGAGACACGCTCCACTTTTTCATTAGAATACTCTTGTGCTTCACTTATACTTGTTGAGTATTCCTGTCTAGTTGCTGTTATTGCTGCTAGCTCTCAGTTTTTCATGTATCTCTTGTTAGAGCTTTCAGTTTCTTTTGAAGAAAGTACTCTCTTGCTTCACTTATATCTGTTTGGAGAGTTGTCAAATAAGTTGATTGGTGTTTGGTTGGACCAGAAAAATGCTATGCATGTGGTAGTGGTATAAAATGCTTACATGAATCTTTTTAGATCGTTGTCTTGAGTAATTTGATGCTTGCCAATTGTTTTGAGCTGTCAAGTAATTAATGTTTAAGCTTGTGCATCATGTAAGTAATGGCTATTAATGAAGAACTACTATAAGGATTTTCTGCTATAATAATCTGTTGCATAATTGGAAGTCCATAGTAGTCTAGATAATTTTTGGATGAAGGCTATGTGTTAACAAGGAAGACAGTGGGAGTCTATGGTTCGTCAAACCTTGTGTTTTATGTACACTCTTGCTATTCCAGTTGATAATGATGTTTGCTTATAATAACCTTGCTAGCCTAAACTCTGTACTAAGAGGGAATGCTTCTTGTACATCCAAAACCTTGAGCCAAATCCATGCCACCTGTGTCCACCATACCTACCTATTATGTGGTGTTTTCACCATTCCAAGTAAATTTCTTCATGTGCTATCTACTAACTACTCAAAACTGTTACATTTCCTTTTTGTGTCACTACTTGAAAAGCTCATAAGGACGTAGTAGTGAGATTTGTCATCTTCCATGCTAATTAATTTACAAGGATTGGCAGCTTCATCTGCTTCTCCACCTTTTATTTTGCATTAAAGAGCTGGTTAGTCCACCCTATAAATAAATAAATAATAAATAGACACTCCTCCATGGTGAATGTTGGTGGGCACCCGAGGATTCGGTTAGCCATGGTTTGTGGAAAGTAAATGGTTGGGAGGAGTGTCACCAATAAGTGCTTGTTACAAGTGCAGTCCTAAAAACTCTCGGAACCGCTCTAAAAGTTAGTTAGCCATGGAAGATGACAAGTACCTGCTATTTGATTTGTTGACACCTGTATACACCATTACCTTACAAAACAATATTTTATGCTCTCTATATGCCTTCGGGAACTACAGCTCTAGCACATGATGTTAATCCCTGCTTCCCTCTGCGAAGGGCCATTCTTTTACTTTTATGTTGAGTCAGTTTTCCCACTTCTTTCTGTCTCCTTAAGCAAACATCATTGTCAACTCCAGTATAACAGTTTTTACATAACTTTGTGTTTGGTTGATCATATTCTTTGCATTGACATTATCTATATGATATACATGTTGAAAGTTGAAGCAAAAGCTGAAGCTATTATCTTCCTTTGTGTTGATACAAACACTTTCATGTTGAGAATTATTGCTGCTGTGAACTAACTATTATGTTAGACTATTATATCTCTAAATGTTTTATAGTGTTATTCATGAAAGTTTGCACTTGTGTGATCACTTATGTTTACTCTTTATTTACTTGCTTGCAAACTATAGACCATTGGCTTGGATCACTTCATTCAGATCATGTGCATTACATTGTTATTTGATCAAAGATTGTGTTGGTAGCATGTCACTTCAAAAATTATCTGTTTTTATCGTTTACCTACTCGAGGACGAGCAGGAACTAAGCTTGGGGATGCTTGATACGTCTCAAACGTATCTATAATTTTTGATGTTCCATGCTGTTATTATATCAATTGCTACATGTTTTGGTTACACTTTATATCATTTTTATGCATTTTCTGGGACTAACCTATTAACAAGATGCCACAGTGCCAGTTCCCTGTTTTCTGCTGTTTTTGGTTTCAGAAAATCTATTAAGGAAATATTCTCGGAATTGGACGAAACAAAAGACATCGTCAATAATATCACGAGGAGATCACGGAGTCCAAAGGGGAGTCGGAGCAGACCCACCAGGGGGCCACGCCACACTAGGGCGCGGCCCAGGGTGGGCCCGCGCCCCCCTATGGCGTGGTGGCCCCCCTCGGCCACCGACGCCGCCTCTTCGCCTATATATTCTCCGCGACGCGAAAACCCTATTACGGTCGATCATATTCCACGAAAAGTTCCGTCGCGGCCGTCATCGTCAATCTCAGATCGGAGGAGTTCTGAAGCTCTTCCCGGCACCCTGCCGGAGGGGAGATCATCACCGGAGGGCTCTACATCACCATGCCTGCCTCCGGAGTGATGCGTGAGTAGTCCACCCCTGGACTACGGGTCCATAGCAGTAGCTAGATGGTTGTCTCTCTACCTTGTGCCTCCATGTTTAGATCTTGTGAGCTGCCTAACATGATCAAGATCATCTTATTGTAATGTTAGATGTTGTGTTTGCTGGGATCCGATGAATATTGATACCATGTTTATTCAAGTTGTTTATCTATGTGCTCTTGATCTTGCATGCTCTCCGTTGCTAGTAGATGCTTTGGCCAAGTAGATGCTTGTGACTCCAAGAGGGGGTATTTATGCTCGATAGTGGGTTCAGTCTCTAGATATCTGGATCAGTGACAGAAAGGTCTAAGATGGTAGATGTGCTGTTGCTACTAGGGATAAAACATTGGTGCAGTGTCCAAGGGCACTTGTATTGATTACATTACACACTTTACTTCATGCAATAATCTGTTGTTAGCAACTTAATACTGAATAGGATGCGGATGTTGCCTTGAAGGTGGATTATTTAGGCATAGATGCGGTTGGAATAACGGTCTATGTACTTTGTTGTAATGCCCAACTAGATTTCATAGTAGACATCTTGGCATGTATTGCATTGTTATGCCCTCTCTATTTGTCAATTGCCCAGCTGTAATTTGTTTACCCAACATGCTAGTTATCTGTTCTAAGAGAGACACCACTAGTGAACTGTGGACCCTGGTCCAATTTCCTCATACTGTTTACACAACCTGCTGCAATCATCTGTTTCCTGTTACTTGCTGTTTTTCCTGCTGTTTTCCACACCATACGTTTAACTCTTTGTTTCTGCAAGACCGGAGAGATTGACAACCTCTCTGTTTCGTGTTGGGCAAAGTTCTGGTTTGTGTCTGTGCAGATTCCACGTTGGTGCAAGCTCCCTAGCGCCAGGGGGAGTCAACATCAACAACCTTCCGATAGATCGTCAAGTCCTACTGGTCCGATTAAACCTTGGGTAGATTATTCAAGGGAAAACTTCTGCTGTCTACATCATAACCTTCCTCTTGGGGTTCACCAACACGTAGCCATCAAGCTGTTTTCTGGCGCCGTTGCCGGGGACTTGGAGGCTATTGGAAAGGGGAGTCTCTCAGTTCCAATCTCTTTACTTTGTTTTTTGTCTTGTTTTAGTTTTGTTTTGCTTGCTGTTAAAAATCAAAAACCCAAAAAAATTAAATTCCTGCATCTAGTTTTTAATTTCGAGTTGCCCTGCTGCTAAAGTTGATAGTCTTGCTCATGATGTTGAAATGCTGAAAATAAAAGCTATTCCTGCATTACGCAAAAACTCCATGCATGGAAAGGATGAAGCATTTGGGATTTGGTCATCCCCTCCATCTCCAATGTTCGGTGCAATGACATCCTCATCATAGGAACGCCTAACTCGAGTGGATGCCCTCAAAGGCCTTCTTGCTCTCTGAGAATCCCTTTCAAACACCTCCCCAAAGGTGTGGTTATGCATTTTCCTTTTCTGAATTTTTTTAACAAACATTATAAAAAATGATTTTGAGACATACAAATGAGGGGAACTACTATATGAACTTGCTAGAGGACTAAACATGCATCAAAACTGATTATATCAACATAGAACAAGCATGCATACTCACTTAACAAGTCACCTACAGCAGCAAAATACTCAAGGTATACTTTACTAAACAAAATTCTACTTGGATACATGGAGGAGTCACATACCGAGAGCAATGCCCCAAATCTCAGCAGCTGAGATGGGCTGAACAAAGAGATCGAAATCGCGAGGAAGAACAGCAAGAACTCGAGTGTGAGAGAGAAAAACGAGCTGAGTGATGCAAGAGGAAGAAGTGGTAGGTGGGGGAACTGCTGGAGGGCCAAGGGTGCCCCACCTCAGTGGCTGGCGCGGCCAAGGGGCAGCCGCGCCACCATGTGGTTTGACCCCATGGTGGGTCCCCTTGGTCAGCACCAGGCACTCCCACGATGCTCTTTGAAAAATAGGACCAATGGTATAATTTTTACAGATTTTTGAAAACTTTCAATTTGCATGAAATCTGGATATTAAATTAATAAAACTTGGGCAGAAAAATTATTTTTAAAATTCAAAACAACTAAACTTTTGCAACCTAATTATCACTACAGGAGGTAAAACAAAGTTGAAGAAAGAAATGCTGTTTAGCTCTTTCATGTATGCAAATACATTTGATAACAAGGTTGATCAAGTCTTGGCACCAAATAAATTTACATGACACAAATGATTTAAACATCATGAAACACTCATGTTACCTTGTATTGTATTGATATGGATCCAATCATAATGTTTTGATATCCTTCTTGATGATCATATATAGGGCAATCAATACTTCCCACTTTGATAGTTTTAAAATTGGAGATGGTATTGACTCCATAAATCTTGTCAACTTTCTTGGGGAAATAAACAGTATGTTCTTTATCATTAACATTGAAAGTTACTTTTCCTTTATTGCAATCAATAACAGCACCTGCAGTATTTAGAAAAGGTCTTCCAAGAATAATAGACATATTATCATCTTCAGGCATTTCAAGAACAACAAAATCAGTCAAAATTAAACAATTGTTAGCCACTTGAACAGGGACATCCTCACAAATGCCAACAGGAACAGCAGTAGATTTATCAGCCATTTGCAAAGATATATCAGTAGGTATCAATTTATCAAGATAGAGTCTCTTATAGAGAGAAAAAGGCATAACACTAACTCCTGCTCCCAAATCACATAAAGCAGTTCTAACATAATTATTCTTGATGGAGCAAGGGATGGTTGGTATACCTGGATCTCCAAGCTTCTTAGGAACCTTGCCATTGAAAGAATAATTAGCAAGCATAGTAGAAATTTCCTCATTAGGAATTTTCCTCTTGTTAGAAACAATATCTTTCATATACTTTGAGTAAGGAGGCAATTTAATAGCATCAGTCAAAGGAATTTGCAAAAACAAGGGTTTCATCCATTCACAAAATTTATTATAATGTTCTTCTTCCTTTGATTTTAGTTTCTTAGTTGGAAAAGGCATTTGCTTTTGAACCCAAGGTTCCCTTTCATTACCATGTTTCTTAGCAATGAAGTCTTCCTTAGTGTACTTTGTGTTTTTAGTATGCTTTTCAGGTTCCTTTTCACTAACTTCTTTATCAAGAGCATCATTTTTATCCTTATCACTATCAAGTTCATTACCACTTTCAGTTTCAGCATCAGAGATAGATATACTATTAGGATCATTAACAGTTTCAGAGGATTCTACAACATTTTTATGTTTCTTCTTCTTCTTTTTCTTAGAAGGAGAAACTGGATTTTCAGCTAGTTGAGAATCTTGTTCAATTCTTTTAGGATGTCCCTCAGGATATAAAGGATCCTGAGTATGAGCTCCACTTCTAGTGCTAACATAGACAGGTTTTAATTTTTCCTTAGAAGCATTGGCTAACATGTCTTGTTGCACTTTAGTGAGTTGATCAATTTGAGTTTGAACCATATGGAAATGTTTAATAAGCATCTTAACATCATTGGAGGTTCTCTCCACAATATCATGCAACTTACTAATAGCTTGAAAGTTTTCATGCAAATGATTCTCTACTCTCATATTAAAATTATCTTGCTTAATAACATAATTATCAAATTCATCTAAGCATTGATCAGGTGGTTTAGAGTAGGGAATATCTCCTTCATCGAACCTGTGGAGAGAGTGAACCTCAATTATGGATGGATGAGGAATTGGCTTACACAAATCTTCAATAGGTGGAAGGTTCTTCACATCTTCAGATTTAATACCCTTCTCAATGAGAGTCTTCTTGGCCTCCCTCATTGTTTCATCATTCAATTCAATCATACCTCCCCTCTTCTTTGATATTGGTGTCGGTGTAGGTGTGGGGGTCGGCGCAGGTAGAGTCCAATCATCATAATTCTGGCTGATTTTAGCCAATAATTCTTCAGCTTCTTCAGGGGTTCTTTTCCTGAAAACACAACTAGCACAACTATCCAGATATGCTCTAGATTCAATAGTTAGTCCACTGTAAAATATATCAAGTAGATCATGCTTTTCCAAATCATGTCCAGGCCGAGCTCTGATAAGAGAGCAAAACCTTGTCCATGCCTCTGGAAGTTTCTCTTCATCTTCCTGGTCAAAGTTATAAATTCTCTGCAAAGCATCATGTTGAGCACTAGCAGGGAAATATTTCTGAAAGAAAACATCAAGCAAACCAGTAGGACTAGTAATAGAACCAGGAGACAAGTTGTTATACCAAGCTTTAGCATCATCTTTTAATGAGAAAGGAAAAATCTTAGCAACAAAATAGCTACGCTTCTTAATATCATCAGAAAATAAGCCACTCAAAGTAGAGAGCTCATTCATGTGCTCTACAGCACTTTCACTCTTAGTGCCACAAAAAGGAGTTTTCTCAACAATAGATATATGAGATAAATCAAGAGAAAAATCATAATCCTTATCTTTAATGTTTATAGGAGAAGTGGCAAACTTAGGATCAGGTGACAACTTGTATTTAACAGCATGTTGTGCAAGAAAATTTCTCATATTACTTGCACCAGTAGTAGCATTACATTTATCAATAAAATCATCATCAAGTTCCACATAAGTTTCATCAGGATCATCATCACAAGTATAATCCCTTAACTCAGGTGAATAAACAGGAGTAGTAGGACTTCCATTAGGTGTTCTAGTATTTTCAAGTTGTTTAGACTTAGCAATAGCAGCATCTAAAAGTGGACCTAATGAAATATTCTCATCAATCACAGTAGAAGCATCATCAACATTATCAGAGGCAATTTCAGATTCAGCAGTAGTACCAACACGTGAAGATTGTGGTGGTGTAACAAGTTGACTCAATACAGATGGTGAGTCAAGAGCAGCAGAGGTACTAAGTGTCGTACCTTTTCTTGTAGTGGATGGCAATACATGGACCCTCTCATCACGAGCTTTACCCATGATGAATAAATTTCAGCGAGCAATATAGATCACAAGTGAACTCACAAATAAAGCTATGCTCCCCGGCAACGGCGCCAGAAAATAGTCTTGATGACCCACAAGTATAGGGGATCGCAACAGTCTTCGAGGGAAGTAAAACCCAATTTATTGATTCGACACAAGGGGAGCCAAAGAATACTTGAGAGCCTTAACAGCGGAGTTGTCAATTCAGCTGCACCTGTGAATAGTCTTGCTCGACACAGATTATCAGTAGCAACAGTTTTATAGCAGTAGTAGCGGTGAAATAATAGCAGCAGTAAACAGAGACAGCAGTAGTGATTGCAGTAAACAGTAGGATTAAAACACTGTAGGCATAGGGATGGATGAACGGGCGCTGCATGGATAAGATAGCTCATATAATAATCAAGACATAGGCATCTATTATATATTAAAAGTAAATTACGGGCTCACCAGAAAAAAGAGAATTACGCTAGAAATTACCACAAAAATCAGAAACATCTGGCCGCCTAATTTTTACCCCAATAAACCACAGCCAATTGATCTTGCTAACCGAAGTTGAAAATTACCCACCTATGCCATTATGGAAAATACCTATTCGTTTCTCATTCCCGTGAAAAGAAAAGAAAAAACTACATCTTTCTCCTCGCGCGGCGGCGGCTGCGGCTGCGGCGTCGTCTACAATTTAGACCTACGAGACGCCGATCTCCAGATCGAGTGCGTCATGTACGTACTACAGAGAATGAAAGAAACAGCAGTGGTCGCATGGGCCGCCCTCAAGCCATTCTTCGCTGCAGTTTTTTCCTAGGTTTTCTGGTGATTGATCTTTGGCTGCCCTTTCTTTGATTGATTACAGGTCGATGGAATCGGGGTGATGGAGGAAGCGAGGATGAGCTGCCACTACTGCGTGAGCCGCATCACATCCACGCCCAAGTGCGTTGCCGGCCGACCGGCCGGCGGCCGCAGTACATGTGAGTACTTGATCGATCCCTTCCATGCCTACGGCAACAGTAAGCGTTCATCTGGATTGACAAGTACCTTTGTCAACGCTACTCTCTCAGGTCATCGTAGCCAACTATAAGCACACTCCTGGGCAATCCGTTGCCTCCATCTGAGAGGAGGTGCATTAGCGTCAGAGCTAGCAAGAAAAAGTGGCCGGCCGTTCGTGTGGTTGGAGCTCAACGAACTGCAGTTGTTGTCAAAGAGCAATGAAGCCCATGGGCGTGCAGGTTATATTCTTTTTGCGTTCTTCAGCCGCAATTTTCTTGTCATGTCCGACAACAGGTCAGAGAACAGCAACCTTTGTAATTCAAGTGACAAAAATAGTAATGTTTGGCATACAAGTTGATACGTTTTAAAATAGATTTTGGTAACTTAAGGTTAAGAGTACCAAGAGTGAAAAACACGATGCAATAGATATGACAAAAGAAATGCGAGCTCGCAAACAAGAGGTTCTAGATATCTTAGCTTGATTTGATTATTCGCAATGAGGACAGCACTCAGAATAATAGTCTATTTATTGTGGAACCTGCACCAACATAAAACTCAGCTGTTCAATCAGTTAACATAAAAATCTTAACTGTAGGCTTTTTAACAAAAGGACAGTTAAAAATTACATTGATCCTGATAATAAATGATTCCAGGTCAACAAAGTTGCTTTTCGTAGGTACTTTATAATTAAGTTGAAGTTGATCAAATATGTCACATGCTCGCTTCTGCCCTGTAAGCCTTTACAATAATTGTTCATAATTCTGAAGATTGGTCTGTAGCTGATGTTGCTCATTTTTTAGGTACTCGGTCTGTGCTACAAGCATGATGATGTGCTGAAACGGCCCAATTCATCTGCAACATATTTTCAACAGAGGTTCCTTCATTCAGAAGAGCAGGATATGACATCGAAGTCAAAGCAGCAGGTTAGGTTGAACTTTAGGCTTTTAAACCAGATTTTCATAATTAGTAGGATTAACTTCAAATGAATGGTTTGTGATTCAATCAATGCAATGTTACAATCGTTGCTTCCATTGGATCCCTGGTAATGGATAGCTGGTGGCTATGATCTATTATCATCTAAATACTAATGCATGTAGTGTTTGATATATTTTTTGTTAAATTGTTTCACGGACAGATATGAGCAATGGAAGCTTTCGTGCTTATGCATGTTAATGCAGTGTTTTTAGTGTGATAGGACGACATCTTTATACTTAATGTTTCTTTTAAATTGATTATCCCATGATATTTATTTACGTACCAAGTTGTGATATTCTTTATTTCTCTGATAGTGTGAAAATTAACTTCTTAGCCCTGTCCAGCCATGGGAGTTCGTTGGACGACTACCAGAGTACTCATGGATTTTTTTTAGACATAGTTCGAGAATAACTCGGTTGATTAGGCATAGTTTAGCTGTGACACATCTATACTTCTTGCCTTCTTCCCATTTATTTATGGTTCTGGACACCGATTGGATTGTTTTTGCTACGGTAGGCTGTGCACGATCCTAAATTAAGTGGAGCAGCAATACATGTATGCATGAGCATGCCGACGTATGAACGTGAGATGAAGCTGGGTCGACACTTCTGCTGAATTCAGATCAGCTACAAGATGGTGGTATTTACACATTGGTTTAATGGGCACTGTCCCGAACAAGGGTTAGGATAATCTTATGCAGCTTGGGTCCTTTTTCAGTTGTCCAGTTAAATAGAGTACAACAATCCATGGGCAGCATGGCAGTACATTGGTTATGTTGAAGGAACAAATGTGAGTTTTTATATTTTACAGGATTCTCTGATTTCGCACTAGGTAAATCTAATGGATTTTAGATAAAGCATGCATATTGCTGTATTATTACAACTTTCTAAATGTCCAGTCGCTCTCATCTGTATCCAGAGGTCTGAACTTCGGTTGCAGTTAGTAACACAGATGTATTTTATTTGAATTTCTATGGCTTGACATTTATTCCCTCATGCTGAGACAATGAAATCAGAATTACTCTATGGGACTTCTGAGGTTAACTTCGTTTGGATCCTGATGAATGTATATATATTGGTACTCTCCAATCGTGTAAATGTTATTTTAAGGTTGATGCAAAATGCAGACTGAAACATTGTTTATATCCTCTTGCATTTTCGCAGGCCCGGGCTTCTGGCCAAGATATTTATGTGGATTTCTTCATACGTGGTGATTTGGTAGATGATGTGTTTCATCTTGAAAGGATAATCTCATCAACAATGTTCATCTGAGCTTGAAATATTCTCTAAGGTAATGGGAAATTATAATTCTGCTGTCGATAGCAGCCATGTATAGATAGTGAAAATTGAATTCCTTTGCCTTAAATTGCAAGGTAGGTTTTGTCTAGGTACCTATAAAAAGTAGGAGCTTATGAAATCATGGGATAGAGCAGAGCAACCTACCATGCTGCCCATACTGTCCTACAGCATACGACGCCCACATATTCCGACAATTAACTTTACCATCATTTCGACAATTAATATCCGGGTTATGTACCATTAGAAATTTATTTTGAATGAGAATTCATTGTCATAATTCCTGTGGCCCATGACCAATTTGAAATGCCTTGACGCCTTATAATCTAGCAAAAAGGGGTAGTTTGTGAGTGTAGTACTTATATATGTTGGAGAATGAGAGAAGATGTGATAAATATGGGAAAATTATTGGAAATGATCAATAGATTGGCATGCATACCTTATAGAACGAAGCAAGAGAAACATTTTATGATTTATAGTCTTAAATTTACGATAGCTACATCATCACGAAAATCTGCACTATGTGTATACCCTTTAAGTAATTACACAACTAATGTTTTAAATTAGGTGCAGAAAATGTAGATAAATAGTGTTTATGATTAGGTGAAGAAATCTTCCTTAATTTGGTATTTGGACTGATAATTTATTGACTGCACAAGACTCTGGAATGGTATCGAATTAGAATCAACTTAATCACTTCAAATCATAGATGAGGCTAGAATTTTTTGAATTATCCTTTTCCCTTACATATCCTTGGTAAATGTCTCACTGGATCTTCACTAACGTATAATTAGAGAACATAGGAGGTATATCCCCTCTTAGCGTAGTTTTTACCATGAAAAGTCCATGAACTGCAGGTATGTTTGATAGTTTAAGTAGCAAAATTAAGTTGTATCATTGTTTGGTAATTAGCTCCAAATCCTTATATGTTTTCTTCAAAAGGATAAAATCTGCACCATGATAACACAACAATAAAAATGCAACTAAATGAGGGCATGTTCGCAAGAGAATTATTTCTCGGTAGGCTTTAATAAAAAAGATAAAATTTGACTTAAAACGCAAAACATCATAAACAAATACCATTCTTCCAATCAGTCTCACATATATAAACTAAATAATCTCCATGGTACATAAAAAGTAGGTGAAATTTCTCTTCCACAAAGAGACATTGAGAACGATCGCATGACCCAAAATTATATATTCGACGGATGCATATATGCAGTAGAAATAACTCTCAACATTTAGTACGGGTATACATACAACACCTTTTTCCTTTGTTTTGGAATATGACATACATTTCTTGGTAAAATATATGTCCTATATTTTCAAATGCAAATAATATTTATTTCATGAGGTGGAAATGCTCCTAATATATATCAAATGGAAAAACATTCTTATAGTATACATTTTAATGAAAATATATGTAAAATCTAATATTCAAAGTTTCATAGGAGACCATACTCATAATGAATCATTTAAGTATGAAATGGAATTATTATTCCTTGATATAATAGTTTGGAAAATATATGCTAAACTAATATGTACCACGTGGAACATTTCTTTGCCTACCTCAATCTTCAAATGAAGAGGCCAATTGTTGGTCTTGAAAAAGAAATATTTCATGCTCTTAGTGTTTCACAATGATATGCTACATAGCTGCCACTTTATGTACTCCCTCCATCCACCAAAGGATGTCTCAACCTAGACCAAATTTACATGTATCTAGACATAATTTAGTGTGTTGATACATGCAAATTTGGGCTAGATTGAGACATCTTTTTGTGGACGGAGGGAGTAGTCGAATTTAAAATCTAATCACACCTTCTTTTTGTGTTATATAATAAGTTAGTTCTATGATTTTCCTCCAGTTTCGTAGCAGCATGAAGCCACTGAAGAAGCAGAGCATTTGAAGAGACTGGGCAACACTGAGTCATAGCGATGTTACTTACACTATATATTTGTACAGAATCATAGGACATCACTAATTTAAATGTCAAAACATTTCGATGGTGTTTAGGCTTCACATGGCTAGATTAGAACCCTAACATTTTATTACATTTGCGCAGTTGGTTAACTTTTGTAACAAATCAGATTGTAGTGTTTTAATTTAAGTTAATTGTACGATTATTACGTCATATTAAGCGCAATTGTTTATCAATGATAAAGTACTTAAAGTTGTTTATCCCATATTCATCAATCTTTGCTTATTACTAAGTTTCATCTTTAAATAAATAAGTAGAGAATACATATTGTGTATGCCTAAGGATCGTTGAATAACACATAAAAATATGTCATTTAAAAACAACTAAGATGTTGCCCGCGCATGGCGCGGGCCACTTTGCTAGTTGCAGATAATAATGATAAAGCATCCAAGTACTAAGTAAACGTAGGCATGTGTTCCGTATATAGTCGTACGTGCTCGCAATGAGAAACTTGTACAACATCTTCTGTCCTACCAGCCGGTGGCAGCCGGGCCTCAAGGGAATCTACTGGTAATTAAGGTACTCCTTTTAATAGAGTACCGGAGCAAAGCATTAACACGCCGTGAACACATGTGATCCTCACATCGCAGCCATTCCCCTCGGCTGTCCCAATTATTGTCACTTTGGGACCGCGGGTTCCGGACAACAATATGTGTATACAACTTGCAGGTATGATCAATAAACAGTGCATATCATTATGAAACAATAACATGTTCAGATCTGAAATCATGACACTCGGGCCCTAGTGACAAGCATTAAGCTCAACAAGTTGCAACAACATCAATAAGTACTAATAGCGGATACTGGGCACCATGCCCTAATGATCTTATAGCTTATTACATGAACAATCTCATCCAATCCCTACCATCCCCTCAGCCTACAGCAGGGAATTACTCACACATGGATGGGGGAAACATGGATGGTCGATGGAGAAGCGTCGGTGATGATGATGGCGATGATCTCCTCCAATTCCCCGTCCCGGCGGAGTGCCAGAACGGAGTTTCTGGTCCCCGAAATAGGTTTCGCGATGGTGGCGGCGTACGGTGATGTTTCTGGATGAAGTGGACGACCCCCCGACGTTTTTAGGTCAGAAGGGTTAAGTAGTCAAAAGATGGGCTCGGGGAGGTGGCCGAGGCGCCCTCCTCAGTGGCTGGCGCGGCGGGCCCCCTGGCCGCGCCGCCCTGTGGTTTGGGCCACTCGTGGCCCATCTCCGCCTCCTCTTCTGGCTCCGTGAGTCTTCTGGTAAAATAGGAGGTTTGCGATCTTTTCTGGTGTTTTTCCCGAAAGTTGACTTTCTGCACAAAAACAAGACACCAGGGCAATTCTGCTGAAAACAGCGTTAGTCCGCATTAGTTGTATTCAAAACACACAAGTTAGAGGTAAAACAATAGCAAAAGTGTTCGGGAAAGTAGATACGTTTTGGACGTATCAATAAGCATCCATAGACAAAAGCACATGATATCAACTAAATGAGATGAAGAGCGTGTTGAAAGCTTGCCATGTGACAGCACATATGGGCTAACTTCCAACCCAAAACATTCATCAAGTCACAAACATCATAATCTTAATCACAATGGGTCAAGTTTTATTATGCAAATAAAAGAACATTGTGCATCAAGTTCGTGAGAGCTATATAACCAACTTTTTCCATTGCAATCAATAACATAAACATTTTCATTCAGAGGTAAGATAACACAAACAACATGTTAAACATACTCGGAATAGCATAAAGCCAATAGGTAGATATGGTGGACTCACTGGAATAACTTTGGTTGAAGGTGTTGGAAACAAGTTTTTGGTTGTTGGAGTTTTTGGGCTAGCAAAAGGGAGAAAGTTGACCATCTAGATGCATGCATGAGTGTCCATAGAACTAACTAATCCATGTCAAACCAAGTAAAATAACAATCAGCACCAAAACATGAATAAGTGATAGCTCTACAAAAAGAATTTGCAAACTATTACTCATAAACAAGCTCATGAATCATGCAACTATATGTATCATTAAAAATCAAGTCAAAAATCCCTTTTCCCAATATTATAAAAGCATCCAACATATTTCAACCCATATTTCCAGTAGCTCTCTCATATAAATTGATAGTGTGGTGGTCTCTCAAGACTCAAACAAAAAAAAAACGACGCTCCAAGTTTATGCGATAAAGTGTTTCGATCGAAAAACAGAAGTTGGACGTGTGCAAACCGAGAGTGTGTAGATCCAGCGGGGTTGTCTTCACATCCCCAAGCGTATGGTCTTCACCATCCTTGGATAGCTCTTGGTGCATCTCCTCCAATCCCTGTGAAAAAACTTCAAAACACCGTTTCTCCCATCTCTTTTCTGTGGGGTGCATTAATAGTGATAAACAAATAGGTTCCTTGCTGCATATAATCCTTGAAAAAAATCATATGAATGTCCAGAAAGTATATAATGTTGTATGCCTACTCATAAACTCAATTGGATCAAAAAGATTCAACTTAAAAGCTCAAAGCATGCATCAAACAAAATGGGACAGAATCTGTCCAGAAAAACAGCAGCAGCAAAACGTATTTTTCTACCTACCAAACTTTCTCGAAAAATTCCTAAAAAAATCATGCATACAGAGGATGAAAAGTTGCAACTACAGTTCAAATATGAGCTCATTCGGAGTTATATAATAAGAATTAAAAATCATACCGTGCACTGACTTGTGCAGGAATAAAATCTCCGAACGCTATAAGCAACTTTTTCAAACCAAAAAGGGTAAAACTTGGCACTTTATTGAAAACTCCAGAACCTAAACTATAAACAAAGTCTCTTGGTACAGCAAGAGGACACAAAGAAAATCATACATAAAAATAACCGGGTTGCCTCCCGCAAAGCGCTTTCTTTATAGCCATATAGCTAGGCTTCTTACTTGTTGTTTTATTGTGGACGAAGCTCATGCGGGAGCTTGAACTTTGGTGGTTCCCTCTTCCTTGGAAATTGTTCGATGCACTTCTTGTGTGGAAACTGAAACTTTACATTCCCTTCCTTTGAATCAATGATAGCACCTGTGGTACGAAGAAAAGGTCTTCCAAGAATAATAGGACTAGAGGTTTTACTCCCCATGTTCATGATTAGAAAATCCACATGCACAAAAGTCATATGTAACTCTACTATAACATCACTTACTTTTTCCAAAGCATGTTTAATAGAGTCATCAGCAAGTGCTAGTTCAATAGAGCATTTTTCAAGATTTTTCAATTCAAGCACTTCATATAGTTCTTTAGATAAAACAGAGACACTAGATCCTAGATCAAGTATGGCATGGTGTGTCTCTTTTCCAATAGTTACTAGTACCTTAGGTATCCACATATCCCCAAGCTTAGGTGGTATCATAGCCTCTTGGTTGTACCTAGCAATCTTTTCTTTCAAGACATGATTAGCAATATAAGAACCAAAACCTGCTTGGTTAGTGTTGATGGAAGGATCACTTGCAAATTTTTGTAAGATAGATATCAATTCATGCAAGCTACAATTTTCTAAGTCAAGCAAAGGATCCTTGTCTTCATTAAGCATTTTAACTTCCTCAACTTCAACCTCTTTCATTACCCCAATAGATTCTTTAGCAACTATCTCTTGCTCATGAATGTGTTCCCAAGACTTATTGATAACCTCTTGGCAATATTTTATTGTTTCCTCATGTTTTTGGGCTGTAATGATGCTCTTTAATGATGAGACTTCTGTTGGGAATCGTAGGCAGAAAAAAAAAATTCCTAGCAACGATAACCATAAACTAGCCAAGATCTATTCTATGCAGATATACTATACGGAAGGAGAACGGAATACATACCCTTGTAGACCGAAAGCGGGATCACATCCCCGCACGAACATTGACGATGAAGACGATGTAGCCGACCTCAAGGTCGTGTAGTGGAAGTAGACAGCTCCCAGCGCCAAACGATGGCGCCTCGCGGTTCCACACACGTACGGTGTGGATGACGACCTCCGGGCTCCAGATCCAGCAGAGCAGCGGAAGCGGAAGAGTGGATCTAGCAGCACGGCGGTGTGCAAACTAAAGAGAGACTTCTCTCCTCGTACAAAGCTCCAGAATCGGAACCCCGTTCAAGGTAGGAGAGAAGAAGAGAGGAGATGGGCAATTTTCAAGGCATGGGGGCACTCCTATATTAAGGAGAGGGAGGGAGGCCAACCCCCTTGGTTCCCCATGTGGGACTATTCCCACATGGGGGGTGCGCCGGCCATGGGGGGGTGCGGCTGCCCTAGTGGGCCCCATGTGGCCCACTAGGGTGGCAGCCCCCCTTTTTTTTTTTTTTTTTTTTCTTTTTTTTCTTTTTCCCGAATGGGCCTCTAAGGCCCATTTAACTTTTAATGCCTTTTAAATTCGAAATTAATTAAATAAAACATGTATTTAATCATTAATAACACTTATTAATATTAGATACATATTATTTAATTCATTCGGACCCCGAAACATATTTCGTGGCCTCCGATCAATCATCGGACAATTACCGGAACACTTCCGGAGCTCCAGAACACTTCCGGAGTTCCTGTTTCTCATTCTCTCTAAATCCAATCTAATCGTCACCCACCCTTAAGTGTGTTACCCCACGGTTCGGGATCACTCCAGACATGATCGAGACTCTCTCTCCGATCAATCGACTAACAGCGGAATCTGGATATCCATGATAGCCCCTGTGTGTCCACGAATGTCTCTTTATTCGTTTGAACCTGTAGACGTCCAGTTTCAATCTCTTGCCTGGTGATACTTAGATTGTCGAGTGTCGTTCTCCGGTATCACATTTTACCGAGCTTGACCTCATCCTTGACAATCTATCTTCTCTCGTCTGTGATGTTACATCCCCGTGACCTAGTCACATGCTTGCAAGCTCATTAGATGTAATCTCACCGAGTGGGCCCAGAGTATCTATCCTGCTATGCGGATTGGCAATTCCCGCTATTGATTACTCGCCCCGACTACTTCCTTCCAATACCCGAAGGTGTCACCCTTATTGTCGTGCGTATGAGACATGACGTTAGGTGCGATCAGCCGTATCTTTCAGAAGCAGCGACTTGATATAATCTCACGGTCCAAGATCTGAAACTACGTTTCTATATATTTTGGGTATGTCCATCAAATCATTCACCCAATGATATGACTCCGTTGTTAACCGGTTAATGCCCATGATCAGGAAACCTTGATCATCTGTTACACAACGAACTAGTCAAGTAGAGGCTACTAGGGACCTGGTTGTTTCTATACCACACGTGTATTATGTTTCCGAGTAATACAGTTATAGCATGGTATTAAAACGTATTATGAACAATAAGAGATATGACAAATAAAATCACTTTATTAATTGCCTCTAGGGCATATCTCCAACAGTCTCCCACTTGCACTAGAGTACAAATTAATCTAGTTTACAACTTGGTAAAAGCTTGACACCAATAGCATTGCGGTGTTCTTCATGCTTGTCTCGTGGAAGAGGTTTCGTCAACGGATCTGCAACATTCAGGTCCGTGTGTATTTTGCAAATCTTTACATCGCCTCCCTTGACGTACTGTATGACATGGAAGCGTCGGAGAATATGTTTGGCGGTGGAGTGAGACCTTGGTTCCTTCACGTTGGCAATGGCCCCTGTGTTGTCGCAGAAGATAATCACAGGGTCTCGCGCACTGGGGAACACTCCAAGTTCGATGATGAACTTCCTGAGCCAAACAGCTTCATTTGCAGCATCCGTTGCAGCAATATACTCCGATTCCATTGTAGATTGGGCGACTATGGGTTGCTTCCCACTTCTCCAGCTCACAGCGCCTCCGTTCACCTTAAACACATAGCCTGTTTGCGATTTCGAGTCATCGGGATCTGTGCAGAAACTTGCATCAACGTAACCTGTTACGCCAAGTTCCTCTTCACAGCCTCCATAAACAAGAAACATGTCCTTGGTATACTTAAGATACTTCAGTATGTTCTTAACAGCTATCCAATGATCCTTGCCAGGATTACTCTGGAATCGACTCGTCAGACTAAGAGCCAATGCCACATCGGGTCGAGTACTTAACATGGCATACATGATCGATCCTATAGCCGAAGCATATCGAGTGCCATCCACCTCAGCTTTTCAAGAGCCGTCCGTGGACACTGAGCCATGCTCAATGTTTTTCCCTTGACAACTGGCACAAGACCCTTCTTTGCCAAATGCATATTGAACTTCTTCAATATCTTATCAAGGTAAGTACTTTGACATAACGCTAGTAGGCGCCTGGGTCTATCACGATAGATCTTAATGCCTAATACGTATGCAGCTTCTCCTAAGTCCTTCATTGAAAATTTACTGTTTAAATATTCCTTCACGCTTTTCAGAAGTTCCACATCATTCCCAATTAGTAATATATCATCCACATATAGAACTAGGAATGCAACTGAGCTCCCACTCATTTTCTTATAAATGCAGGTCTCTTCCATTTTGGACAAATCCAAAACCTTTGATCACCTCATCAAAGCGAAGATTCCAGCTCCGAGATGCCTGCTTCAGTCCATAAATGGAACGCTGAAGTTTGCATACCTTGCCAACATTTCCTGGACTGACAAAACCTTCAGGTTGTACCATATACAACTCTTCCTCAATGTTGCCATTTAGGAACGCTGTTTTGACATCCATCTGCCATATCTCATAATCATGATATGCAGCTGTTGCTAGCAAAACCCGAATAGACTTTAGCATCGCTACCGGTGAAAACGTTTCATCGTAGTCAATTCCATGAACTTGTCGGAAACCTTTTGCGACAAGCCGAGCCTTATAGACGGTCACATTACCGTCAGCATCAGTCTTCTTCTTAAAGATCCATTTATTCTCGACGGCCTTGCGCCCTTCGGGAATCTCCACCAAAGTCCATACTTTGTTGTCATACATGGATTCTATTTCGGATTTCATGGCCTCAAGCCATTTCTCGGACTCGGGTCCTTCCATCGCCTCTTTGTAATTTGTAGGTTCGTCTTGTTCAATTAACATGACGGTGCAAACAAGATTACCGTACCACTCAGGAGAAGTACGGGTTCTTCCAGACCTACGAGGTACAATAGCCTCCTCGACATTTTCTCCCACTTCATCTGTTATGAAGGACGGTTCAGGAACTGTTTCCGTTGCGCCACTCGGTATTTCGAGTTCAGGATCAACTATCTCGTCGAGGTCTATTTTCCTCCCACTTACTCCTTTAGCGAGAAACTCCTTCTCGAGAAAGGTGCCGTTTCTAGCGACAAACGTTTTGCCCTCGGCTTGGTGGTAGAAGGTGTACCCTATGGTTTCCCGTGGATACCCTACAAAGACGACCTTTTCCGATTTTGGTTCTAGTTTGTCAGGCTGCAATTTCTTGACATAAGCCTCACAACCCCAAACTTTCAGGAACGACAGCTTAGGTTTCGCACCATGCCATACCTCATACGGTGTCGTTTCCACGGATTTAGATGGAGCCCTATTTAAAATGAATGCGGCTGTTTCTAACGCATATCCCCAAAACGATACGGGCAAATCGGTAAGAGACATCATAGACCGTACGCTATCTAATAAAGTACGATTACGTCGCTCGGACACGCCGTTGCGTTGTGGTGTTCCGGCAGGCGTAAGCTGTGGCACAATTCCACAGGCCTTCAGATGTGTGCCAAACTCAAAACTCAAATATTCGCCACCACGATCGGATCGGAGGTGCTTTATTTTCTTGTTAAGTTGATTTTCAACCTCACTTTGAAATTCTTTGAACTTTTCAAAAGTTTCTGACTTGTGTTTCATTAAGTAGATATACCCGTATCTACTCAAGTCATCAGTGAAGGTTACAAAGTAACGATAACCATTGCGCGTTGATACGCTCATTGGGCCGCACACATCTGTATGTATAACTCCCAATAATTCCGACGCACGTTCAACGAAACCATTGAACGGTGACCTAGTCATCTTGCCCATGAGGCATGGTTCGCAAGTGTCAAGAGATCCAAAATCTAATGACTCCAAAAGTCCAGCTGAGTGGAGTTTCTTCATGCGCTTTACACCAATATGACCAAGTCGGCAATGCCACATATACATGGCGGTATCATCACTAAGTCTAATCCTTTTGGCATCTATGTTATGGATATGTGTACTACGATCGAGATTCAACAAGAATAAACCATTATTCACAGGAGCATCAACATAAAAGATATCATTCATCGAAATAGCACAACCATTTGATACTGAATTGAATGAATATCCGTCTTGCAACAAGCAAGAACCACTTATAATGTTTACACTCAGAGATGGCACAAAATAACACTTATTTAAAACCAAAACTAATCCCGAAGGTAGATGTAGAGGGAGCGTGCCGACGGCCATCACGTCAACTCTTGATCCATTGCCGACGCGCATCGTCACCTCGTCCTTTGCCAGGCGCCGACTATTCCGCAACTCCACCTGTGAGTTACAAATATGAGCAACAGAGCCGGTATCAAATACCCAGGTATTACTACGGGCGCATGTAAGGTACACATCAATAACATGTATATCAAATATACCTTTATCTCTCCCGACAATCTTGCCGGCCTTCTTGTCTTCCAGGTACTTGGGGCAGTTGCGCTTCCAGTGACCATCTCCCTTGCAGTAGAAGCATTCCACGCCAGGTTTGGGACCAGGTTTGTTAGCCTTGGATTTGGCAACGTGTTTGCCATCCTTCCTAGACTTCCAGTTCTTCCTTCCCTTGCCGCCAGATTTCTTAAAATCGACGGTCTTGTTGACCATCAACAGCGTGTGCTCCTTCTTGATTTCCACCTCAGCAGTCTTGAGCATCACGAACACCTCAGACAGGGACTTAGCCATGCCCTGCATGTTATAGTTCATGACGAAGCCTTTGTAGCTAGGAGGCAACGATTGCAGCACCCTATCAATCGCCAGCTCATCAGGAATCTTGCATTCCAGAGCGTTCAGGCGTTGAACGTAGCCAGACATTTTGACCACGTGCTCGCTCACACTGCTATGCTCTTCCATCTTGGCTGAGAAGAAAAGCTCAGAAGCTTCATACCTCTCAGCCTTAGCCTGCGGCGCAAAGACAGCCTTGAGATCAGAAATTATCTCAAAAGCACTCATCTTCTCAAAGCGCTTTTGCAGGTCGGCTTCCATGGCGTAGAGCATGCCACTCTGGACGAAGGAGGAATCCTCCGACTTGGTCTGATAGACCTTCTTCTCGTCATCGGAGGCGTCGTCTGCAGGAGGGTCACCTAGGGCGGCTTCAATGACGTAAGCCACCTTGTGGGGAGTGAGGAGGATCCTCAGGTTGCGGAACCAGGACATGAAGTTCGACCCATTGGTCTTAAGCTTTTCTTTCTCAAGGAACAGGCCAAGGTTAAAGGTGGGGCGAGACATCTACAATGGAATTTGCAAAACATAAGACGTTTGTTCATAATAAAATATGGGTTCAAGTTTTAGTAAAATTAAAACTACCAGAACTCCCACTCAAGACGAGTATCCCTCTCATCGTCTTAGTGATTACACAATCCCCATCCATTACGCTACCCCCATCGATCAGGCGAATAGCATAACTTCAAAGGTAGACATCGTATATCAATCACATCACCGTATGTGACTCGTGCTTAACCTTTCGGTACTTGTGTTCCGAGGCCATATACTGGTATATGCTAGGCTCGCCATAACACCCTTTGCCGTATTTGCGTGTGCAACGTGGCTTACACCCACTGTATGCGAACGAAGAGACGAGTGTAGACGAACGGGATCGAAACCCCAAACGACGTACCCCGTAACGTAGAACTTTATTGGTGGTGCACGACAGAGGGAGAACACTATTATCGGAATTTTGGGAGGGATCATCTTATATTACTACCGCCGTGTAACTAATATATAGACATATATATACACAATATAAGATGCACACAACTACATAACATCTAATATGAAATGTAATGCGACATGATATGGTCTTCTCCGCGCCGATGGTCTCCTTCGCGCCAACAGTTTATAAACAATTTAATAAACCTACCTTGACCATATCACATTGCCCCTGCAAAATAAAGTTAGACGCTTCTACTTTATCTTTTGCATATTTTACGTGGCTGCTAGGGCTTCCGTACAAGAACCGTTTCTTACCTACGAAAACAACCACAACAGCGATAAGACAATTGTCTCTATTACACCCCTTTCGGGGCCCTCCATTGTAAATGCGATATCAACTATTGTAGGAGATACAGACACCCGCCAGCCACATATACGGTACAAGCCATATGTCAGGTGTGGAACCAGTCTCGCGTAAGAGTACGCGTAAAGTCGGTCCGGGCCGCTTCATCCCACAATGCCGCGATATAAACAAGTACACGCTAGAGGGTAACAAATGTAGAATCGATGCCCACATTCAACATGTGTTCTAACCGTACAGATATATCTACGCATAGATCGGCTCTGATACCACTGTTGGGAATCGTAGGCAGAAAACAAAAAATTTCCTAGCAACGATAACCATAAACTAGCCAAGATCTATTCTATGCAGATATACTATACGGAAGGAGAACGGAATACATACCCTTGTAGACCGAAAGCGGGATACGTTCCCGCACGAACGTTGACGATGAAGACGACGAAGCCGACCTCAGGTCGTGTAGTGGAAGTAGACAGCTCCCAGCGCCAAACGATGGCGCCTCGCGGTTCCACACACGTACGGTGTGGATGACGACCTCCGGGCTCCAGATCCAGCAGAGCAGCGGAAGTGGAAGAGTGGATCTAGCAGCACGGCGGTGTGCAAACTAAGAGAGACTTCTCTCCTCGTACGAAGCTCCAGAATCGGAACCCCGTTCAAGGTAGGAGAGAAGAAGAGAGGAGATGGGCAATTTTCAAGGCATGGGGGCACTCCTATATAAAGGAGAGGGAGGGAGGCCAACCCCTTGGCTCCCCCATGTGGGACTATTCCCACATGGGGGTGCGCCGGCCATGGGGGGGTGCGGCTGCCCTAGTGGGCCCCATGTGGCCCACTAGGGTGGCAGCCCCCTTTTTCCTTTTTCCCTTTTTTTTCTTTTTCCCCGAATGGGCCTCTAAGGCCCATTTAACTTTTAATGCCTTTTAAATTCGAAATTAATTAAATAAAACATGTATTTAATCATTAATAACACTTATTAATATTAGATACATATTATTTAATTCATTCGGACCCCGAAACATATTTCGTGGCCTCCGATCAATCATCGGACAATTACCGGAACACTTCCGGAGCTCCAGAACACTTCCGGAGTTCCTGTTTCTCATTCTCTCTAAATCCAATCTAATCGTCACCCACCCTTAAGTGTGTTACCCCACGGTTCGGGATCACTCCAGACATGATCGAGACTCTCTCTCCGATCAATCGACTAACAGCGGAATCTGGATATCCATGATAGCCCCTGTGTGTCCACGAATGTCTCTTTATTCGTTTGAACCTGTAGACGTCCAGTTTCAATCTCTTGCCTGGTGATACTTAGATTGTCGAGTGTCGTTCTCCGGTATCACATTTTACCGAGCTTGACCTCATCCTTGACAATCTATCTTCTCTCGTCTGTGATGTTACATCCCCGTGACCTAGTCACATGCTTGCAAGCTCATTAGATGTAATCTCACCGAGTGGGCCCAGAGTATCTATCCTGCTATGCGGATTGGCAATTCCCGCTATTGATTACTCGCCCCGACTACTTCCTTCCAATACCCGAAGGTGTCACCCTTATTGTCGTGCGTATGAGACATGACGTTAGGTGCGATCAGCCGTATCTTTCAGAAGCAGCGACTTGATATAATCTCACGGTCCAAGATCTGAAACTACGTTTCTATATATTTTTGGGTATGTCCATCAAATCATTCACCCAATGATATGACTCCGTTGTTAACCGGTTAATGCCCATGATCAGGAAACCTTGATCATCTGTTACACAACGAACTAGTCAAGTAGAGGCTACTAGGGACCTGGTTGTTTCTATACCACACGTGTATTATGTTTCCGAGTAATACAGTTATAGCATGGTATTAAAACGTATTATGAACAATAAGAGATATGACAAATAAAATCACTTTATTAATTGCCTCTAGGGCATATCTCCAACAACTTCCTTAGTAAGCTGATCTACCCTTTCAAACAAAGCATCTTGTTTTTCAAACTTAGAGATAAATTCCTTATTAAGCTCTTTTTGGGTAGATATAAAAGATCTAATGGTGTTTTCCAAGTCACTAGAAACATTACCACTAGAAGCATATTTATTTGGCACATATGGGGGTTTATTATAAGAGTTTAATTGTTGTTACCATACCCATTATTACCATAGTTCCTAATGAAGTTGACATCAATATTTTCAGAATTGTTTCCAACTAGTTCTTGCAAAGGAACATTTTCAACACTAGGTTTATTAAGCAAAGCAAGAATAGTATCCATCTTAGATGACAAATCATTAGTTTCTTCAATAGAGTTCACTTTCTTAGAAGGATTAGGTGCCCTATCAGTATGCCATTGACTATAGTTTTGTAAAATGCTTTCCAATATATTTTTAGCTTCTACTATAGTCTTACTCATAAAAGCACCTCCAGCAGCAGAATCAAGTATGTTTCTAGACATGTAGTTTAAACCATTGTAGAAAGAGTGTAATATGGTCCATTCATTAACTCCATGTGAGGGACAAGTTCTAAGCATAAGTTTTATCCTATCCCAAGCCATAGCAACATGTTCATTTTCATTTTGCCTAAAAGAAAGGATGTTGTTTCTATTTTGCAAAATTTTAACAGGGGGATAATATTTCTTAATGAAAGCTTCTTTTAGATCATCCCAAGAATTAATACTACCAGATGGCAAGGAATGCAACCACTCTTTAGCTTTTCCTCTAAGTGAAAAAGGAAATAACTTCAGTTTTAGGATATTACTTTCCACATTTTTAAACTTTTGCATGTCACATATTTCAACAAAGTCATGAAGATGCATAGAGGCATCCTCCATAGCACTACCACCAAATTGTTCCCTAGTTATCAAGTTCAACAAACTAGGACTTACTTCATAACTCTCAGCATTTATCTTAGGTGTGGCAATAGCTCTCGTGATAAATTGATCATTAGGAGTGTTTGTGTAGTCACACAACTTAGTTCTTTCTCACATTTTAGCAAGTTTTTTTTTTGTATTTTTAATTTTTTATGCAAAACTGAAATAAATATGATATGATATGCAATGACACTAACAAAACAAATAAATTGCTTTGTAAGTAAAGATGGATAAGATGGTGCTCACGTAGGTGCAACCTCCCCAAGCTTAGGTGTTAGCACAAGTTGGTGACGTTGACTTTATTGTGAGATGAATGCGATGATGCACACCCTTGGATAAATCTCTCAGCTACGATTCCCGGCAACGGCGCCAGAAAACGTCTTGATGGTCCCGAAGAGCAAGGCTTTGATACCTGCAAAAGTAAACGGAATTAGGTTGAGACTCCAAGTGCAGAGTGTATAGTAAGTGGAAGACAGTTTTCCCCACGAGGGGTGACTCGAGAGTTTAATATCGAACTCTCGGGGAATCTGAAGTGGTAGATTTATCTTCTTATCCTTCTTTTGGTTACCTACAAAACAAGGTTAGATGTTTTGGTCCTCAACCTCACCTGTGGTTGTCAAGCACAAGGTGTAAGAATGATATCAGGATAGTTATGCAATGCAAACAAGAAATAAATATGCAATGATGGTGGATGCAATGGTAAATGATATTTTTGGGTTTTGAATGATGTATGCAAGATGAAAAGTATTTTTGTATTTTCGGATTTAATGATGGCTGAAAATAGAAAAGTGGTATATGGTGTTGGAAAGGTGTTTCTTATGATTAAAAATGGACTGGGGTTCATGGTTTCACAAATGCACTCTCTTTATAAAGTGGTAGACAATGGAACATACACAGTTAACATATGAGATTGCAACACAGGGTTTGATAACAAGTTACTTAGATATATGGCATCACGTCCTAACATAGAGATCTTTTGGTTATTAACCTCTCTTATACTCCACCAAGATGCGAACTAAATCATAACACCTCAGTAATTAAGATAACTCAGAGTATAGCATTAAGTATCATGACATGAAGTGAAAATAAGAACATGCTAGATCTAGTCATGGAGTAGTGGCAATGGTCACGCCCACATCCCCGGTAGCATGGTATTTTAGTTTATCCCTAGTGAGGCAACAAAGTAAGGTAAAGATACCAAAGTGGATCGCAGAACTTTCTCTCACGTTCACTGCACTAGCCACCCCCCGTTACTCCAACTAATGCACACGTTCTCCCACACACGCTCTCATAAACATGCTTGATCAAAACAAGTAGACAAGAACGGGGTACATAATATGCATCTATACTCATAACTGAAACAAATATTGCAATCTCAAACATATATTAACTCATAAAGATCCACCACAAAGGTATTAGAACGGTGACCGTAATCATGTTCAGCAGCTCATACGGTGCTAATTAGTGAAGCTCAAGAGAGGAGAGATACATAAGTTACTTCCACAAACCCATAATCCAGAGGTGGACTACTCCTCTTCTGTTGGAGATATGCCCTAGAGGCAATTAATAAAGTGATTTTATTTGTCATATCTCTTATTGTTCATAATACGTTTTAATACCATGCTATAACTATATTACTCGGAAACATAATACACGTGTGGTATAGAAACAACCAGGTCCCTAGTAGCCTCTACTTGACTAGTTCGTTGTGTAACAGATGATCAAGGTTTCCTGATCATGGGCATTAACCGGTTAACAACGGAGTCATATCATTGGGTGAATGATTTGATGGACATACCCAAAACATATATAGAAACGTGGTTTCAGATCTTGGACCGTGAGATTATATCAAGTCGCTGCTTCTGAAAGATACGACTGATCGCACCTAACGTCATGTCTCATACGCACGACAATAAGGGTGACACCTTCGGGTATTGGAAGGAAGTAGTCGAGGCGAGTAATCAATAGCGGGAATTGCCAATCCGCATAGCAGGATAGATACTCTGGGCCCACTCGGTGAGATTACATCTAATGAGCTTGCAAGCATGTGACTAGGTCACGGGGATGTAACATCACAGACGAGAGAAGATAGATTGTCAAGGATGAGGTTAAGCTCGGTAAAATGTGATACCGGAGAACGACACTCGACAATCTAAGTATCACCAGGCAAGAGATTGAAACTGGACGTCTACAGGTTCAAACGAATAGAGAGACATTCGTGGACACACAGGGCTATCATGGATATCCAGATTCCGCTGTTAGTCGATTGATCAGAGAGAGAGTCTCGATCATGTCTGGGGTGATCCCGAACCGTGGGGTAACACACTTAAGTGTGGGTGATGATTAGATTGGATTTAGAGAGAATGAGAAACAGGAACTCCGGAAGTGTTCTGGAGCTCCGGAAGTGTTCCGGTAATTGTCCGATGATTGATCGGAGGCCACGAAATATGTTTCGGGGTTCGAATGAATTAAGTAATATGTATCTAATATTAATAAGTGTTATTAATGATTAAATACATGTTTTATTTAATTAATTTCGAATTTAAAAGGCATTAAAAGTTAAATGGGCCTTAGAGGCCCATTCGGGGAAAAAGAAAATAAAAAGAAAAAAGGGAAAAAGGGGGCTGCCACCCTAGTGGGCCACATGGGGCCCACTAGGGCAGCCGCACCCCCCTGGCCGGCGCACCCCCCATGTGGGAATAGTCCCACATGGGGGAGCCAAGGAGGTTGGCCTCCCTCCCTCTCCTTTATATAGGAGTGCCCCCATGCCTTGAAAATTGTCCATCTCCTCTCTTCTTCTCTCCTACCTTGAACGGGGTTCCGATTCTGGAGCTTCGTACGAGGAGAGAAGTCTCTCTTTAGTTTGCACACCGCCGTGCTGCTAGATCCACTCCACCTGTTCCGCTGCTCTGCTGGATCTGGAGCCCGGAGGTCGTCATCCACACCGTACGTGTGTGGAACCGCGAGGCGCCATCGTTTTGGCGCTGGGAGCTGTCTACTTCCACTACACGACCTTGAGGTCGGCTACGTCGTCTTCATCGTCAACGTTCGTGCGGGGACGTGATCCCGCTTTCGGTCTACAAGGGTATATATTCCGTTCTCCTTCCGTATAGTATATCTGCATAGAATAGATCTTGGCTAGTTTATGGTTATCGTTGCTAGGAAATTTTTTGTTTTCTGCCTACGATTCCCAACATCTTCATCATGGAGACGGTGGAGAAGTCGATGGAGAAGATGGAGACCACGCCGGCAGCGCCCCGCCGGAGTTTTCCCCCTTCAATCTGCAGCTCCTGATCTCCGTTTCGGTGTTTCTGTGTTTGTGCGGCGCTCCTTCCAGAGAACGTCAGGGGACCTTTTTTATAGGCGTTTTTAGGTTAAGACGATGTCGGTGGAGAAAAGATCGAAGGCAACGGAGCCACGAGGCCCAAATGGGTGGGTCCCATGCGGCTACAGTACCAGGCCACGTGGGCCCCCCTCGTTTGGGCCTCGAGCCTCCGTTAGCTCGCTTCCTTCGCCCACAGGTCTTCTTCCTTCCAAATATTGACGCCCGTAAATTTCCAGGTGATTTCGTTGACGTTTGGGTCCGTGAAACATTAAAATAAGAAAACGGGGTTTTCTGCCTGTGCAGGGTTAATTCCATAAAAATAGGAAATAAATGAATATTCCCAAAAATCATTATAAAACATTGATATAACCCTTATATGATGCAAATATGATTGGAATATAAGCAATTAAAGTGCAAAGTTCATGTATGCATTTTACATGCATCAGCCGCGAATCGACCAAGTGATTGATTCAACTGCTGGGTGCGAGCTGTTATGCTTTTTGGATGCCTATTCAGGCTACCATCAAATCAAGATGAAGAGGGAGGACCAAGAAAAGACGTCCTTCATCACAACCTTTGGAGCTTTTTGTTATGTCAGCATGCCCTTTGGGTTGAAGAACGCAGGTGCGACTTACCAAAGATGCATTCAGAATTGTCTACATGAGCAAATAGGTCGCAACGTTCACGCCTACGTGGATGATATTGTGGTTAAGTCGCAAGTTGGCCAGGATCTTATTAGTGACCTGGCAGAGACATTCACAAATCTCAGAAAATACAACATGAGGCTCAACCCCACAAAGTGCGTCTTTGGAGTGCCAGCAGGAAAGCTATTGGGTTTATAGTATCAGAAAGAGGCATTGAGGCCAACCCTGACAAGATAAAGGCCGTGATGGATCTCCAAAAGCCAGAAAAGATAAAAGATGTGCAGCGACTTACCGGTTGCGTCGCAGCTTTGAGTCGCTTTATATCAAGATTGGGAGAGAAAGCATTACCTTTGTACAGATTGTTGAAAAAATCAGACACCTTCGTTTGGGATGCAGAGGCCGACGAAGCTCTAACAGCCTTGAAACATCAATTGACAAATGCTCCAGTTCTGGCGGCTCCAAAGGATAAAGAGCCCATGCTACTATACATAGCGGCAAATTCCCGCGCTGTGAGCGCTGTCATGGTTGTGGAGAGACAAGAACCGGAAAGGAATACCCTGTCCAGAGACCAGTATATTACGTGAGCGAAGTCCTCATAGCTTCCAAGCAGCGTTACCCCAGTGGCAGAAGTTGGTGTTTGGAGTATTCATGGCGAGTCGCAAGCTGAAGCACTACTTCCAAGAACATCAATAACTGTGGTTAGTTCAGCACCGTTAGCAGATATCATCCGTAATCGAGAAGCTACTGGAAGAGTCGCTAAGTGGGCGATCGAGTTGGGACCACATCATATCAGTTACGAGTCGCGCACATCAATTAAGTCGCAAGCCCTCGCAGATTTTATCAACGATTGGACAGAAATCCAAGTCGCTCCTAGCATGGCAGAAACCAAATACTGGACCATGCATTTTGATGGGTCAAGACAGTTGCAAGGCTCGGGGGCTGGAGTTGTTCTAACATCCCCAAGGGGACAAGCTGCGGTATGTGCTACAGATACACTTCAACTGCACAAATAACGTGGCAGAGTATGAGGCACTGCTTCATGGTCTACGTATAGCAAAGGAGATGAACATCAGTCGCATACGCTGTTTTGGCGATTCAGACTTGGTGGCACAGCAGGTCTCTGGAACGTGGGACAGCAAGGATGCGAATATGGCTGCATACAGAAGAGAGGTGGACAGAATTGCTGGATACTTCACTGGATACCAAGTTGAACATATTGATGGAGACAAAACGAAGCTGCAGATGCCCTGTCTCGACTTGGATCCAATAGACAGTTAGTCCCACCCAATGTTTTCCTGGATGAACTGCACAATCCATCAGTTAAACCTCCAGCAGAGATTGACATTGCAGAGCCAGAGGACGATTCAACTTTAGTCGCAGCCCTGCATGAACAGCCAGGATGGACAGAGCCATACATGGCATATTTAAGTCGCGGAGTGCTGCCAGACGATGAGATTGAGGCGCGCAAAATCATACGGCGATCCAAAGGCCTATACAATCATCAACAACGAATTATACAAGCGCAGCGTGTCAGGAGCATTCCAAAGATGTGTCTCACCAGAAGAGGGACGAAAAATCTTGAACGAAATTCATTCAGGCGATTGTGGCCATCATGCTTCGTCAAGATCTTTGGTGGCAAAGGCGTTCCGACATGGATTCTTCTGGTTAACAGCATTAGCAGATGCAGAGCAAATTGTCAGAGTGTGCGACGGATGTCAAAGATACGCTAGGCAAGATCATATGCCAGCTCAAGCACTTCGCACAATACCCATCACATGGCCTTTTGCCGTATGGGGTTTTGACATGGTAGGGCCCTTCAGACGGTCTTCAAATGGAAAAACTCACCTCCTGGTCATGGTGGACAAGTTCACAAAGTGGATAGAAGCAGAACCTGTGGGAGATTGCGAGGCTGAAACAGCAGTCAAGTTCTTGAAGAAGGTCATATTCCGCTTTGGGTACCCCCATAGTATCATTACAGACAACGGGAGCAACACCTCTGAAGGAGCTACACAGATATTTTGCGCAAACAATGGGATAAGATTGGACCTCACGTCAGTAGCACACCCGCAGAGCAATGGACAAGCTGAGCGAGCTAACCAGGAAATTCTCCATGGAATTAAGCCGCGCCTTATTGAAAAGGTTGAAGCATCTCCAGGATGTTGGGTGGAGGAATTGCCAGCAGTACTGTGGAGCTTAAGAACAACCCCTAACAGATCCACAGGGTTTACACCATATTTTATGGTCTATGGAGCAGAAGCAGTCATGCCCAGCGATATCATACACGATTCACCAAGAGTTGCGGCTTACATCGAGACAGATAATGAGATAGCTCGGCAAGACTCGGTGGACACATTAGACGAGGTTAGAGACTTGGCAGCATCAAGGTCAGCGGTATATCAACAAGACTTGCGACGCTATCATGCAAGACGCATCAAAACCCGCACCTTTCAAGAAGGCGACCTAGTACTGCGACTTAAACAAGATCACAAGGGAATGCATAAGCTGTCCTCTCCATGGGAAGGACCCTACATCATCAGCAAGAAGCTAAACAATGGGATCGTACTATCTGCTGGATGTAAGGGAAGAAAGCAGCGAACGCCATGATTTCGAGGATCGTCTCGAGGCACCTCGCCCTTGGAACGTCGCACACCTGCGACCGTACTATACATAAGAAAAGGCTAATTAGAGCCAAATCATCCTTTCCAGCTTTATAGCTGAGTATCATCACAGCCACTCAGGGCTAGAACTTCAACTTTGGTCGCCACCTAGGCGCGACCTATGCAACATCTGATCGCCACCCAGGCGCGATCGACCCTTGTATCAGAAACCGGCTGCCACCTAGGCGCGGCCGTAAACTTTGTATCATTTCTGGTCGCCACCTAGGCGCGACCGACCCCATGTATCACCATGGATCGCCACCTACGCGCGATCCAACCCTATGTATAACACTCGGTTGCCACCAAGGCGCGACCTTATGTGTCATCATAATCAAAGCTTATCATAGCTTAGCCTATCATGGCCATATCATTATGTTTCTTGGGGCTTTGTTACCCTGAAACAGCCAACTTACTGGCAATTATCAAATTTACCTTAAGTTGGATTGCTACTCGCATTATGTGGCCAAAGTACTGGGGTGTGGCGTCAATCGAGCTTGATTGCCTATCATGGCCGCTCTCGACCCTGAACACACATGTTCCTAGGAAATACTGAGTCGCGCGAGTGCCCACTTAAGGATTCAGATGGCCTAACGAGAGGTCGATGTACTGCTTATAGTACGGCAACACCAATTACAATTACTTGTATCTTAACAACTGTTTTATTCATGATATCAAGTTACAGGTGACGACCTTCAAAACTATCTGAGAAGGATTGAGACGATTATCACGTTACATCCTCTCAATTCTTGGGGGCTACATCATATTATCATCAAAAATTTGAAGATGGATCGTCATCAAGTTTTGAAGCTATCAGGCTACTCTAACAAAGAAGCTCACGAAGTCAGATGATCCTCCAGGTGCGAGTCAAGGCCAATCCAGCATAATTATAAATTGCGAAATAAGGAAAAGCGCGGCCTAAACATTCAAGAACAAGAAATCCTATGAAGTTCAGGCCACGCTTGGGGGCTAATGTCGGGGGAATGATTAACCCGCGACTTATTCGAATTTAACAAACAACGACTTAAGGTTGCGCTATCATTGTTGGGCCACGTGAAAGATGGGCCAATCTCGCATCGTGACTCGATGAAGGAAAGCTCCAGAAGGTCGGTGCAAACTTGCCTTGGAAGACAAGAAAGATAATCAGGCTTCGTGTAGAACTCTTGTAACCTAACGAGACTCTGTGTATATAAAGAGGACTCGCAGGACTTAGAGAAGGTCAAGCCCTTAAACCCTAGCTCATACGGCGAGAACCAGATCGGATCGCCTCCATTGTAACACCTCGATTATCATATCAATACCAATCTAGGGTAGGCAGGAAGTAGGTCTTTTACCTCACATTGAGGGGGCCGAACCTGGGTAAATCTGTGTTGATCTTTGTTCCTGCGATCCCAAGCTCGGAGATGCTTGACTCGCGTAATCCCACACCTACGAAGTCATCTATGACACCTGACGTGACAAACCCACGACACCCGTCCAGGGGTTGTGCGCGCTGGGGAAGGAAGGAGCGCCGCTGGCCCCGTTCTTCTTCTTCTTCCCTTTGTTCCGGCCATAGCCAGGAGGGGATGGGACGCCGTAGCCGGTGTGTGGTGGGGCGCCGTAGCCGGTGGTGCCGGCTGGAGGGGACGGCGCGGGGAGAGCCGGGGCGCCGCGGTAGGTGCCGCCAGATGAAGGGGCGGCATAGAAGGCGGTGGGCGTGGACGAGCGCGTGGTGGCAGGCTTGAGCTCCTGAAGGAGCAGCATGTTCCGAAACTGCATGAAGGAGGGGAACGACGTGCTGAGCGGCGCCAAGGAGGCCATGCCCGCGTACTGCTCGTCGAGGCCCTTGATGGTGTTCCAGACGAGGGCGTCATCGGTGATCGGAGCACCGACGTCGACGAGGGCGTCAGCGGCCGCCTTCTGCTCAAGGCAGTATGCGGTGATGGTCTTGTCCTCTTGCTCGATGTTGCGGAATTTCTGCCCGAGATAGCCCGCCCAAGCTTGCTGGTTGTCGTGGAAGAGAGCGGTGATGCGTGCCAAGACGGAGTAGGCGGTGGGGTTCTCCTCCATGACCATGTCGACGATGTCGGGGTTGACCGACCCGTAGAGCCAGCGGAGAACGGTGGAGTCCATCCGCAGCCACTCCTCGTCGTGAGGGACGGCGGTGGTGAGGTGGTCGGCAAGCGCGTACTGAGTGACGGCGACCTGAAGGAAGCGGCGCCACTTGGTGAAGTTGGACGCCTTGAGGTCGAGGGTGACGGGAAGCAGGGACTTGATGCTTTGGATGGCCGTGGCCTGCGCCCAGAGTGCGACAAAGGGAGAGGTGCCGGAGTCGGGCATGGCGGCGGCGGCAGGGGAGGGGGGGGCGGCGGCTGCGGGTAGGAACCCTAACAGTGCGGCGACGGTAGAAGAGGGAGCGGAACGTTTATCTGATACCATGATGGAGAGAGAGATGAGATTGATTGACCACACAATCGTGGGTCTCCGATGCATTGCTTATATAGGCTGATTACAAGTACACATGGAAATCTAATCAAATACAATCTCAACCATAATTGGCCCGATCTTACATGCAAATATACGGGCACTAAATATGGTAGAGAATAACAGAATCGGTTTGCCTAACACTATGTACCAACCCCTCGCCATTATTGACGGGAGGTTGGGCAAGGTGAGTTCTTGTCGTGTGCTTGTGTGGATGTGGTCGTTGTAACACTAAAGATGTCACATTGGTGTGTATAGATTTTGGGTCGGGTTTCAAACTAGACCAAATATTTGTATACAATGGATGAATTTAGCAGCTCTCCTGCAAAGATTCAAAGAAAAGAACGGGCGCCAAGCATGTTTGTGTTGTCTCGGCTGCCTCCTTAAGTCGCCGCCGAGCATAGGCCGAACCAGATCCTCTAACATTGAGTGGTAATGTCAGGTAAGCTACAGTAGCCTGACTTTTCTTCTTCACAGCCATATTATTAAGCCTAAAATTACTTGAATTAATTTGCTAATTAAAAATTTAGTGTATACATTTACAATAATTACATATACACAAAATTATGGTGCAATAAAATTAATTTTAGATTTATTTGTATCAACAGTAACGGCGTACAGTACATGCTACAGGATAATACACACAGTACTTGCTACAGTATCCTGACTTTTCTTCTTCATTTTACACTAACTTGTACTGTAGCTTAACTGACTTTTCTCCTTCACGTTAGAGGAGCCCGTTCCAGCATAGGCAGCGGTCCATGCCGACCCATACCGCCGCTGGCGTCAATTCTCCGTGGACGCTGGCCATCCGCGCCGCCGCGGACCAGGGCCGCCCGCGCCGCGCCATCGCCCTCTACCTCTCGTCCCTCCGCTCCGGCGCCGCCCACCGCCCCTGCCCCTTCGCCCTCGCCGCCGTCCTCAAGTCCGTCTCCCGCCTCCCCGCTCATGCTGTGGCCACGGCCGCCGCCTCCCTCCACGCCCACCTCCTACGCTTCGGCCTCCTCGCGCACCCGTACCCACACGCCGCGCTTGCCCACCTCTACTCACGCGACCCCACCACCGCGCGCAAGCTGCTCGACGAAACGCCTCCTACGGGAGCACGGGCGCCTCACTCCCTCCTCGTCTCCCGGAACTCGCTCCTCACCTCATTCCTCCGCTCCGGGGACCTCTCCGCCGCCCGCGAGTTATTCGACCAGATGCCTGTGAGGGACGTTGTGTCCTGGAACTCCATGGTCGCCGGCCTCGCTAAGGCCGGCCGTCTGGACAGCGCCATCGAGCTCTTCCAACAGATGCCCGAGCGGAACGCCGCGTCCTGGAACGCCGTCATGTCTGGGCTCATCGCCCATGGCCACCTGGCTCGAGCGAGGGAGATGTTCGAGCAGATGCCTGTCAGGAGCAACGTCTCCTGGATCACGATGATCTCCGGGTACTCCAAGGCTGGCGACGTTCACGCCGCTGCTGGCCTGTTTGAGCGGATGGAGAACAAGAATGATCTTTATGCGTGGAATGCGATGATTGCATGCTATGCACAGAATGGCTGTGCGAGGGAGGCGATTGGAGTTTTCAACCGGATGCTCAAGCCTCATGTATGTGTTTTGCCCAACGAGAAAACTTTCTCGTCTGTCCTCTCGGCTTGCTCGCAGCTGGGGGACTTCAGGTTTGGTATGTGGGTCCAGAGCTTCATGGGTTCTGTGGGAGTTGAACTGGATGATCATTTGCGCACTGCTCTAGTGGATTTGTACACCAAAAGTGGGCGGATTGACAATGCTTTCGATTTGTTTAGAGGCTTGCGGTCAAGAGATGTGGTGTCTTACAGTGCGATGATTGTTGGCTGTGGGGTGAATGGCAAGTTAAACGAAGCTGTTGGTTTATTCAAGAAGATGTCCGATGCAAATATACTTCCTAATGCAGTGACCTTTGTGGGATTGCTGTCTGCATACAACCATGCTGGGCTAATCGAAGAAGCCCGTGCTTGCTTTGCTTCCATGTCAGGCAAATATAAGATTAGGCCTTCAATGGAACACTACACCATCATGGTAGATCTCCTTGGGTGTAGCGGAAAGTTGGATGAAGCCTTCCAACTTATCATGCAGATGCCGATTCAGCCACATGCTAGCATTTGGGGGGCTTTGCTTCTTGCTTGCAGGTTACACAACAATGTTGAGCTTGGGGAGGTCGTTGCTTCCAAGTGCTTTGAACTGGCGCCTGGAGAGAGTGGATATTACATACTGTTGGGGAACATATATGCACAAACAAACAAATGGGACAAGGTTAAGAGGTTAAGGAAGACAATGGAGGAAAGAGGCTTGAGTAAGATGCCTGGAAGTAGTTGGGTGCAGGCAGCATAGATCCATTTTATTGATCTTAGTCATTTTGATAAATTGCGCCAGTCGATAACTCAACAACATACAACTCTTCAAGGGTCGTTGATGGCTCCATTGCTCAGTTGTTCACCATCTTTCCAGACTCCTCCATGTAGGGTCAAGTAATACTGGATTCAGTGCATTCTGTTGGCACCTGCTTGGGCAGATTGATGCATTTATATTGGTAGCTGAGAACTTCCAGTCATTGCTAAGGAAGTTTATTTTCGGTCTGTAGCCATCACCCGTCACTCAATACATGTATCTTTGTCAATATCACGTCACAGGTACACTAACTATGTGCTTTACACTTTACTGAGACTAATATGCCCTCTGTGTAATGAGCTGTTCATTGCAAACTGCAGATATTATCTTCAAAAGTAGCTTTTTGGCATGTAGAGAAAACAGCTTTTGTCAAGTTATGTTCACATTGCCTTTTGAAATATTCGAACAATGATCTATTTCTATCTAGGTTAGCCGTGTCACCTGTTTCCTGATGGCCCCTCTCCCTTCTGTCAACTTTTTGCTGTTATGCAACATCTGTTTATTGTACAACTAAGCATACGGAACACACGGTCTTTTTAATAAAAACTAATTACAGATGACTTGTTAACTTGATGAAATAGAATCTTCTGATAGGTTTTCACCACTAGTTAGCCCTCTTATAATGTAATTTATTATCTCTTCAGGAATGATATCTGGAGAAGGTATTCGCGCAAAGCCTGTAAGTTGCAACCATGACATTGGTCTCTCCACTGATTTGTGCCGAAAGAGGTGGCTACCATTACCAATACCGGCAACAGTACCTGGCAAGTACATTATTAGATCATATGATGCCTACTCTTTACTGCTCTGGCTCTAATATTTCTGTCTTAATCAAATTGCATCGGGTTATTAGTCAAATCAATGTCAGATTGTCAGTCAAGAAGAGAAAACTGGACTGATATTTTCTTGATCAACCAATGTGCTTATCTCCAGGTATGATTTTTGCAACATCTTATGACGGGGTTTGACTGTGTAAATGTTGAGAAGATGTAATGGTTCAGTGTTTGAATTTTTTGATGTAATGGTTCAGTGCTTGAATTTTTTGAGAAGAATTTCAAAATATGTGCAACCCTCAGCAAATCGTTCTAGTGCTTTCGTCAGGGATGACCAAAGAACAACACCTTAAAAGACGTTCTTTATTTTGCCCATTTGGTTGGGACCGGTATTTGGGGTGTGAGATATGGTGGTATCTCTGATCGTGATGTCTGATTGGCCTATGAAGTATGAACTACTCCTAAGATGACAGATTCAATCGAATATTCTACCTATTTGTAGATTTAATGGTTCAGTGTTTGAATTTTTTAGATCCGGTGTGCTAATTTGCTGGAGATTTGACAGCTTCGAAGGTGGAGATATGAGATTGGAAAGAGAAACACAAGATACAATTATCACTACCTTTTCCGATAAGAAGATGAGCATAGGGAAGAGTATTCAACATTTTTTGGGAAGATTGTACTCCGTACTATATATTTCATCGGATCAAAACGATCTAAATCTGTTTTCTGATGTGAATGTTGTATGGTATCGTAGTTCGTAGCTTCTTGAGAAAATAAAGATTTAGCTTTATCCTTTACTCTTATTTAAGAGAAGGAACTTGTTTTAGATGAAAAATAAATCATACGGATATGTATAGGCCGATGATCGTTCCGAGTTCCTACAAAAATGACGGTACAACTGCACACCACAGCACAACAGGACCAAAACTCTCAGTCAGATTGTCTAGCTTGACAGATATCTGACTTACTCCCTCTGTTTCTAAATATAAAATGTTTAGATATTTAAAACATGGATTTTTTTTTGCAAAACATAGTATAAACGCAAATGCTAACAAACACACGCATACACTCACTCCTATGAACGCACACACGCACACTCTATCCCTATGAACACCTCCGAGATACTTAGCCGGCGGATCGAGTCTTGAGCTTGATGAAGTCACCATAGACGTCTCGTTGCCAACGGGAATCATCGCCTCCCACTGAAGAAAATTCCGCCTAAATGCGACACACATGCTGATGGGTTGAGGGTACAACCCATGCTGATGGGCTGAGGGTACAACCCATCCTCCCGACCATCCAACCATAGATTGGTTCGCAAAAAATATATGGATGAGATATGGATAAAAATGATTAAAAATGCACACTAAAATGTGTCTAGATACATGCAAATCTGGAAAATGCTAAAACACGAAATGGAGGGAGTATCTCTCTTGGATGCAAATCTAGGCCTAGCGCTCTCTCGGTCAGTCAATAGCTCGAACACACTGAGCTCTCGCCTCTCGGACACATACACGGGCATCAAGCGGCGCGGGGAGATTGACGTCCACAAGGCGGTGGTACAGCAATACTTGGATCCCGCGCCCCTCCTGCCCTCGCCACCGGACCGGGCCGCCCTCACCTCCACGGCGTTGCGGTCGGTGCCCGTCAGGCCGCACCGCCGCCATCCCACGGCAGAGCCAACACGGAGCGTGAAGCACGGCAGAGACCCTGGACGCGCGCGGCAGGCCTGATCGGCAGAGGAGCCGGCCGCCGCGGAACCCCCATCTATCTGAGCAGTGCGGGCGCTGTTGCTGCTGCACGGTGACTGCTGGAGTGTTGTTGGGAGGAGGCGGCGGACTGGGACGTCGTGCGTGCCAGGTGTTCGACGAGTTGCGGCAGCAACCATGCTGATGCCGTTTCGCGCGTTGCTTCGGCGCCGTCGGCTGCCGATCCACTTCGCCGTTGCTACCTTCTTTACCAGCTCAGGAAGCGCACCCCTCGCGCCTCCTCCCGTGCCACCGGAGTTCGCTGATGGCTCGGAGCAGGAGGGCTCCCTGGCGCAGAGGCTGGAGCGGGCGGCGTCGGTATCCACGGCCATCCGGGGGTGGATGGCCGCCGGCCGCGCTGTGCACCGAGGCCACGTCTTCCACGCTATCAACCGCCTCCGACGCCGTCGTCTCCACCGCACCGGCCTCCAGGTATATACGCCTATTAGTGTTGCTTCGTGTTCCTACAACTTGTGTTTGCACAGCACTAGATTTTCTCGTGGACTAGTGATCTGTGTAGTTGTCCATGGACGTGGTGAAAAAGCTTTAAGCTTTCTAGCAGTTCTTCTGCATGTCTGTAAAGATGCAGAGAGGATCTGCATTTTCGTTGCACTCCTTGTCTGTGTAAAGAACTAAAGATGCAGACGGGTCTGAATTCACTAATTCTGTGAATTACTGTTAATTATTTCTATTCTTACACGGCATGATTGCTCAGCTCATTACGGCAATTAGCTTCTCTCTATGTATGAATGGTGTCAACTAAATCAAGATACACAGACTTTTACTGTCTTTTGTTAGTTCAGAAAGTGACACTGTATTTTGTAACTATAGGTCATGGAATGGGTGATCAGAGAGAGGCCCTACAAGCTGAGTGATCTTGATTACTCGTATCTCCTAGAGTTCACGGCTAAAGTTCATGGCATCTCTGAAGCTGAAAGTCTCTTCCTTCGCATACCTCAAGAATACCGGAACGAGCTGCTCTACAATAACCTTGTAATGGCTTGTTTGGAGTTGGGCTTGATTAAGCTTTCATACAGTTACATGAGGAAGATGAGGGAACTGTCCCTGCCGATTTCGCCGTACGTTTACAACCGTTTGATCATCCTCCATTCTTCTGAGGGGCGTAGGAAGACTATCTCCAAGATCCTCGCTCAGATGAAAGCCAGTAGAGTGAACCCCCACACGTCAACCTACAACATCTTATTGAAAATACAGGCCAATGAGCACAACATTGATGGAGTGGCGAAGGTGTTCAGCGATATGAAAAGAGCGAAGATTGAGCCGAATGAAATCACTTATGGCATTCTCGCAATTTCACATGCTGTAGTAAGGCTATATACTGTTTGCGAGACATATATTGAAGCCATCAAGAATTCTATGACAGGTACTAACTGGTCTACACAGGAAATTCTTCTCATCTTGTATGGGTACCTTGGAAAGGAAAAGGAGCTAAAGATGACATGGAATCTCATGCACGGCCTCCCGCATATTCGATCCAAAAGCTTCACACTAGCAATTGAAGCATTCGGAAAGGTTGGCTCTGTTGAGCAGGCAGAAGAGATATGGGGAGAAATTAAATCAACACGAAAGCTGAGGCTCACAGAACAGTTCAATTCCATGTTATCAGTTTACTGCAGGCACGGCCTTGTGGATAAAGCATCGGCAGTGTTCAAAGAAATGAGAGCAAGCGGATGTCAACCAAATGCTATTACGTATCGCCACCTGGCATTGGGATGCTTGAAAGCAGGTCTTGTGAAACAAGCTTTGAACACAATTGATATGGGAAAGAAAGAAGTCGTCACCAGGAAGGTGAGAAGTTCGACCCCATGGTTGGAGACCACACATTTATTGCTTGAAAACTTAGCAGAGATTGGTGACTTGGAAAATGCGAAGAAAGTCTTTGCAGAACTGAATGAATCAAAGTACTGTAGGAATTCCTTTGTGTATAATACCTTTTTAAAAGCTTATGTGAAGGCAAAGGTGTATGAGCCAGATTTTGTAAGGACAATGATTTTGAGAGGCGCAATGCCTGATGCCGAGACACATAGCCTTCTGAGACTAATTGAACAGTACAAGACATGATATCGTCCATACATTAACTGGCTTTGAAGGATCAGGATGAAAAGGAAAACATCAGTGCTAAGTTGAGCCATTTCAATAGCACACGAAATCATCCAATTGCCATTTTATGGTGGATGTGGTACATGACCATCCCAGCATGTGCAATATCCAATCTATTAAGTACACCTTTCTTTTGGAATCCCAAGCAGTTTGTCCAAGGTGAGACTTGCATGATCCAGATAATGAAAATGCTGTTTCCTTTGTGTATGAGTTATGCAAATAAACAATCAGCTAGGTCAACTGAATCTTGATAAACGATCATGCCTTTTTATTTTGACATTGTGATTTTGTTTTCTGAAAAGACTGCGGGAGATCTGCACTTCACTTGAAATTGGGCACATGGGTATAAGGCAAATTAGCCCAGTTCGAGGACTAACACACGTCCAAGCAAAGTTGCGAACTCAGCATTTTACAGCGAGACTGGGTAGACATGTGTGCTAAAGATACCAGTATTGTACTAGTCGTAACAGTGTGTAGCTATTTAGTGCTGTTCCCAGATGCTGGTCACAAAATGAGCAGACGTGGGCTTGTCCAAGACTTATAGTTGCATACGAGAAGTCGACATTTTTGCAGAGGTTGCACATGGAAAAGGTTTGATGAGCTGATGAAGTCCAGAAAAGCTTATTATCAGCTGCCCCATCCAACTACCTTGTGCTCAAGAAATGCTACGATTCCCAATGTTGATCTATTTGGAGGTTGCCAACTATCTGTGGTATGTTGAAGAGTTTTTTTAATGTTCGGATAATCAAATTACAATCCTGAAATCTAAATGAAATATATTCATCCGTTCAAATAAATTTGATTGTCTTTCAACTCGCAACAAAAAGAGGATGGTTATGCTGGGGCAGCCAAATGACAATGCCCGAGAGAACATATAGACTACTGTTGGCATTGCCTGTAGAGAACATGACAGCCTATTTAGGCGCTATCAACTTATACAATGTCACTACAAAAATACATATAACTGCCCTCCGAAGTGCTGTTTTTTTTTCTTCTCCTTGGTTCATTTGTGTTCTGAAAGATGAGCACGTCAGTGCATTCGTGGCTTCGTTCTCTTTAAAAAAAAAATCTCGTCCGCCACCACAATCAATTAGGGAAGATGTTCCTCTAGATTCTCCCAAAGACACCAGCGTCTTCACTCCGAACTTGACAATAATAAGTGCTTCGGAGGTCATTTGCCCAGTCTGGTAAGAAAGTAAAAGCTCGTACAATGTATGATGAGATAAATAATAGAAGACAGACCCAGTGCTAAAAGCTCCCACACCAGGTGGGGTCTGGGGAAGGATTATACGAGTCAAGCCTTACCCCTGCAAAGTGCAATGATGAGATAAATAATGCAAAGTCAAAATTTTGAACCTCGTCAAGCTCTGCCTTAGTAAAAAAATTCCTCACCTGTACTCTTTCTCCAAAAACATTGATGTCACTGTTAGCTCCGTCTTACAGCAGGAATTTTTAGAGGATTTATTCCATCTACCTCTAACAAGGCAAGCTTACCAGGAGTTCTTGCAGTTAATTTGGTAGGATGCCAGTCAAACTGCTGCTCTTGGGCAACCTGATTTTTTGAGTTACATCTGGGGGAATGAAGCTTTCTCATCCAAGAAAGCATACAAAGTACTAATTGGTACTCAGCCTGCCTCTACTCAGTTCAAATGGATATGGAAAAGCTCTTGCCAAGCAAAGCACAAAATTTTCTTCTGGTTGCTAATTCATGACAGCTTGAATACTAGAAATTTGCTGGCCAGGAAAAACTTTCAATTACTATCTTATGATTGTGCCACCCTTCAGTGTGATCAGGAGGAAACATTGGTTCATCTTTTTTGGATATGTCCCATGGCTGCTCAATGCTGGGATATTGTGTGCCCCCAACGAAACAGGAATTTGTCTCTGCATGAGGCTTTCTATGATATGAAAGAGAAACTCCAGAAACCTTTCTTCATGGATATTATAATCTTAGCCTCTTGGAGTATTTGGATGATTCGGAACAACAAAAGATTCAGAGATGAAGTTCCATCTTTGGATAGATGGAAGGCAATTTATATATCTGAACTGAATTGGCTGAAATTCAGAATTAGAGCCAACCATAAATATCAGTTTAATCTCTGGATGCAATCACAACCTTAGAAGCTTTTTATCTTTTTTGTACATACTTACTACTGTAATATCTGTAACATATCTTTTTATTAATAAAAATTGCAGTGGGAAACTCTCCCACTGTTTGCCTCTACAAAAAAGCGAAGTAAACCATAAAACCCTGTTAGAAATAAACATCAAACCCTCTAAAATAAAGAGGATGCCCAAAAAGTATATGTATATGTATCAATATAAATATACACTTCCACTTGGAAGTTGCAACTCTAAAGCGCTGAAGCAAACCAGAGCACCTGCCAGGAAGGCAGAAGCAGGTCGCAGCAAGGACATGACCGCATACCACTGACACCATCAGTCAAGGTTGAGGGAGTATTTCTTATTTTTATAATGTTGTCTATTTTTAGCTTTTCGAAGCCAGCAAGTCAGAAAATAATAAGAAGGAACAAATCAAGTGGAAGAATGTCACTGCAGGAGCAGATTTTCATGCTGGACTGCATAGTTTGCTCAGCTATAGATTTCGCCAAGGACTGGATCTCTCGCAAGAAAAGGAATTAGGCATAGCCTGTACATGCAACCCACAAAAGTATTGTAAGCCTGATGACCTGATTCTTACAGCTTTTGCGTCCGTGAGCATCAGCATACTGCATAGCAAAATGAGGTGCATGGTGACGAGTATAATTAAACAAGTAAACAATGTGCAAGTTCTCCAAAAGTAAAATTCAACAAAGGAAGATAAGATAGAATTGTTGTTACCTTCTATTAGCATCACCAGGTGGACATGTTGGATACAATGGAAAACTTCCGTGGATGTGAAACCAACACACCAGGAGTCTAAGGGAACATTCAAATAACGTGAATCATTCAACTGGAAATGTGTGCCATCAATTCCCTGAGACCAAATAAAACGGCAATCGTAGTAAGGGGTTGTAAAATGGGGAAGCAGCACAATATAGAACCTAAGGGGCTGCTTGGATAGCGTCCACGCAAGCCCTGCCAAATCAGGGCGTGCCAATTTTTTGGCGCAGGTTTTCACCGCCGCGGGCTCGCCCAGCTGTTGGCGGAAAAACTGAACGCGTGACCAAATATTTGGCGCAGAACCAAAACTTTGACTTCCATCCAAACGTGACCTCACACCCTCAGTCAACGCCAAAAAATAGGTTGGGCAGTTTCTGGCAGCCATCCAAACAGACCCTAAATACAAACCTCAAAACCAAATTATTCACAGAAAAGTTAGGCTGAGCCGTAAGTCACAACTTTAATGAATATACGGACCCTGTATGACAAATAAATCTGAAATCACTAAAATTACCACAATAATCAGATCATTCAGAGCTGGATGCCATGTTAAATCTGCCCTTTAAAACACGAAAGGCAGTGGTGTTTTTTACCGACATCTACAGACTTAATAAATAAATGATTTTCCACACAGCCTATAAGAACAAATGTCAAAAACTCAGTAGACAGATAGCTTATCTCCTATCTTGCCTCAATGTTAAAAAATTAGGATATGAGGTGAATAAGCAGATATACGTTTCTATATTTTGCTACTATGTAGTTGTTCTTTGTCCACGACTGGCTTGACAAAGAGTAGCAGTTGAACATTAATTCAGCTAATTATGAGTTATGACGAAGAGAAGAAATCTGGTGGGTGGATTTAGGGAATCCACAGAATTTTTGCATGGTGTCATTGATGATGATATCGATGTGGAAGGAGCATAAGGGTGATTCCTGAGGGCGTGTTGTGCCAAGAGGTGTGCCGTCTATGCCTCTGGTCGCCCCTGTCAGATCTGCTGCTTATTTGCAGAAACATATAAGGAATTTTCTTCTATTTTGGCAGTGGCTCGTACTTATATACTGCAAATTTGGCTGTCATTCATATTGGACTAGTATTTCAGAATGCAAGGATTTTTTTTAAAGAGAGAGATTCATCCAAGATCTGGACCCCATAGTCTTCGTTGAGATTAATTCATTAAGACAAGAGGAAACCCATGAAATAGAAAAAACAGTGCATTTGTTGCTACGTTCATCAGTCTCGAGGGTACAAACACTGTAGCTGAGCAGATGAACGCACACCGAATTATCTCCAAATTTTGAGCTTCAGTATAAGGAAACATAATGGCATACACAGTGCAGAGATAACACTTGGTAAAACAACCGTAAACAAACAGATGTAATAAGGGAAATTTATCCATGCATACATGGTAGCAAAATACTGAAACTGAAAGTTCAATTTCTTTCCCGTGAAGAAGGTACATACATGAGGAAGCAACAGCTAGCATATACATTCCTACCTTATAATGTTGACATGTGTTTGGAGCTAACCATGGTAACAATGGGGCATGATCTATAGGTTTTATTGGAGCAAATAAGTAGGTACATAGATGGGCAAGCAACAGCTAGCATATAAGTTCCTACCTTACAATGTTGTGTTTTTGGAGCTAACCATGGTAACAATGGGGGCATGATCTATAGGTTTTATTGGAGCAAATAAGAAGGTACATACATGGGCAAGCAACAGCTAGCATATACATTCCTACCTTATACATGTTTTGGAGCTAACCATGGTAACAATTGGGCATGATCTATAGGTTTTATTGGAGCAAATGGCAGCACCACTACCTACTGTTGCTGTCTCCTCCTTGTTCTTCTTGTGGTTGTGGACTCAGAAGGCCTGGACCTCCTACTTTGGGCTGCCTGCCCCACTATAACAGCCATGGTGCTAGAAGTCGACGCCTGCTCCAAAGATGACGACTGCTGAGGATCTGTCGGTGCAGCATTATTGGAATTAGAGGACACAAACTGGACCCGATTGCCACTCTCAGGAGAAGCATTGCCTGAGGGTGACCCAAGATTACGTCTTTGCTGTCTTCCAACCCTAGCCCTTGACCGGGCTGCAGGAAGCACAGTCACCTCAACCCCGCTTACAGGTGGAGCTGCTTGGCCTCTCACTATATCCTGGTTTTCTATCAACCGCCTCACCATGCTTAGAACGCCTCTCGGGTCTGTCATTTGCAGCTCCTGCCTCAAGCTCTCACTCCTATTTGCGCACGGTCTGGGAGGGACATCATTGCAGGAAGCGTCCCGTTCATCACCTCCTCTTCCATAAATCGGTGTGACATTTACTTCGAGCACCTCTCCCTTGCAGACAGGGCACTCAGAGTGGGCTGAATGTCCATGGAGCCACTTGTACAAGCATGGCCAGCAGAAGAGGTGGCCACACGGTGTAACCACTGGCTCTTTAGCTGCTTCAAGACAGATATTGCACTCAAAACTGGAGTTGCATCCGCAGTTCCCGTCAGCTCCCATCTTGCCATCACCATCGAGCTTCTGCCGCCTTAGTGCATCTAGAGATCTATGAGACTGGTGGATGGCCTGCACCAGTCTTTCTGCTTCTGGACTGGTCGCCCGCTGGTTGCGATTCACTATCCCTGGCCGCACAATGCGGTGCTGTTCGCTGACCTGGATCAACCTTTGCAGGCGGAGCTCAAGCGCCATGTCTTCAATTGCACCCCCAGTAGACCGCCTGGACACCCTTGTGCTGACCATCTCTATTCCGGCAGTAGGAGCCGCCCGACCAGGGTGTGAAAGCCTTTCCACACATTCAAGGGGAACCCCTTCCAACCTAGCAAGAGGCAGTGGCCGTGGCGACAGCGGTGGTGGTGAGACATTGGCATCAAATGCCACAGACGGTTCACCAGCATCAAGAGCCTCTGTACTCAGGCCATCAAGCCAGTCAAAGAGCATCGGATCTACCAGCGATAGCTCCGGCGTGGAGAGCGCATTGGACGGCGAGTATACCCGGGCAGTGGCGGCATCTCTTCTGGTGCCGGCAATCCTGCTGGCTCATCCGGCACGAGAACTATCGAGCCTGGCGCCGGCGCCGGCGCCGGCGCCGGGTAATCCATAGCTACACCCAGCCGACCTGGAGGCCGTGGCAATGGAGGGAGGCCCAGGTACAGGTTTAGATCCATCCGCCTCCTTCTCCGGCTTCCCTCCGCGGCCTCCTCGCCCGCCATCGAGGGCGGATCTAGATCAGTAGGGTAGACTATAGCAGAGATTTGAGCAGCGTTGGTATGTCAGGACTCAGAGGAGTCGAGGAGGAAGAGAAATAAGTTGTGAAAATCGGGAGAGGATTTTGTCCATGGACCGCGAGCAGTTCTTGCTGCGGGAAGTTGCTTGCTCCAAGAACTTGCGCGATCAGTGGGAGGATGGATTTCGACAGGGAGCCAAGCGATCGATGGGATTCGGGGAGGAATCTGATTGGAATTTGGGGATTCGGCGAGGAATATGGGGGTGGCTGGAGTGGATCGAACTTGGAAGGAGAACCTCCCGTTCTTCGGCTTCTTGCCCTCTTCCGTTCTTCTCCAGCTTGTCTTCCCCTCGGCAAGCCTTTTTATCGGATGTTTTGCATTTGTTTTTTATGAAAGAGATTTGGAAGATATTGATTGTATCCAAATATATCAATCGTCTCATAAAAATACCTTCTGTCAACATTTATGCTCCAGTTTTGTAGGTTGTGGTTATTTTGTACTCTGAGATTGAATTGTCAGCAGGGGTCGTGGGAGTATACACCTTATCAATTCCACTCACTTTTATTCAAAAACAAAAATCCCACTCGCTAGTACTCACTCTGTTGTAAATTAGATGACTTCCATTTGTCTAAAAGTGGATGTATCTATACTTATATCATGTCTAGATACATGCACATGTGGGTAAATGAAAATCATCTAATTTGGAACAGAGTAAGTAGTACCCCACACGAAAATACGCTGTGGCACATGGGTACCAGCGCATCGATATTTTTGAAAAAATTAGTAATTCAAAAAAATAAAAAATAAAATCTGAAACTGGCATTCGAGCAAACCACACACGTCAATCACGCAGCCAAAATAATGATAGCTAGAATCCGGGAATTTATTGCAATTGCTTTTACTTCCTTATCAACAGACGTGATAATTGAAATTTGAACTTTTTTGGAAAGCAATTGCATTTGCTTCCATTTCAACAGACGTCAATATACCCGATCGCTCAGTCAAGGTCGCTATAATCAGGGAATTTTAATCCCTAAAATCATGGAAAGCAATCAAGGCTCTCTTCCGCTGCCATGGATTCTCCGACGCCGACATCGCCCGGATGCTCCCCAGGGCCGCGCAACTCCACGCAACAGAAGCGAATCAAGGTTCTCTGACTCAAGCTTGATTTCTTCGCCTACATCGGCGTCTCCACAACTCCCCACTTCGTTGTGGCCCATCTCCTCATATGCAGCCACCAGAAGCACCTCGTCCCGTGCGTCCACTTTCTCCGCGACATTCTCCACACCGACGCCAACATCTGCACCGCCATCTCCGACAACCCCTACGTCCTGAGGTTCAGGTTCGCGCGGCAACGGTACGCGCCCCGCCGTGGAAGCACTCTGACACCACGGGCTAAACGAAGAGGCCATCGGGGAGCTTCTCATCAAAAATTTGGGCGTCGTCGCGACGGCGACCGACCAAATTCCAGAAGTCATCGCGGACCTTGATTCGCTTGGAATACCCATCACGGACTCCCGCTTCGTGAACTGCTTCGTTTGGAACCAAGTGAAGGGTGAGGCGTTATGGCGTTGGGTGGCGCTGTACCAGAGCTTCGGGCTTTCTAAGAGCGAGGTGTTTCTTTAGAGCATCTCCACTCGAGGCGACCAAACGCCCAAACGTGTTTGGGGCGTGCCGGACACAAAATCGCCCCCACTCGCGGCGTCCAAATGCGAATTGGGTCCGGCGCGGCCCAGTTTTGTGTCCGGCACGTCCAGCCCATGCCCTCAACTTGGGGAGGCTTGAGGCGGCCCCGGACGGAAGGAAACGCGACGCCACGTCAGCTCCCGACACGCGGGCCACGCCTGGCAGTGAGACACGGACTATGTCTCGTCGTTTTCTCGCCTGATTTTATCCCCCGTCTTCCATCGTCGCCCCAGTCGCCCCACTTTGCTCGACGCCGCCGTCCCCCGCCCGCCGGCTCCACCCAAGCCTAGACGCCGGCGCCGCCGTTTGCTTCCTCTCCTCGACGGCCTTCGGTTCCGGGCATTGGCGATCTCTCCGCCGCTGTATTCGATACAGCCGTCCCCGGCGGTCTCTCCGCGACCCGCCCTGCCTGCAAGGTGTTCGGCGGAAGGTTCGCCTGGTTTTTGACTGAATTATTGATGCTAGCCGGCGACCGGTCGTTGATCAATGGCCGCGTTGTATTGCAGATGGATAGCGACGACGAGATGATGGCCGCGATACTGTTGGAAGAAGAAGACGCCATCGCCGCGGAGGAAGATGAGAATATAGCAATTCTCAGTTGTCTTCTCCAACTTCAAGCCGACGAGGAAGCCAATGCCGCCCCAAAACGGGGAGGCTCGTCGTTCGGAAGGAAGAAGAGCAAGCGGGAACAAAGCTTGTCATTTTGCCGCTGAACAAGAGAGCGCCAGGAAGGATGTCGAGCGGGCATTTGGAGTGCTGCAGCAAAGGTTTGCTATCGTTCGGTATCCTGCTCTGACATGATCGAATGAGCAAATGTGGGAGGTGATGAATTGTTGTGTCATCCAGCACAACATGATCATCGAGAGTGAGCGTTATAATCCAGTGCATGATCATATGCCATATGACTTTGAGGGTCCTCATGCACAGGTTTATCACAACGTGCCGGCAGATTTCGCTGATTATATCTCAATGCATTTGGAAAATCGTGATGAAAATACTCATAATGCACTCCAAACTGATCTAGCGGAGCATTTGTGGGCACGCCGGGGCATGGCAGCGGCAGAGGAGGAAGAGGAACACGTTTGAACTTCATTTTACATATTTGAACTATTAAATATTGTATTTGAACTATTACATATTTATGTATATTTTTTTTTCCTTTCATAAAATATTGAAATTCATGTAAAAAACCCTTTTGGGGCGCCGCAAGTGGGGAACGCGGGCGCCCAAATGGCGCACCTTGTCCGGACAGCGCCCAAATGACACGTCCGGACGGCCTTTGGGCGCCCATTTGGGCGCCGCGAGTGGAGATGCTCTTACTGTTGGTATGATCTTGAGTTCCAAGAGTGTTCTCTTTTCCGTCTCTGCGCTTGGGGTTTATATGAATCTCTAAGCATGTGCTCTCAGGATGTTGCTCAAGGTAATTTCATCTTAGTTCTTACCATGGAGAAAAAAAATTCCTGATTCCTTGATCTCACGTGGGTGACAGTCAGTTTAACTGCATATGCTAATTAGATAATTTCTCTCAGTTATTTTCAAGGATATCCCGACAACAATGTGGCGTCACAGGACGTCAGATTTCGGTGGTAGGGAGAGTAACAACCATAGATGACTGTGCTAGCCGCTCAATATAGCTAATGTTAGAGCTCCCTCTAGCATTCCCACATTTTCTAAAGAGGAGCGGGTAATGTGAGGTGGAGAGGAGAACTCGTTACTTTACTATCGATGTAGATGAATTTACAGGATTTATTTCTCTTGATAATGTGTTTGCTCAGCTCTATATTTGCTTCATTTGCTTCTTTCGGTAATATTTTTCTCTTGGATTTTCGGTTCAGAGCCCATTAAAGAATGTCCAGAAGTTTTTCAAGGTTTATAAATGTCAAAACCCAAAGACTTCTTTACCACATTTTCTCCAAGAAAAACTACACTTATGCGATTCATTTTACAGAATTCACTTACGGAATGTCGTGTATGTTACGGGTTGGTTTTTAAACTTGGCATTATAGGGATAAATTTTCACTGAAGTTTGTTTCTCAACGTGTATGTTACAGGTCACTATACCTTTTTAGCTTTTTGAATCTCAAAAACTTGTAAAAGACATACCACGACTTTAGTGTCTCTAGATTTTTTTATTCCGTAGCAACGCACGGGCATTGAGATAGTACTATTAAGTATAGCACCAGTACAAAACCACTAAAAATAACTTTTATTGCACCCTGTGATAAAGATTTGGCTAAAATAGCGCTATATGCACGCCATATTCGTCAGAAATTTCTCTTTTTTGTTTAGAAGTTAATGAAAATTATTTTCTGCCGAAAGGTTTTATGAGTAGAGTACTTGGTCATCTATTAGCGTAAAAATTCTTGGATTTCTCGACCACTTTTTGAGTTTTTAAATTTCTTTCCATATATCAAGTGCGCTTGTCTGCATGTGCCATAGTTCTCGTCCTACCTTTGCACGTATATAAAACGTTTTTGTGAGTGTTTTAACCCACGAAAACTTATTATAAGGAGGTAGTATATTCTTTAGCATGCATAGCATAGGTACAATAAAGACGCCACATACATTGTCCAGCGATAGTAGTAACAATCTGCACCGCCAGTTACAATCAAACCACTTAGACTAAAACAACTATATGTGGGCTCGCCTTTGATTGTAATCCGTCCTAAGAGTTCATGTCTCATCTGGCCTTCTCCATTTATGTGTTTCCATGCCTGATTCCTACTTAAAATACGCATGGTTTTTTTACCTAGAAACTGTGAGGCAACAACCCCACAGCAATTTTATTAAGATTAAAGCAACTGCACAGAAAATTAAAACAGCAGCAACAAGCTATACATAATTTATATACAAAAATCTACAAGGAGACCTAATGGAGACCAGCAATCCAGGACATCAAGCTGTCATGATGTTTCCTCTTAATTCTGTATCCCAAAGAGTCAGTCATGGATGAAGTTGCACTTCCGCCTCACAAAGGTGGGTCTTTCATTCTAGAAAATCTTCCCGTTTCTCAACTTCCATATGTGCCAGCGAGTTGTGATAACAACCTCCATGAAGAAAGGTTTATCAAAATCTCTCCTAGCAGCCGAAATGGCTGAGTGCATGTCATCATTTAAGGACCAGTCCACCTGTAAATGGCTCCAAATTCTGCTGCTGAAATTACAGGAAAAGAATAAATGGAATCGATCTTCATAAGTCCTTGTGATGAATAACTCACAATGGGTGTCCTCTGTGATATTCCAGTGTCTCCTTTTGAGCATGTCCCTAGTGTTTAACCTGTCCGAGAACAGCAACCAGGCAAACATTTTTGTGTTCATAATACAAGCCGACTTCCATATCCATTAATAAACTGTAGGGACTGTGAGGTGAGCATGGATGAGACTATAGTACTTGGCAGACTTGAATGAATCACCCCACTGATAGCTCCAAATATCCTTGCCAGAGATTAAAGGGTTCCTAGCTAGGGCATCTCTTAGAAAGTAAAACTGCTCATATGCTTGAGCGGACAAGGGTAGATAGAACAAAGGTGCCAAATTTGTGGCCCCATAAACCTCAGCAGCAGACAACCTGTTGTCCAAAACAAATGAGAATAGTCTAGGCCACCTGCAGCATAATGGTTGTGATGATCCTAAAAACTCCCATCGATCTGACCAGAATAGGAATGTGTTCCCAAAGCCAGGTTTTACCACAGCCACTTCTCTGAATTTCTCCTCTAACTTAAATATATCTCGCCACCAAAAAGAACCTATCAAATTTTGTGAATGAGGCAGTGGCGGAGCTACAGCAAGGCCGACCTGGGCCATGGCCCGCCCAGGTTTTTCTTGTAAGCTCCGCCAGTGAAATGAGGTGCCACATCCGAATAATATGCATTCCACACAAGCTGGACCCAAGGGACATCAGCCTTATTGTAGAATTTTTCTAAGTGCTTCATCAATAATGCATCATTCTTTTTACTGAAATTTACTATGCCCAGACCACCATTTATCTTTGGCTTGCAGATCATTTCCCATGCAGCCAAAGACTGCTTTGGCCCATCTTTATCCCTCCAAAGACATTGTCTTAATATTCTGTCAAGTTGCTTAATCAAGCAAGGAGGTAATTTGAGGGATAAAAGGAAGTATATTGGCATAGAACACAACGCAAATGTCACAGTTGTAGCCGAGCTCCTTGAGACAGGAAATTAGATGTGGAATTCAGTCTCTTTTGTAGCTCATCCACTAAAGGCAACAAATCTTGGATGGAAGGTCTTGTGGTACAGGCGGTAGACCTAGATAGGGGAAAGGCATGGTGCCAACCTGACATCTCAAAGCTTGAGCAAGCTCATTAGCCAATGTATCAGTAGTATTGATAGGGACAATTACTGATTTCTGGTAGTTGACAGTGAGACCGGTGGACATGGAAAACTTCCGCAATAAATCTTTCAAAGCCCTTATCTGATCCATTTCAACTGCCATAATGAGCAGTGTATCATCAGCATACTGAACTACTGGAAACTCGGTCTCATTTGTATTTGTTGGCATTTTCAAAATTCCTTTGTGCAAATAATCGTTGATGACCGATTACAGGAGATCACCACCAAAACATATAGTAGGGGGGATAGAGGATCACTCTGCCTCACCCCTCTCCTGCAATAAAATTGCTTCCCAAAAACTCCATTCAACAAAACTGAGGAAAATCCAGATGACAGGATGCCTTGTATCCAACCGATCCAATTTTCATCTAACCCTTTTTGCTTGAGAACTTGGATAATGGCCTCATAAGCAATGGTGTCAAATGTCTTAGCAAAATCTAACTTGACAATAATGATAGGTTTTTTGTACAAATGACACTTATATATATACTCATTTGCCCAAGCTAAGCAGTCCTGTATAGCCCTTTATTTCAGAAACCCATATTGATTTTTATGCACACATCTGAGAATGTGTTCCTGCAACCTGTTAGATAACAACTTTGTAATGAATTTCAAACACACATTTGTCAACGAAATTGGCCTAAAATCGTTGACATCTTTAGGGGCGGATTTTTTTGGGCACTAATGTTATAAGAGAACCATCAATATTCTCCAAGCTTGTCTTTCCATCATAAAAATCATGTGTGCCAATCTGTAAAAATCTTTCTTGACCAGGTGCCAACAAGTTTTCAGAAATTTCCCATTAAAACCATCCGGCCCAGGAGCCTTATTTGCAGGCATAAATTTAATTATATCATCCACCTCTGACTCAGTAAAGGGTTGTGATAAAGTTTCCAAGCCATCTAGTCTTGGAATAATTTTCCTCAAATCGAATTGCATCTGGATATCATCTTTGCTGCCCATTCTGTTTTTGTAGCAAGACCATATCATCCCTGCCATTTGCTGATGATCTGACACTTCACTACCTTCCTTGTCCTTCAGCATTGAAATGCAATTATTTCTATATCTCTTGCCATTTCATGGAAAAACTTTGTGTTATCCTCTCCCATTTTTATCCACCTGACATTACATCTTTTCCTCCAATAATTACATTCAGCTAGCAACAACTCCTCCAGATGGAGTTTTACCACATTTCTGAAATTGAATTCCGAGATGAACAAAGGCCTCCTCTCCTCCAACCCATCAAGAAGCAGTATAGCTTTATTGCACATTTGGATCAGATATTTCAGTTTGGACAACCCAATCTTCCATTTGTTAATATCATACCTTAGAGTTTTCAATTTATCAGCCAGGATAGCAGCCGCATAACTCTTTCTTGATGGCTTTTATCAAGACTTCTTGACACAATCTAGAAACCCTGGCAGTTTAGTCCAATAATTTTCAAAACAAAAAATTCTAGCCTTGGGAATGAATATGTATTGTTGTTGATTGGCTTAGTTCGTATTGTATCAGCCTTTGGTGGGCTTAAGCGGGACGCCGCTTTGCAACCCTAGTTCCGCAGAAGGAGGATGACTAGCGTGCGGTGGGTCAGGGGAGCTCTACCATTTCACTAAGTTCTCATCATATGAAGGGGCCGAGTCACACCTTCGGATGAAGCTGAACACATCTCGCCATGCCTGTTGAAAATATGCATTAGAGTTGTTCAAAGGACATTTATATCTCTAATTTGTTTTGATGTTTGTTGTTAACACAATGAGCGGTCTAATTGTGTGCTAAAAGATTTATAGGTTCATCTCTAAGATGCACATGATGAAGGAGATATGCCCTAGAGGTAATTAATAAAGATATTTTATTTGTCATATCTCGATTGTTCATAATACGTTTTGTATTATGCTATAACTGTATTAAGCGGAAATATTAATACACGTGTGATATGTAAACAACCAGGTCCCTAGTAGCCTCTATACTAGTCCATTGGGCAACCGATGATCAAGGTTTTCTGATCATGGGCATTTATGTCAATTGACAATGGAGTCATATCATTAGGTGAATGATGTGATGGACACACACCCAAGATATATAGAAACGTAGTGTTCATACCTTTGACCGTGAGATCGTATTTAATCGATGCTTCTGGAAGGTGGTTTGATTGCATCAAACGTCATGTCTTATCTAGCGTGACAATAAAGGTGTCCCTTTCGGGTATCCGAAGGAAGTGGTTGAGGCGAATGATCAAGAGCGGGATTTGCCAATCCACATAGCAGGATAGATACTCTGGGCCCACTCGGTGAGATTACATCAATGAGCTTGCAAGCATGTGACTAGGTCACGGGGATGTAATATCACAGACGAGTAAAGATAGTATTGTCAAGTGACGAGATCAAGCTCGGTAATCATGATACCGGAGAACGAGTCTCGGACAATCTAAGTATCGCTAGGGAAAAGGTTTGAGACTGGACGTCTAAGGTTCAAACGATAAAAAAACATTCGTGGACGCACAGGGGCTATCACGGCAGTCCAGCCACCGCTGATAGTCATTGATCAGAGAACGTGTCTCGATCATGTCTGGAGTGATCCCGAACCGTAGGGTGGCACACTTAAGGGTAGGCGACAGTTTTATAAAGATTGGATATAGGAATAAAAATATGGGAGAACACCGGAAGCGTTCCGGGACATGTCCGATGATGATCGGTGGGCAACGGAATAGGTTTCGGAGCTCGAATAAATTAAATAATATGTATTTAATGTTAATTAGTGTAATTAATGATTAAATATATTTTTATTTAATTAAATTCAGATTTAATGGGCAGCCCACCTAAATGGGCCTTGACTGGAGGTCAAAGGCCCACTTATGGGGCGAAATCCCTTGCAGAAGGGAGGGGAAGGCCGGCCGGCCTAGGTGGGCCACACCAGGGCCGGCGCACCCCCACATGGTGCGGCTGGCCATGTGGATTAGTCCCACATGGCTAAGCCACCAGGGGTGATGGCCTCCCTCCTCATTTATATAGGGGTGCCCCATGGCCTTTGAGGCATCCAATTCTCTCTCTTTCTCTCATCCATTTAAGTTGTGGCTCCGCAATTGGAGCTACGCATGGCTTGAGAGAGTTCTCCCCACCATACGCACATCGTCGTGCTACTGGGTCCAAGTCTTCGCTTCCACTGCTTCGCTGGATCTGGAGCCCGGAGGTCGTCGTCTACATCGTACGTGTGTAGCGCTACGAGGTGCTACATGTGTGGCACTGGAAGTACGTCTTCTTCCCCTACACGACCTTGAGGTCGGTGCCGCCGTCGTCTTCGCCGCCCGTCTTCATCGCGCGTCGTCATCGAAAGATCTTTTGATCGTCGACGCTTACGGTCTACAAGGGTATGTATACCGTTCCCTCCGTTACTTTATATCTGCATAGTAATAGATCCTGGCTATTTCGGTTATCGTTGTTAGAATTTTTTTGTTTTCTGCACATGATCCCTCCAGTGATACCATAGCCGATCTATGCGTAGATATAGTAGTACGGTTATAACTCATGTTGAATTAGGGCACCGATCTTATAATTGTTTCCCTCTCGCGTGCACTTGCTTATGCCATCGGCATTGAGCTGATGAAGCGGCCCTGACCGACCATACGCATACGCTTACGCGAGACTGGTTCCGCAATTGACATATGGCTTGTACCATATATGCGGCTGGCGGGTGTCTGTCTCTCTCTCTCTCTCTCAATAGACGGCTTGGCATTTTCAATGGAGGACCCGAAAGGGATATAAAATTGACAATTATTTGATCGGTGTTGTGGTTGTAGATTCGTAGGTATGAAGCGGTTCTATTTACAAAAGCCCCTAAGCCACGTAAAATATGCAAAAGATAAAGCAGAAAGTGTCTAACTTTATTTTGCAGGGGCAATGTGATATGGTCACGGTAAGTTTTATGAATTGTTTATAAACTGTCGGCGCAAAGGAGACCATTGGCGCAAGGACCATATCACGTCGCATTACATTTTGTTGTTATGTTGTTGTGTGCATCTTATATTGTGTATATATATATGTTATATATTAGTTACATGGCGGTAGTAATATAAGATGATAGCGGGCAAAAGCCGGAAGTACCACCCCGCTCTTCTCTGAGGAGCGGGGTGCCCAGGCTTTGTTCCTGTACAGCCAGTAGTTCCGACATTTGTCCCGGTAGTACCGAGTCACCTTGCTCGGTACTTCCGGGCCAAGTACCGGACCAACTACCGCATAAGCCCAGGGGGTACTGGCATCATGTTGTTTTTGCTAGGAAGTTGCCCTGGTAGTAGCCCGGTACTACCGCATTCACATTAGTACCAGACCCTACCAGCCGGTAGTACCGGGCAACCTTTTCTACTCTAGGTTTGACCACTCGCTGGCTGACCGTTTTCTTGCCGGGCGGAAGTACCGGGCTTGTCCCGGTAGTACCGACCTGCACAGAAAAACTGCCCAACGGCCATTTTTCGTGGTGGACTATATAAGGTAGTCTTCTTCTCCAAAGAAACTAAGCTTTCTAATATTCTCTCTCCACCATTTATTCAAAGCTTCAAGCTCCTTGATCTCCCACTCCCTAGGTCCAAACATAGCTAAAAAAATTAATAATACATTTTTTTATTAAATTCGACAAATAATACGCAGATTGAAAGTTTTGCAAAAATAATACACCCTTGGATGCGGCTAAGCCGATAGGTACCTATCGACAGCAGCGTGGCCGATTAGGCCCAATCGGCCAGGGCGTGGCCGAGCAGGTGGCATGGCAGGCCATGCCAGTGGCCGACAGCCCTTTCGGTCACGCGTGGCTGATGCATGTAAAATGCATACATGAACTTTGCATTATTTCTACTTATATTCCAGTCATATTTGCATCATATAAGGGTTATATCACTGTTTTATAATGATTTTGGGAATATTTGACATGTTTCCTATTTTTATGGAATTAACCCTACGCAGGCAGAAAACCCTATTTCTTTCCTTTAATGTTTCAGGGACCCAAACGACGTCCAAATCACCTGCAAATTTACGAGCGTCAATATTTGGAAGGAAGAAGACTTGTGGGCGAAGGAAGCGAACAAACGGAGCCACGAGGGCCAAAAGGAGTGGGCCCACGCGGCCCATGTACCTGGCCGCGTGGGACCCCCCATCTTGGGCCTCGGAGCTCCGCTGCCGTCGATCTTTCCTCCACCGACTCCGTTTTGACCTAAAAACGCCTATAAAAATTATCCCCCGACGTTCTCTGGAAGGAGCGCCGCAGAAACACAGAAACACCGAAACAGAGACCTGGACTGCAGATTGGAGGGGGAAAACTCCGGCGGGGCGCTGCCGGTGTGGTCTCCATCTTCTCCAACGACTTCTCCACCGTCTCCATGATGAAGAGGGAGTAGTCCACCTCTGGACTATGGGTTTGTGGAAGTAACTTATGTATCTCTCTCTCTCTCGAGCTTCACTAATTAGTACCGTATGAGCTGCTGAACATGATTACGGTCATCTATGTAATACCTTTGTGGTGGATCTTTTTATGAGTTAATATATGTTTGAGATTGCAATGGTTTGTTTCAGTTATGAAAGTAGATGCATATTATGTACCCCGTTCTTATTTACTTGTTATGATCAAGCATGTTTATGAGAGCGTGTGAGGGGGAACGTGTGCATTAGTTGGAGTAACGGGGGGTGGCTAGTGCGGTGAACGTGAGAGAAAGTTCGCGATCCACTTGGGTGTTTTACCTTACTTTGTTACCTCACTAGGGATAAAAAGAAATACCATGCTACCGGAGATGTGGGTGTGACCATTGCCACTTCTCCATGACTAGATCTAGCATGTTCTTATTTTAACTTCATGTCATGATACTTATTGCTATACTCTGAGTTATCTTAATTATCGAGGTGTTATGATTTAGTTCGCATCTTGGTGGAGTATAAGAGAGACTAATAACCAAAAGGTCTCTATGTTAGGACGTGATGCCATATAATTATAACTTGTCATTAAACTGTTGTGTTGCAATCTCATATGTCAACTCTAGTGTTCCATTGTCTACCACTTTATTAAAGAGAGAGTGCATTTGTGAAACCATGAACCCCGGTCCATTTTTAATCATAAGAAACACCTTTCCAACAATTTTACCACTTTTCCATTTTCTGCCATTATTAAATCCGAAAATACAAAAACACTTTTACATCTTGCATTCATATAAAACCCAAAAATATCATTTATCATTGCTACCACCATCCTTGCATATTTATTTACCACCATTGCATGTTTATTTCTTGTTTGCATTGCATATTATCTTGATATCATTCTAACACCTTGTGCTTGACAACCACTAGGTGAGGTTGAGGACCAAAACATTTACTTTGTTTTGTAGGTAACCAAAAGAAGGATAGGAAGATAAATCTTCACTACTGATTCCCGAGAGTTCGATATTAAACCCTCGAGTCACCCTCGTGGGGAAAACACGTCTTCCACTTACTACACACTCTGCACTTGGAGTCTCAACCTAACCCATTTACTTTTCACGCAGGTACCACGCGAAGGGCTAGCAACTGTTTTCTGGCGCCATTGTGGGGTAACTACGTGAAGGGCCATCAAGACTGTTTTCTGGCGCCGTTGCCGGGGAATCATTGCTGAAAGGTTTATCCAAGGATATCTCACCAAGTCAACTTCATCACCAACTTGTGCTAACACCTAAGCTTGGGGAGGTTGCACCTACGTGAGCATCATCTTATCCATCTTTACCTTCAAAGCAATTTATTTGTTTTGTCATTGTCTTGCATATTTATTTTCAGTTTTGCATAAAAAATTAAAAAACACATAAAAACTTGCTAAAATGGGAGAAAGAACTAAGTTGTGTGATTACACAAACACTCCAAATGATCAATTTATTGCTAGGCCCATTGCCACACCTAAGATAAATGCTGAGAGTTATGAAGTAAGTCCTAGTTTGTTGAACTTGATAACTAGGGAACAATTTGGCGGTAGTGCTATGGAGGATGCCTCTATGCATCTTCATGATTTTGTTGAAATATGTGACATGCAGAAATTTAAAAATGTGGAAAGTGATATTCTAAAACTGAAGTTATTTCCTTTCTCACTTAGAGGAAAAGCTAAAGAGTGGCTGCATTCATTACCTATTGATAGCATTAAAACTTGGGATGATTTAAAAGAAGCTTTCATTAAGAAATACTATCCTCCTGTTAAAATTTTGCAAAATAGAAACAACATTCTTTCTTTTAGGCAAAATGAAAATGAACATGTTGCTATGGCTTGGGATAGGATTAAACTTATGCTTAGAACTTGTCCATCACATGGGGTCAACGAATGGACCATATTACACTCTTTTTACAATGGTCTAAATTACATGTCTAGAAATATCTTGATTCTGCTGCTGGAGGTGCTTTTATGGGAAAAACTATAGTAGAAGCTAAGAACATATTGGAAAGCATTTTGCAAAACTATAGTCAATGGCATACTGATAGAGCACCTAATCCTTCTAAGAAAGTGAACTCCATAGAAGAAACAAATGATTTGTCATCTAAAATGGATACTATTCTTGCTTTCATTAATAAACAAAATATTGAAAATGTGCCTTTGCAAGAACTAGTTGGTAATAATCCTGAAAATATTGATGTCAACTTCATTAGGAACTATGGTAATAATGGGTATGGTAACAACAATTATAACTCTTATAATAAACCCCCATATGTTCCCAACAATCGTCCTTCTATTCCATATCCTAATGCTAGATAATAATTGGAAGCCTATGCCACCACGTAATGATAATTTTGAGGCTAATAAAATTCTTATGGAACAATTGCTAGTCATAATACCATGATACAAGAGTTGAATAAGTCTGTTGCTTCTATTAGTTCTGATATTAAAGGCTTACAACTCCAAACTGCAGGACTAGACAAAGCCTTGTCAAAACTAGCTGATAACCAAGCCACTTTATTGAGTATGTCTGCAGGGAAACCACAAGCACCACCTGTGGTTGGAATGAATTCTATTAATATTGCTGAAAATGTTCCTCTTACTTTGGAGGAAACTCTTAATGAATTATTGAACTATCCTGAATATTTGTTGCCATTTATGTCTCAACTTGTTGGATTAAAAGAAGAAGTTAACGAAACTGAACATGATGAATCTCTTATGTTGATTGAGTTAGAAAAGAAAGTTGAGAAGTTAAAATGCTTAGTGAAGTAAAGGAACCATTGCTTGACTTAGAATTGTAGCTTGCATGAATTAATATCTATCTTACAAAAATTTGCAAGTGATCCTTCCATCAACTTAACCAAGCTGGTTTTGGTTCTTATATTGCTAATCATGTCTTGAAAGAAAAGATTGCTAGGTACAACCAAGAGGCTATGATACCACCTAAGCTTGGGGATGTATGGATTCCCAAAGTCCTAGTAACCATTGGAAAAGAGACACACCATGCTATACTTGATCTAGGATCTAGTGTCTCTGTTTTATCTAAAGAACTATATGAAGTACTTGAATTGAAAAATCTTGAAAAATGCTCTATTGAACTTGCACTTGCTGATGATTCCATTAAACATGCTTTAGGAAAAGTAAGTGATGTTATGGTAGAGTTACATATGACATTTGTGCCTGTTGATTTTCTAATCATGGATATGGGGAATAAAACCTCTAGTCCAATTATTCTTGGAAGACCTTTTCTTCGTACTACAGGTGCTATCATTGATTCAAAAGAAGGGAATGTGAAGTTTCAGTTTCCACACAAGAAGTATGGAACACTTCCCAAGGAAGAGGGCACATCATTCAAGCTCCCTCATGAGCTTCGTCCACAATAAAATCAAGTAAGAAGCCTAGCTATATGGCTATAAAGAAAGCGCTTTACGGGAGGCAACCCGGTTGTTTTTATTTGTGATTTTCTTTGTGTCCTCTTGCTGTAACAAGAGACTTAGTGTTTAGTTTAGTTTCTGGAATTTTTAATAAAGTGCCAAGTTTTACTCATTTTGGTTGAAAAGTTGCTTATAGCGTTCGGAGATTTTATTCCTGCACGAATCTGTGCACGGTATGATTTTTAATTCTTATTCTGTAACTCCGAATGAGCTCATATTTAAACTGTAGGCAACTTTTCATCCTCTGTATGCATGAATTTTTCGGAATTTTCGACAAAGTTAAGTAGGGTAGAAAAATACGTTTAGCTGCTGCTGTTTTTCTGGACAGATTCTGTCCCATTTTGTTTGATGCATGCTTAGAACTTTTAACATGAATCTTTTTGATCCAATTGAGTTTATGAGTAGGCATACAACATTATACATTTCTGGACATTCATATGAATTTTTGTCTAAGGATTATATGCAGCAAGAAATCTATTTGTTTATCACTACTAATGTGCCCCACAAAAAAGAAATGGGAGAAACGGTGTTTTGAAGTTTTTTCACAGGGATTAGAGGAGATGCACCAAGAGCTATCCAAGGATGGTGAAGACCATAAGCTTGGGGATGTGAAGACAACCCCACTGGACCTACACACTCTCGGTTTGCACACGTCTAACTTCTGTTTTTCGATCGAAACACTTTATCGCATAAACTTGGAGCGTCTTTTTGTTTGTTTTTAGATTTTTATTTTGTGAGACCACCACACTATCATTTATATATGAGAGAGCTACTGGAAATTTGGGTTGAATTATGTTGGATGCTATTATAAGATTGGGAAAAGGGATGTTAGTTAATTTTAAAAGATACATAATTGCATGATTCATGAGCTTGTTAATGAGTAATAATTTGCAAATATTTTATCAAGAGCTATCTTTATTCATGTTTTGATGCTAAATGTTATTTACCTTGTTTAACATGGATTAGTTAGTTCTATGGACACTCATGCATGCATTTAGATGGTCAACTTTCTCCCTCTTGCTAGCCCAAAAATTCCAACAAGCAAAAACTTGTTTCCAACACCTTCAACCAAAGTTTTTCCAGTGAGTCCACCATATCTACCTATTAGCTTTATGCTATTCCGAGTATGTTTATCATGATATTTGTGTTATCTATACCTCTGAATGAAAATGCTTATGTTGTTAATTGTTGTGGGAAAAGTTGGTTATATAGCTCTCTCGAACTTGATGCACACTTTACTTTCATTGCATAAATAAATATGACCCATTGTGATTAAAATTATGAGTTGTGGACTTGACAAATGTCTTTGGTTGAGAGTTAGCCATATGTGCTGTCACATGGCAAGCTTTCAACATTGCATCATCTCATTTAGTTGATATCATGTACTTTTGTTTATGGATGCTTACCATGGGTGAAATAAATGGGAAATGAAGTGAGTTTAAATGAGTTTGTATAAATGGTTAGAGAGACGCCTGGGCCGCTAATCTAAGCCATGCATCATTCATGGTGGAAATTTACTTACATGCTATGGTGAACCTTCTGTGATACACCTTACAATAAAAAGCTATCCAATGGTAAATAAAAAGGGTGTTGAGATTGTTCATTTGTTTGTTTGTCTTGTCATTTTGATATGGGCTTGTTCCATATCCTGGGACAAGAGGTACCCCAGTTGACGCTCTTAATGATACTATTATTACTTACAATGATATTTAACTTGAACTTGCTTTGTTTTCCAAGTTGAGTAACACATGGAGTAGGTACTTGTATTCAAGGGGCATGAGACTTTCAACCTGTACTTTGTCAAGCACACTACTCTATTGCTTTCACTTTAAACTTAATCATTCAAGATGCTATGATAGGGGAATGAGAGCTTGACACCAAGGATTACCATATTACAATCATTGACTTAAGTAGAGAAGTTCAGAAGTTAGATGAAATTTATTCATGCTTTACCTCTACTCATATATATATCTTTCCAAAGTGTCCACCTTTTATATTCAGATTTTCACCAATACTCTATGACCATTGTAGGATGTTCTTACTTATTATTATGCATACATGTGGTCCATAGTACTTTTTCTCTATGTTACACTTTGTGAATTATCATTGAACATCCTTGCATTGAATACTTGATATCACTTCATAAACTATCTTGCATATTGCTACTCCTTTTAAGAATGAATCATTTGACTCTATGTAGCAATAGTAATCATCTTTGATATCCATTGATAGTATTAAATTGCAAAGTCCATGTTAGTTTTATCACCTTCATACTCGAGGACGAGTATAGGTTAAGCTTGGGGATGTTGATGCATGTAAAATGCATACATGAACTTTGCATTATTTTACTTATATTCCAGTCATATTTGCATCATATAAGGGTTATATCACTGTTTTATAATGATTTTGGGAATATTTGACATGTTTCCTATTTTTATGGAATTAACCCTGCGCAGGCAGAAAACCCTATTTCTTTTTTAATGTTTCAGGGACCCAAACGACGTCCAAATGACCTGCAAATTTACGAGCGTCAATATTTGGAAGGAAGAAGACTGTGGGCGAAGGAAGCGAACAAACGGAGCCCGAGGGCCAAAAGGAGTGGGCCCACGCGGCCCATGTACCTGGCCGCGTGGGACCCCCTTTTGGGCCTCGGAGCTCCGTTGCCGTCGATCTTTCCTCCACCGACTCCGTTTTGACCTAAAAACGCCTATAAAAATATCCCCCGACGTTCTCTGGAAGGAGCGCCGCAGAAACACAGAAACACCGAAACAGAGACCTGGAGCTGCAGATTGGAGGGGGAAAACTCCGGCGGGGCGCTGCCGGCGTGGTCTCCATCTTCTCCAACGACTTCTCCACCGTCTCCATGATGAAGAGGGAGTAGTCCACCTCTGGACTATGGGTTTGTGGAAGTAACTTATGTATCTCTCTCTCTCGAGCTTCACTAATTAGTACCGTATGAGCTGCTGAACATGATTACGGTCATCTATGTAATACCTTTGTGGTGGATCTTTTTATGAGTTAATATATGTTTGAGATTGCAATGGTTTTGTTTCAGTTATGAAAGTAGATGCATATTATGTACCCCGTTCTTATTTACTTGTTATGATCAAGCATGTTTATGAGAGCGTGTGAGGGGGAACGTGTGCATTAGTTGGAGTAACGGGGGGTGGCTAGTGCAGTGAACGTGAGAGAAAGTTCTGCGATCCACTTGGGTGTTTTACCTTACTTTGTTGCCTCACTAGGGATAAAAAGAAATACCATGCTACCGGAGATGTGGGTGTGACCATTGCCACTACTCCATGACTAGATCTAGCATGTTCTTATTTTAACTTCATGTCATGATACTTATTGCTATACTCTGAGTTATCTTAATTACTGAGGTGTTATGATTTAGTTCGCATCTTGGTGGAGTATAAGAGAGACTAATAACCAAAAGGTCTCTATGTTAGGACGTGATGCCCATATAATTATAACTTGTCATTAAACTGTTGTGTTGCAATCTCATATGTCAACTCTAGTGTTCCATTGTCTACCACTTTATTAAAGAGAGAGTGCATTTGTGAAACCATGAACCCCGGTCCATTTTTAATCATAAGAAACACCTTTCCAACACTTTTACCACTTTTCCATTTTCTGCCATTTAAATCCGAAAATACAAAAACACTTTTACATCTTGCATTCATCATATAAAACCCAAAAATATCATTTATCATTGCTACCACCATCCTTGCATATTTATTTACCACCATTGCATATTTATTTCTTGTTTGCATTGCATATTATCTTGATATCATTCTACACCTTGTGCTTGACAACCACTAGGTGAGGTTGAGGACCAAAACATTTACTTTGTTTTGTAGGTAACCAAAAGAAGGATAGGAAGATAAATCTTCACTACTGATTCCCCGAGAGTTCGATATTAAACCCTCGAGTCACCCTCGTGGGGAAAACACGTCTTCCACTTACTACACACTCTGCACTTGGAGTCTCAACCTAACCCATTTATTTTTCACGCAGGTACCACGCGAAGGGGCTAGCAACTGTTTTCTGGCGCCATTGTGGGGGTAACTACGTGAAGGGCCATCAGTGGCCACTAACCGGCCAGGTCGTAGCCGATTAGCCTATCAGCCAGGCCATAGCCGATAGGGCGCATAAATAACATCGACGGGCTCCTTCTTCCTCCTCGCGTCGTCTCTATGTTCTTTCTCCCTGCTGCTGCCATTTCTTCCCTGCTGCAGCGATTTGTCCACCCAGCAACGAAATCTTAAGCCTAGAGGTGGTAGAGAGTTAGGGCAACTCCGATCTACAGATGGGTTAGGTTGTAGGGTGATTTCGTGGTGCTTTTTGGAGCAATGGTGGAGATGCGTGATACGTCTCAAACGTATCTATAATTTCTGATGTTCCATGTTGATATTATACCAATTGTTACATGTTTTATATACACTTCATAGCATTTTTATGCATTTTCTGGGACTAACCTATTAACAAGATGCCACAGTGCCAGTTCCTTTTTCTGCTGTTTTTGTATTCCAGAAAAGATAGTCTGGAAATATTCTCGGAATTGGACGAAACTTGGACAAACTTCCTATTTTTCCAACACGAACACGGACTCCAGAGGAGAGACGGAGGGGAGCCACGTGGCAGCCACACCATGGGGCCGCGCGGCCCCCTGCCGCGCCGTGGGGTGATGTGGGGCCCTTGTGGCTCTGCAGCCGCCGCCCTTTCGCCTATTTATTCCTCCCGACGCGAAAACCCTAAATACCCGAGCCATTATCCACGAAAAGTTCCAGAGACGCCGCCGCCGTCAACCTAGCTCGGGAGGGTTCAGAAGCTCTTCCCGGCACCCTGCCGGAGAGGGGAATCATCACCGGAGGGCTCTACATCACCATGCCTGCCTCCGGAGTGATGCCTGAGTAGTTCATCCTTGGACTACGGGTCCATGGCAGTAGCTAGATGGTTGTCTCTCCACTTTATGCTATCATGTTTAGATCTTGTGAGCTGCCCATCATGATCAAGATCATCTTATTGTAATGCTACATGTTGTGTTTGCTGGGATCCGATGAATATTGAATACTATGTCAACTTGCTTATCAATCTATCTTATATGTTATTTATGATCTTGCATGCTTTCCGTTACTCGTAGATGCTTTGGCCAAGTAGATGCTTGTAACTCCAAGAGTGAGTATTTATGCTAGATAGTGGGTTCATGCCTCCAGTAATCTGGGAGAGTGACAATAACTTCTAAGATCGTGGATGTGCTGTTGCCACTAGGGATAAAATAACCGATGCTTAGCTTAAGGGTACGCCGTTAGGTCTAATGCATTTGTTTACATTACGCACATTACTTAATGCAATTATCCGTTGCTTGCAACTTAATACCAACGGGGAACTCGGATGACAACCTGGCGGTGGATTATTAGTCATAGACGCTGTTGGATAACGGTCTATGTATTTTGTCGTAATGCCCACATGAATATCATAGTAATCATCATGTCATATATATGCATTGTCATGCGCACAATATTTTGTCAATTGCCCAGCTGTAATTTGTTCACCCAGCATGTTAGTTATCTTTTATGGAGAGACACCACTAGTGAACTGTGGACCCCGGTCCATTCTTTTACACTGATAATACAACCAACTACAAACATTGTTCCTTTTCATTCTCTGCAATTTACTACTGTTTTCCACACCATACGTTTAATCCTTTGTTTTCAGCAAGCCGGTGAGATTGACAACCTCACTGTTTCGTTGGGGCAAAATAGTTTGATTGTGTTGTGTGCAGGTTCCACGTCAGCGCGCCACTGACAACCTTCAGAAGTGATTTCTTGCTCCTACTGGTTCGATTAAACCTTGGTTTCATACTGAGGGAAAACTGCTGCTACACTGCATCATACCTTCCTCTTGGGGTCCCCCAACGAACGTGTGATCCACGCAATCAAGCATATTTTCTGGCGCCGTTACCGGGGAGCAAGAGGATTTCTGCAAGGGGAGTTTCACGCTTCCAATCTCTTTACTTTGTTATTGTCTTGTTTAGTTTATTTTTATTTAGTCTTGTTTGCTTTATTTATCAAAAGCACAAAAAAATTAGTTACTTTATTTTCGAATTGTTATCTTTCAGTCTTGTTATCATGTCTAGCTCTGCTCCTTTTTCGTAGTGCCACCTGTGGGAGAAATTATTACCTTTAGACAAAAAAGTGGGGAATCCTTTAGGAATGCCTAGGAGAGAATTTTGGAATTGCACAAGAAGGTGCAACATAAGATGGATTTGAGAGTTCTTATAAAAAATTTCTACTATGGTTTATTTTCTGTTTATCAACATGCTCTAGATACCATGGTAGGGAAACCTTTTCTGAGTTTGATACACCGAAAGCTCATAATATTTTGAGTGGTTTGTCAATTTTCCCAATGGTGGACGAAACTGGGATATTCTCTAAGCTAGATAAAATAGAAAAGTCAATTGATAATTTAACTCTGAGCCATAATCTTAAAGAACAGCCTTTAGTTGAGTTAAAAAATGATTGGGAACCATTCATTGAGATTAATATTGGTAATGAAAAGATTCGTGCCTACTGTGACCTTGGTTCAACAATGTCCATCATGCCTAAAATGGTTTATGATCTTTTAAAATTTGATAATATGGTTGATTACCCTGTTTTTCATTTTCATGCTGATGGAACAATCACAAGAAGCATAGGGATTATTAATGATATTATGGTCACTGTTCAAAATAAGACCATCCCTGTGAATTTCATGATCCTTGCAAAATCTCCCAACCATATTGTTTTAGGGAGATCCTTTTTAAAGAGTAATGGGGGTTTTATCAATGCAAAGTATGGGTTCATGAAATTTAATACTCCTATCAATCGGAGGTTCTTCTTCCCGATCAAAAAAGATGACCCCACCGAAAGGTTGGGAGATTTTAATGTCTTTGGAAACACTTGATTCTTACTTTCTGCGCCTAGCTGAAAGGCGTTAAAGAAAAGCGCTTATGGGAGACAAACCATTATTTTATTTCTGCAATTTTTCTTTTTTTTGAGTCAAGGAGTTGTTTACTTCTGTAACAATCCCTTTGTATCTTTATTTTATAGCATTGTTGTGCCAAGTATTGCCTCTAATAGGAAGATGATGCTAGATTTGGATTTCTGCGCAGGAACAGATTTCTGTTGTTCACCGTTTTAATTCTGTAAAATCACAGTAAAATTATTTAAATCTGCAAATGTTTGTGCGTAATCCTCAGATATGTACGCATCTTTCGTTAGTTTAAAGTTTTTCGATCTGAGCAACGTAAGTGTCTCGAAAAAATTCGTCTTTACAGACTGTTCTGTTTAGACAGATTCTGTCTTTTATTTTCGCATTCTCTCTTTTACTAGTGTTGAGTGGAATTCTTTTTAGGGGGAAGAGCTTCACATAACATCGGTGGCAGTAGTTAATGTTAAAAGTAACGGTCATGTTTGTGTCCTTATAGAACATGTGAGTTTTTGATTGTGCACTAACCCTCTAATGAGAATTACTTTGAGTTTGGTGTGGCGGAAGTTTTCAAGGGTCAAGAGAGAAGGATGATATAATGTGATCAAGAAGAGTGAAGAGTTTAAGCTTGGGGATGCTCCCATGGATCACCCCGGCATATTTCAAGAAGACTCAAGCGTCTAAGCTTGGGGATGCCCAAGGCATCCCCTTCTTCATCAGCAACTTATCAGGTCATCTCTAGTGAAACTATATTTTAATTCTTTCACATCATATGTGCTTTACTTGGAGCATCTGTGTGCTTTTATTTTCAGTATTTTATTTTTCTTTTGGTCAACTTGATTGGACCCTAGCATTCTTGATTGGGAGAGAGACACGCTCCGTTTTTTCATATGAATACTCCTATTCTTCACTTATACTTGTTGAGTATTCTTGTCTAGCTATTGCTATGCTTTTAGCTCCTGTTTTGCATGCATCTCTTATTCAGAGCTGTTAGTTCTTTTAAAGAAAGTACTCTCTTGCTTCACTTATAATTGTTTGGAGAGTTTATGTTGAAATAAATTGATTGGTGTTTGGTTGGAACAGAAAATGTTGCATGTGGTAGATGGTATAATGGAAAAGCTTACATATTCTTGTAGATCACTGTATTGGATAATTTGATACTTGTCAATTGTTTTGAGTTATCAAGTAGTTCATGTTTAAGCTTTTGGATCATGTAGTTAAAACCTATTAATGAAGAACTACCGTAAAGCTCGCTGGAATTTGGTTTGCATGATTGGTATCTCTAAGGTCTAGATATTTTCTAGTAAAAGGGTTTGGTTAGCAAGGAAGACAGTGTAGAGTCTTATAATGCTTGCAATATGTTTTCATATAAGTCTTGCTGTGTCGGTTGATATCCTGTGTTTGCTTCAAATAACCTTGCTAGCCTAAACTCTGTACTGAGAGGGAATGCTTCTCGTGCATCCAAAACCTTGAGCCAAAATCCATGCCATCTGTGTCCACCATAACTACCTATATGTGGTATTTCATTGCCATTCCAAGTAAATTTTTCATGTGCTACCTTTAAACTATTCAAACTTTATTAATCCTATTTTGTGTCAATGTTTACCAAGCTCATGAGGACGGGGTGGATGTCTTTATGTCAACTGTCAAACAGACTTTACCACCGGACTAGCAGCATATACTGGTTCAGGTTCCACGTCAGCGCGCCACTGAAAACCTTCAGAAGTGGTTTCTTGCTCCTACTGGTTCGATTAAACCTTGGTTTCATACTGAGGGAAAACTGCTGCTACACTGCATCATACCTTCCTCTTGGGGTCTCCCAACGAACGTGTGATCCACGCAATCAATGCGGTGGAAGTTGGTGTAGGCCGAGCAAGACGTGGTGGTGGTGCTTCTGCTGCTCCGGCCGTGGTGGTGATGGTGGTGCTCCTCCATTGAATCAAGGCACGCTTCAAGGGTACGTGATCTTTGGCTAATTAGGGTTTAGATTAATTAGGTTGTGTTATTGTTAAGTTTGTCATGCGATAGTGTTAAGTGTCCGGTATTAATTGCTAGGTATTTGTTGCGGTAGTAATTATTAAGTTTGTATTATGTAGTTGTTTCGGTCTTAATGATTATTTCGTGGAACTTTTTTAGGTCGCAGAGATGTCTAATTTAGTGAAGTGTATTTTTTACTATAGTCCTGGTACCGTTGAAATAAATGAGTTGGGAGCTGATCTGGGTCAGTTTCAATGGTCGGAGTGGAAACTTAATTCCCCGCAAACATGGTCCATCAGTCAGCTGAAAGATTGGTTGGCATTATGTTTAAGGCTTAATCCTGAGACAGACACCGTCGGTGAGCATGCATTGTGCACGAAGTCAAGGCCACAAATGTTTTTCTATTTGAGGCTGATAGATCAGACCTCTCAGTTGGTGCGCTGGCTACAAGGTTGCGAAAGCTGGGGAACTAACCCTATTGCCTTACTGATTCCTGTCGCGAAGGAGGTGAACCCTCCTGAAGGCGAGGGTGGGCACGATCCTGGCCAGAGCAGTCAAGAGATGCATTTAGGAGGACATGATGATAGTCAGGAAGATGTTGGAGGTGGTGGTTACGATTCAGGGCAGAACAGTCAGGCAGAAGAAGGACATGACGATGGTGTTGAGGCAGATGCAGACGATGAGTATGGGCACATGTAGACCCAGATGGAAGAGGAAGATACAGATGGTGATAGTGGTTATGTCGATGATTCCGACGAGTCGGATGACGAATAGGAGGTGCCTAATCCTGCATCATGGAGTCATGACTTCTCTTCTGCAATGACTATGAACGATGGTCACGATTCTGCCTGGCAATACCACCAGAACCAGATTGCCGTGGGTGCTCTATATCCCGACAAGCAACATTTGCAAGACGCAATCATTAAGTGGGCAATGTCGACGTGGAGGGTTTTCAAAACCTAGGTGTCAAGTAAAAGATATCTAACAATGGAATGTGAGGTTACAAACTGTCCTAGAAGGGTGCATGGATATCTCCCTAAATTTGGCATAAACTGGAAGGTGAGCGACGTAGTACATCACACATGTGAAATTGAAAGTATGCCTCAAGATCATCGTAACATTTCGTCCATGATTTTAGCTCGGTTGCTTTACTCAGAGATAGTGTAGGGCAAAGCGATGGAAGTGAAGGCGATATTGTGCACAAAGTGTTTACCAGGTTTAAGTACACAATTTCTTATGGCAAGGTTGGAGGGCTAAGCAGAGGGCACTTGAGATCAGATTTGGTTCATTCCTGGACTCATATGACTCAGTTGTTCGGCTCATCCACACATTGCAGACCCGTAATCCAGGCACTTATGTTGACATCCAACACTTCTGGTTGCCGAGTTCCCAACTGTCAAGGTGTTGCATCGTGTGTTCTTCTCATTCGGTGTATGCATCAAAGCTTTCAGTCATTGTCGACCAGTGATCTATGTTGATGGAACTTTTCTTACTGGCAAGTATAGGTGACAGATATTGACCGCCATCGGTCAAGATGGCAACAATCAGATCGTGCCACTCGCATTTGCTTTTGTGGAGAGCGAGAACACTGAAAGTTGGACGTGGTTCTTCAGGCAGCTTAAAATAGCAGTAGTGCAAGATAAGCCAAATGTGTGCATCCTTCATGACCGGCATACTGGTATACTGAACGTGATCAAGGCACTCACAAACCCTGGGCCTGAGGAACAAACGCCATGGATAGACCTGCAGAGCCGTTGGTGCATGCGCCATCTCGGGGCCAATTTTTTCTCACAATTCAGAATTAAGGATTTGATGAATCTATTCAAAAAACTCTGCAAGCAGAACCAGGTATGGAAGTACAATTATATATGTGGGAAGCTTGATGAGTTCACTAACAATCATGTTAGGCAGAGGAGAGCTACACGAACTGCAGCAGTGGTAGCGCATGTACAACTTAGCTGCTCAGGCAGCAACAGGACCTGCACCAGCGGAGGACGAACCTGTTGGGCTATGTGACTTGCCAGGATTTGACCCGCCCGGTGTCAGGAGAAAGGTTGGGAGATAGATAAAAAACTTTCAACAGTGGATAGAGCACGAGCCTCTAGAGAGGTGGTCTTTGCTGCACGACACTCATGGAGCTAGGTACGGCGTCATGACTACCAACCTCGCTGAAACATACAACTTTAAGAGGAAATAGGGCTTTGCCTCTTACAGCCATTGTGGAGGGTATTTTCCAGGGCACAGTGAAGTATTTCAGAGATAGACGCCAGAAAGCCCATTTACATATCGTGAACAACCCAAACACACCGTACTGTGAAACGATTATGAAGTACATGGATGAGAAGATGGGAAAAGCTCGGAATCACACTGTGCAGGCCATAGGAAATCAAGAAAGGAGGTTTGAGGTGTGCTTACCATATGACAAGTTTGGTTATGGAAATGTGCTGAGGACGCATGAGGTGAGAATTGGGAATGAAGCCAGGCCAACGTGTGAGTGCACACGCAACAAACCAATGTTGCTTCATCTGCCTTGCTCCCATGTACTTGCTGCTTGCGGGCAGCTAGGGATGACAACAATATCGTTTGTGTCCCCATATTTTATGAAAGAGTCTGTCCTCAATACCTGGACATGTGAGATGGTGGGATTTCGAGCTATGGGTAATTTTAACACGGTTGACCCTAATGAAAGGCAGTACATCCCCGACCCAAGGCTACTGCGTACTGGTAGAGATCGACGACAGTGCAAGCGTATCCAGAATGATATGGATGAATCTAAAGCCGGAGGCCCGACTAGGCAATGTTTTCTGTGCAAACATTTTGGTCACAGTGACACTTCTTGTCCACGATTCGGGACTGCCGGAGCTGCTCCGTGTGGACGAGGCAACCGAGGATGAAGAGGGCGAGGAAGAAACTAGGCTATGTGTGTAACAATGTTTTAAATTTGTACTAGGTGTGGAACAATGTTTTAAATTTGTACTAGGTGTGGAACAATGTTTTAATTTTGGACTATGTTTTTAAATTGTAATAAACTAGCTGGGTGGCCCGCGCAATTGCGCGGCTAGCACATACATATTTCGAGTTTTCATAACTAATGTAACTTGTTTATTATTGGTACCAATTTTTGAGCAATGTAAGATAAATAAGAGATCAATTCATATGGGAATTACGCTATTCAAATTGAGAGATTTCCTATACTTCCACGTTTCAGGAAATAAATCTTTTGCACATGTAGACATGCAAATCCCGAGTAACGTCTTTGTTTAATTAGGATTGCAAATTCTATTATTTATGGTAGTGGTCATACTCAATAATTTTGCCATGTTTAATAACACAAACAAAGATCGCTTGGTCATTATTGATCTTTCTTGTAAACTATATGATATCTTTAGAACAATTTATTGCTCTCACTAATATTAATGATGTAGGAGGCGATTGGGCGATTGGCATCATTTGAACATTGGCATTAAACACGAAACTACTATGTGTACGACGATTAGTAGTATGATTCTTGTACGACAGTTAGGCAAAATTATACTTGTTACGGAATCTAGTGACATCATTAGTGGAATGATTTTAGAATAACAAAAGATGAGAATGTACACCATGCATGAAGCGTTCAGTTTTGCACCTCAGGAACATAATTTAGTAGAAAAACCTACGAAATAAATAATTAGTATTTGCCTCTATTTACCAATTTGCTTGCACACGGGATATATTCATATTCAACCATTCATGAAAAAGAGAGAAAAATGTGTTTCTTTATATTGATTCCATTTAAAGTCTTTGCAAATTTTCTACTTACTCTGTTTGATAATATAAGATGCTTTATCATTTGTCTTGCTTTTCCTGTACAACACAGATGGAGACGCCGCTGGGCATCGGTCAGTCGAGGAAACAACAACCTTCTAATGTGGCAGGTTGCTATACAGGGGCGGAGCCAGGATTTAAGTATAGGGGGGGCGAAAAACCACGAACACATTTACAGCACTATAGATGATGTGTTGTCTCGTAATTTCTCCTTGTGCAACGATTTTTCAGAGTATGCATGTCTGAACTACACTGAATGGCCGAAACTGCGCGGGCTGTCTCGTCGGTTAGATTTGCATTTTCCAGCAAGTAGACTCCTGATTGATCACTATAAAGCTCCTAGTCACAAGTGCTAACTATGCTGTATCAATCTAATAAAAGATACGTAATAAATAGTATACCAATTGTGATTGATTTAACATGAGTAATAAATAATAATCTGTATAAATAAAAGATTCATACTGAATTACTGATACCTGATAGCTAGGTGTTGTGCGACTCGTGTAAGCTGCCGCTAGAATTTGTAGACGTTGAATATCGATAACACCGTACATTGAGGGCACCGCGGCAGCCATGAGTCACGGCGACGGGCGCTCGACGAGAGGTGCGACCGTGCGAGGCTCCGGTGGTTCGACTATGCCCTAGCGGCGGCGGCGGCGGCGGCGGTTAATCTGTCAATCAGGTCGAACGCCGCGAGAAGTTCGTGCGTGAATGGATCAGTATATCTCGTTGACAGAGACCCATCTAATCTACTCACCACAAGGGTCGAGCGATCACAGGCCATTCTGTACTTTACTCATGGGCTTGGGCCGTACAGGTAGGGTGTTTAGAGATTTAGATTAGTACGTGCGCTAATTGCCGGGGACTGATTACAAATTAACACAAACAACTGCAACATACCAGGTGTAGTACCAGCTATATTGTTAGGGGGGCTGATTGTTGGGGGGGGTCGGACCCCTGCTAGCCCCCCCCTGTCTCCGCCCCTGTTGCTATAGAGTATTTACGTTACACGATCAGTCAAGGCAAAAGCTTACTAATTGAAGGTCATGGAAAACATGCTTCGATCGTGACTCAGTCTGCAGTGGCGTGAACATATATCCAGTACAGAGGGCATCTACATAATGTTCAGATTGACGTCCACCCAAAGCAGCCACTGGACGGCTGGACCGACGTTACTCTACATCCACTTCAGCCATACTACTTCATCCATACAGATCACGACTTCAAATCGTCAACCGGCTTGAGCAGTTCTCAACTCCAAAGAAGTGCATATTAATCGATCATGTCCGTATGTGGAGTTGAAACTTGAGAGCATGGGGATTAGGTACTGACAGGCTGAGCTCGTATACTTGGAGTCGTCGGTGTCCAGTTTCACCAGCAGCGCGAACTTCCTGGACGCCCGGCGGTGGCGAGCAAGCATAGTGCAATCACGTTCGCCATGCATGCCACATAGAATTTAAAACTGCAATCGGAAGCTACATGCTCTAGGAGGAGAGATTCTAGCGAGGGGTGTGCTCCATCTATGTCGGTCAGAACGGCATCAAGCTCGTTTTCCTTCCTAGTCCAAATTGCTGGAGTTCATCGATCGCGGACGACGACATATGCCGCTTGCTGTAGAACGATGATTTTAGGCGTTCATTCGCGCACATATGCCGCTGAAATCTGCCGCCCCCACTGCCATTACAGATATCGCATAATTGATTTTGCCACCCTGCGATTCTTTTAGCCAAAGGTTCTTTAGAACTTCATGAGCGCTCAACATCAGAAACGATCGACCACAACCTGGACACCAGTAGACTTCTTCATGGCCTTAGCTGGTACCTGATTTGGCGATGCGAGGCTGCCGGCCGAGGTAGGCGCAGCAGTGCTAGAGTATTCCGATGACCAGCATAACGATTATCCTCTGGACCCGATCAATCTAACAATCTACGTACGGCCAGTTGAGGGTACATTGTTTCTTGCATCCATCCGCGCCGGGATACGATCCTTGAACATGCTTGTGATAATACTGGTGCATGATGCCGACGGGGATTGTGCCGTGGAGCTGGCCCAATAGTGTCTCACTCGTAGCCTTGGTGATTGATCCTTCTAGGACGGCCGACGGCGATCGATCAATCTAAAAAAACTCCAAGCGATCAATGGAACATCGTGGACCACCCGAAAGTGCCGGAAGCCTGGAACCCTCTGAAGGCCAAGCTCCTTCATGTTTGTGCGCTTCGTCTTGTGGTCGCCGGAGATAATGGGTTCGCCGGCCGGCGTCGTCCTGCAGTTCCTTCTTGACGTAGCCTGCCAGCCGCACCTCAGATTCGATTGCTAGGTGGGCGTGGCCTCGCGTCCATGAATCGATTTGCCGACGACCTACACGTCGCGTCCATGCTTTATATTGAAGTCCGCATTGGGCCCTAGGTTAGTGTCCGTTTGAATCTATATATTCACGTACGTGGTTAGGCCAAACACCTATTCGCGTATAGGTACGGTATAACTTCCTAAGCTTGGCCTTTTTACTTTCCAAAATCTTGACGTGTTGAGGCCGGACATCCATCCGCACTTCTTAGCTTCCATATGGATTCACGTCGATCCATATATTGTCCTGATTAATCTCCACCGTTTGTACATCGTGGTTATATGTTGACAAATCTCTACCGTCGATTGTCTTGTGTTTTAATTATATAATAGATGTGGAACAATGTTTTAAATCTGGACTATGTTCTGCAGTTGTAATAAGTGTGGAACAATGTTTTAAATTTGTACTATGTGTTAAATTTGTATTGCAGAAATGGAGAGAGTCTACTTGCTTAGTCTGGCCATGGATAGTACGCATCGAGCTAAGATATTGCAGGAGCGTAGCCTCGATGCTCTCCTCACTCGAGGACCTAGGGAAAACTGGCAGATACACCCTGGTTGGGTTAAGAGGTATGTGTTCAGTTTATATGTGTCCATTCGATATTAATGATTTCGCTTTTATATTTGTTTACTGGACATGCAGGTTGAAGTGGGCTGGGCTTTTACCTTTCGCGCGTCTAGTTGAGGCCACTCTTGATACTACACGCTTAAAGATAGACAATTGCATGCTCACTTGCTTAGTGGACCGATGGAGGCTCGAGACCCACACGTTTCACTTTCGTTGGGGTGAGATGGCTCCTACTCTGGAGGATGTGTCTTTGTTGCTGGGACTGCCTTTGGCGGGTCGGCCAATGGACCGTTGCAGGCTCCGGACAATTGGGAGCACGAGATGGCACTTCGCTTTCAAGGTATTTATCACAATGCTGGGCCATTTACCTCAGAGGATCACACTGGTTGCTCGGTTTTCAGGTTAGTTCAGCACTTCAGCTTCCTCACATCATGTTTCTTTTCACATGCAGCCACTAATACATTTGCTTTGCTCCATACAGATACAGAAGTTTCTGGGGTATCCAGACATGCAGCTGAATAATGCACATATCACTAGGAGCCTGGAGGCATACATCATGTGGCTACTCGGGAAGGTGATGTTCACCGAGAACCATGTCACCACCATTAGCGCGAGGTACATCCCTATTGCTCTGGAGATCGCGAGTGCTACAGAGCCAGCCCACATCACACAACGGGGTTGGGGTTTTGTTGTAGCTGAGGAGGCTCACACTGTGGGCGCGTTGTTAGACGCTGATCGCGTAGACATGCATACTTTCGGTACACTTTGGACACGTCGCAGGGTAGGTCTAATCTAATAATTTAATGCATTTGTTTCATTATACTTTGGCTTACACCAACTTTCGGTTTGTGCAGAAATGCTTTGCTCAAGATCAGGTGAGGAATTGCTACCCGGCATTCAACGAGCAGTTCGACGTTTTGAGCGCGGGTGCGGTTATATCTGGGAGCCGAACATAGACGAAGCTAGGGAGGCTAAATACCCCGGTGGTATCTCCGTGCTCTGCATGAGAAATCACGCGTACTGGATGACACAATCAAAGATCATCTTCGATGTCTAAGTGGAGGAGATGGCCCAGCAGAGGGTTATGAGGCAGTTCAATCGTCGGCAAGTGGCACTTCCTCCACCAATTCAATTCCTATTTGCATGTTTACATGATCTTGACACGACTACGCATCATGCATCACGAGCACCCCGAGGAGACACCGACTCCCGCTACGTGGGATATGTATCTGAGCCTGTCTACTTCAGGCTCCAAACAGTATGTGGTAAGATAGTTCTCCCTGTAAAAAGATAGTGGTTGTTACAAACTTTGCTATATTTATTTAAAACTTCCTGGCCGTGCCAATTACAGGCCCAGTTGACACACGAGCTTCAGACAGATGTGACTGAGTACGGACTTTCGCTTTCGTCCGGACCTCTACTGGACCGCCAGCAGCATCACTCTTGGGTGCGGCGCTTAGAGGACATGCTGCGAGGTATCTACGAGGTTATCACGTGCACACGTACTTCATACGTTGATCACCGCCAAGCAGCACATCGCCCACCGTGTCCTTCCACGCAGCAGCAGCCGCAACCGACGCCCCAGTAGGACCGGCAACACCCGCGTCCTCGTCTGACACCGCATCCGTCGCTGAGGCCACCCCCTCGTGACCAGACTGGAGGCTCGTCCTGGCAGCAGCAGAGTCCCACGCCGGGCTACGTGCTTCGTCCACCACCCCAGCCACAGGGTAAGTATCTTGTTATCTTTTATTTCCCATATCAATTGGCTACGACAACATACTTACATGGTACTTGTGTTATCTTTTATGCAGGAGCCTATGGATATCATCCGTCTATGTCCGGTCAGCAGTCATCCGGATCCGCTTGGGGGAGTGATCAGGAAGGTGGTAACACCCATGATGCATACTCACAGCTGGACAATTGGATAGGTATGTACAACACTCCTCCACCCTACCCCACATCGGAGACATAGTATGACGAGGACGGGTCCCTGATTCCTGCACTTGACGTTCGGCCACCGCACAGGTTAGGGTGGACGACACCTAATCCACCACCTCAACGGCGTGGCAGACGTCGTGGCTGGCATTTCACTCTATGGGTTGAGACATGTCTATCTATCTATATACCAGACTTATTTATATCTATGTTGTTACTTGTAACAGCCCAAAGTTCAGAACCTAAAAACCCGATTAAATTTTTCCACTTTTGTGTTGCATTGCATCATAGCACTCATGTTAAATTGCTAAAACAAATAAAACAAGTGGGTTTGGCACCATTTCAAAAACTACATGCCAAACTTGCTAACAACTTCCAAAACATGAAAGTATTCAAGGTAGCAAAACAAAATCTCTTGACATCCTATGTTTGTCAAGGAAGTTCCAGGAGCTCCAAACTAATATTTTGAACATGCTTTGGATTTTACAAAAGTGCTAATATTTGAAAATTAGCAAAATGCCCTGTCCAAACCTCTATGAAGGAAAGTGGGTCAAACTATTTTATTTTTAACTACAAAATTTTGTGGAGCCTCTACGTGACATGAGGAGCCCACATGAATATTTTCAGCCTTTTTGGAATGATTTAAGTAGCCCTATTAAATGATTTAAAATTGGGGCAGAAGTAAAACTAAAGCAAGTTTATTCTACAAACTTGCTCCCCTTGAGCCCAAACTTTTACCCGAGGTTCCTAACAGCAAATAGCAATTTCCCACAAAATTTCATCAATTTTGGAAATGGTTAAGTGCTTCGATTAAATGGAGGAACAAAGGTCACAGAAGAGAAAAGGACTAGAAGTTAATAAAAGAAGATCGGCCAGGGGCCTTTTTGCAAAAACTTCAGCTTCTTCTGCCTGGAGCCCTGTAGCGACCGAAGCAAGCTCGGCCCGCTCGACGTCGTCGCCACCGCACCTGCTCTGTAGCCATGACGCGCTGCTCCCTGGCGCATAAGGACGACGCCCACGACGCTTGTTCCTCACCTGCTACTTTTTCCCCCTCCCGTTCCTCTCTCCTCTGTGCTCTCCCCGAGCACGAACCCGAGACGGAGCACCTCTGCCGCATCGCCGACGTTACCGCGCTCCCCGAGCCAAGCCCGGGCCGCCGAGAGCTTCGCCTCGGCCTCCTCTACCACCTGGCCGCAGGAATCGACGCGGGGTCGCCGCGTTTGTCGCCACTTCTTCCACGACCGCCGCCGAGCTCCGCCGCTTGATTCCGGCCGCCTCCAGTCACCTCTGCCCCCGACGAGCACCTGCACGTGGCTGAGGGTGAGCACCCGTCCTCCGGGACCTCTCCTCGTTCCTCCCCCTGCTCTGGATCCTCGTCTTCGTGTGAGGTGCCGCTCGGCCGTCGCCGTGGCCGCGCCAAGTCCAGCGCACACTCGTCGCCCTGCGCCTCTCCTTCCGCCTCCGAGCCCACGCACGGCTACGGCCCTCTCACCGCACTCGTTTTTCACTCACACTCGCCGCCGGAGCACCGTGGACATCCTCGCCGTACCGCACGCCGGCGTTCATCGTCTTCGTGTTTTTCTTCGCTACGCGAGACCGGCCGCGGAGCCGGCCTAGCCGGGCTAGCTGCCGATCGTCTCTGGGCCTTGACCGGCCTTGGGCCCGGCCTTAACCGGGCTGAGAGCCGGTGGGCTTGCCACTTGCCCGGCCTCACAACCGGCCAGACCAGCCTCACTGCCGGCCCCCTCTGCTAGCAGGCCGGCCTGCAAACCGGCCCAGACCGGGCTGGAGGCCGGTTCTGCTGTTTTTTCTCGAGTATTACTTTTTCTTTTCCCCCTCGATACCGGATGTTCCCCGCTCCCCCTCCCGCACTCTAGGACATCGTTTGTCGATGATTCTACCACTTCATCTCTCTTTCGAGGCGAGTAAATAAAATGTTTATCGTTGGAATTAAAAGTTTTGAAAGTAATTAATTTAAAAGAGGAAAGTTATAAAAATAATAACTTTTATCGGCACATCAGAAAAAGGTGTTCCTCATACCAAAATGATCAGTGCTTCAAATGCCATCAAACCATGTGAACATAAACTCATGATCACAAATAATTAGGTGATGTTATTCATAAATGGATTAAAATAATTAAATTCATTTAATTATTTAATTCACTAATTATTCATCGGAACTCAGAAAATTACAAATAAGGTACCGAATCGATCACAAGGACAATACCTATCTAATCATGCCATGTTCATGCATATTTGAGCCACTTCTTGGTAATGTGATAATGGATGAACAATGTGGTCATTAAGCTAAATATGGGGTTGCTTCCAAATAATTGCCCTAATTATTTGGCTCTCCATTTAATCTTGCTAGATCAACTAAATGATGCTATCCTTGCATAAACTTGTCATGTCATCATGTGATTGTGCATTGCATTGTTACCCATGTGTGGTGATTGATTTGTTCTTCCGTGTTATGTTTCGATAGATCAAGCCGCCGGGGTTACTCCACAATACCCCGAGGATCCGTATTACTACCCGTATCCCGAACAAGGCAAGCGTAATCCCCCCTCTGAGCATATCTTATCCTATTTTTCCGCAATTATTTTCCCCACTATAATATTGCATTCGGTTCCAAATGTCTTTTGCTTGGACTAGAGTATCCTACTAGTTGCATTAGAAATCCATTGCCATTTACCTGTATCCTTCCTAATATCCATAGGATTGAAGTGTTGGCCAAAGATAAGTATATTTTGCTATGTATATGCTTAGCCATGCTTAGTTGAAAGGCTTGCAGGTCCGGTGGAGGTTTCAATTGTTGGAACAGGTATGGAATAACCGGATGTGATGGAAAGTGATGGTGGTGGTTAATAAATTGCTTAAAGGTGGGGATGAGAGGCCACATGGGATGTGGTGGGTTGTCTCGTTCCCGCCGCCTAAGTGCGAGTTCTTTACCTCTTGAACCAAGACGAGCGTACTACCATGCGTGGGCTATATGGAACCCCCGTCGACCAACTAACTTGAGCGGGACTAGCCAGGGTCCTCTAGTTTGGCTTTCCATTTGCGCGTGCGTTGAAGATGGTGGCCAAGACTGAGATGAGGATGGTGGTGTTAGGAAAAATAAGTGTCCGTGGGACGGGGTGTTGTGATCCTGGCAGTCCTACCGGCACTGATGATCCTGGGTTAGTCCTTAACAAGGTAAAGGTTGTAGCCGTTTCACACTCAGCCGGCTTTCCCCGGAAGAGAGCTAAGCGTAGGCAATGAGTCTGGCGGTACGCGTGGCGAAGGAGCTGGGGCCCTTCGGGACTCCGGGGACTTCCACTTTGTACACCCCTGCAGGGTAAATCTTTTCGAAAAGCCGTGTCCGCGGTTATGGACGACTTGGGAAGTGAAGGTAGATCATAGAATAACTTTAACGGAATGATTAAAACCTGGGTACTAGAGGTACCACTCACAAATGCAAGGTGAGCTTCCTCGAGGGTGATTCGGGGAGGTGCCTTTGATGAACAGGTACAAGGGTTGATGATGGTTGATGTTGATAAAGGTGATGAAAGAAAGAGTACTTCTTACCTCTTTTGAAAATACTCTGAATAGTCGATGCCTTTGAGTTATGTTTTCATAAATAAAATCAGCTTTATGCAAAACAACCATATAACTTTGAAAGCCTCATCGAGCATATATTAGCTCTTAATCTTGCGAGTTCGTCGAACTCAACGTCTTTGCTTTTGTTTCAGAGGAGGACTTCACCGACCTCGAAGGTGGGTTCTTTGTGGACGTCGACGAGTAGTCTGGGGTTCCCAGGTGGCAGCTTGGGACATCCCGGAACAGCTGGCGTTGTGATGCTTATCTGCAGGCCTCTTAGGCCATATTTGGTTCTTGTTGTTTAGAACAACCTTTGCTTCCGCTTGATGTAATGTTGGGTCTGTGACCTCTGGATGTCTTTTTGCTATCTTTCTCTATTATAAGAGTTGAATTATATGATTTGTGTCGTAGAGTCTGTGATGTGCCAGTTGTTCCACAAGTCTTGATCTTACTATTATGCTTTGATAGTTGTGCCTGTGTTAAGGCATCAATCGGGGTGTTGCGTTGTCTGGAGTGAGGTGTACCCAGCAACGCCTGCCAAAGGTTTTGGCCGGGGATTGGTAAACCCGTAACCTCCGGTTGTATCGCTTAACCGGAGACACACAGCATCACGGTATAGTAGTCGGGTCGGGGCGCCACAAGTTGGTATCAGAGCAGGACTGCCTGTAGGAAACCCTTTCTATTGGTCGACGTTGAGTCTAGCGTTTGTGAAAATTATTTTTAACCTAAAAATGAGTTGTGAAAACCATCTTAGGATTCTTTTTACTCCTTACCTGGTTACCCTCTAATCTCGGAGCAATCTTACCTCGATTTGAGTTAAAAGTTTTCACTCCTCACCTATTGCTTCAAATGATTAGGATTTCGGGGTTGGACTTCTTACCTGTTACCTTTAGTGTTATGTGCCCAGTTGCTCCCGCCGCGCTACAATCCGAAGCTTCATGTGCCAAGAAATCATCTGGAGTATGACAAAAATTCCTATCAAATCAGTTGTTTACGAACCCTTGTATTCCTATCAAGTTTAATCTCTTAATCCTTTCTTTTGGGTTTTAACCCAAGGACTTGAACATAAGGTCCCGGATTGTGCTAACTAGAGTGTGTTAAGTTGATTTCCTAACTCTCGCTAGTAGCACATGATGCTGATCTTCAACCCAAGTCCTTCTCCGTGGTCTGTGTGGTAAATGGTTGAACCTAAAATTACCGCACCTCCGTTGGCTACTTCACTTCATCTCTTCCTTAGCCTCGCTTTAGGTTCTGTTTTGGAACCATCGTGGTCACAGCCAGGATTCTCTTTGCAAGTCTCCCATCTATGTTCGTGACTCCGATGCATCTCTCCTCCATGGGCATGGTTATCACAATTGGGTAATAACCGGTGCATCTCCAACATCTTCGGATCTTCCGGAGTATGTTTGTTACTCCTGCTCTTCTTTCCGACCCGTGTCTTCCGTTTGACCGTCCTGTTCTCACCGTGCATTGGTGTGTTCCGATGCAAGTCACTCTCTTGATCCGTTAAGACTTTCCACTTCGTCTTGATTGGGAGAAACAAACTCCAGTATCCTGTCCGTTCATCGGACCAGGTCAAAGTATTGTACTCTGCAGCATAAGGGCCTTGTCTAGCTTTTGTTCTGATTCCCCTTAGAGTGTCACACTCTTTTATATCAAGGTATTATGCTAAGTTTCATGATCCTCTTGATGAAGTGATGCTCCCACACTTGTTACTCTTCGTTCTCCGAGTGACTTGTTGCTCCAGAATGATAAGACATGAACAATGATGTGGCTATCGGATATTCCCAGCAGTTCCACTGCGCGGAAATCCAAAGACCTTTCTTGTCCTCCTTAGCATGATTGGTTGGCCGATCAATAAGCTGAGTTTGACTATGCTCCCAAGTTCCTTCTCTCCGGTGCTCTTCCTCGGTCAAAGAGCTGGGTTCGCGCCGAAACTCCCAAGACTATCTCTCTTGTGCCTCGAAAGGCATGATCCTCTCTCGAACTCAAGATCCCCCGTTATGTCGTGATATCCTATATGGGGATCGTGATATTCTGTAGGTCTTTCCAGAAGTATTGCCAGGTTTTCGCCTGCCCAAGCTTAACATCACGGACAACTCCCTTCTCCAAGAAAAATCGAGCTTATGAGTAAGCTGGTTCTCTGCACAACTCCTTCCTCCAAGAAATTCGTGTTGGATGTCCTGAATCATTTCTCTGTCTGTTATAGTTCAATTCTCAAAGGGATGTCTAGTTTGTTCATGTTGAAACAAGGTGGTATCCCTTCGTTGGATATGCTACCCTCCAAATCTTTTTGTTTGAATCGAGCTATCTTCAAATCAAACTCCGACCGACCTACGGGAATGTGTTAATCTGAGCAATGCCTATGCAGTTCATGTGACATCTAAGTCGACCATCTTGGAGTAACGAGATAAGTTGGTTGTTGAGTCCATCAACTACCTCTTATTTTCGTCCATGTTTGCGGAGATTTATATGGAATAACGGGCGTGGCATTGTAAACTTGTTAGCACTAACTTGTGTCGTCCCAAGGCATGTGTTCTCGAAGTTACAATGACTTTCCTTGGTTCACGTGCAATTGCTGAAAGGTGTCACCGTGGATCTGAGTGAATTGTCTTGTCTCCTCGGAATCATTCCAACTCAATCCGGTGTGTGCCAATATTCTTGGTATGGTACTTTGTCACCTCCCTTCCTTGAGAAATTTCATCTATGCCTCCAAGCCACTAGTGGAACTGTTCAAGAAGGAGAAGGATTACAGGAAAATTCTTTTTCATTCTTTGATGTTTCCCAAGAATGGCTCATCTGTGTCTCATTGCAAGTAATTCATGTAGGTGCAGATGTCTTCTGACAAGTTGCTCATGCGTGGGTTCTGCAATCTTGTTCCTCCTCTGGAGTTAGACCTTCTAGTCTAGCTCTTGGCGTTTTAGCCATGTAACCCATTGTTATCCTTGGTAAAGACTCCCTATTCATGTCAGTGGCGTCTGAAGTATCCCTACAGCTGACCAGATCTAAATCGCAATCAGAAATGACGGTTGGTGATCCTCAAGAAGCTTGTCCTCGATGTCTAGAACATCCGAGGTTTTCCCGATACTATCGTTTCCGGAGTTTCTACAATTCTCTTGGTCCATCTTCCCGATCTTTCTTCCATGGTTTGAAATGCTCCTCCGTGAGGAAAGTTCTACTCAAGCCGTTTAGGCTAACTCACCTCTTCATCTGTCCGAATCCTGTTTCAACACTCCTCCTCAGAAACTCAAGACCTTGTGCGAAGTTCATATTCTAAGTCTTTTGAGAAACAGTTGTCTGCCAACTTGAAACTCCTAATCAATCTCCCGTCACCCGCATGTGTCTCCTAGCTTTCGATGCAAAGGATGCTCTAAGCCTCATCCTAAGTTCTACTAGGAGGTACTCCTTCGTTGTAACTTCACCAAGATCCATCTTTCCGGTGAGGTTTCTTTCCTTGCTATGGTGTACTCGAATGATGACCTCGAAGTGAAGTCGATGAAGATCTTCATGATGCCCTTGTTCAACCTCTTCCAGAAAGGAGCCACCTAAAGCAAGAAGGTCGTGTGGTACCATGGTAACCTGCTTCCCTCTTTCCTACTCTTAGAATCTCGGGACGAGATTCCTGTAAGGAGGGTAGAGTTGTAACAGCCCAAAGTTCAGAACCTAAAAACCCGATTAAATTTTTCCACTTTTGTGTTGCATTGCATCATAGCACTCATGTTAAATTGCTAAAACAAATAAAACAAGTGGGTTTGGCACCATTTCAAAAACTACATGCCAAACTTGCTAACAACTTCCAAAACATGAAAGTATTCAAGGTAGCAAAACAAAATCTCTTGACATCCTATGTTTGTCAAGGAAGTTCCAGGAGCTCCAAACTAATATTTTGAACATGCTTTGGATTTTACAAAAGTGCTAATATTTGAAAATTAGCAAAATGCCCTGTCCAAACCTCTATGAAGGAAAGTGGGTCAAACTATTTTATTTTTAACTACAAAATTTTGTGGAGCCTCTACGTGACATGAGGAGCCCACATGAATATTTTCAGCCTTTTTGGAATGATTTAAGTAGCCCTATTAAATGATTTAAAATTGGGGCAGAAGTAAAACTAAAGCAAGTTTATTCTACAAACTTGCTCCCCTTGAGCCCAAACTTTTACCCGAGGTTCCTAACAGCAAATAGCAATTTCCCACAAAATTTCATCAATTTTGGAAATGGTTAAGTGCTTCGATTAAATGGAGGAACAAAGGTCACAGAAGAGAAAAGGACTAGAAGTTAATAAAAGAAGATCGGCCAGGGGCCTTTTTGCAAAAACTTCAGCTTCTTCTGCCTGGAGCCCTGTAGCGACCGAAGCAAGCTCGGCCCGCTCGACGTCGTCGCCACCGCACCTGCTCTGTAGCCATGACGCGCTGCTCCCTGGCGCATAAGGACGACGCCCACGACGCTTGTTCCTCACCTGCTACTTTTTCCCCCTCCCGTTCCTCTCTCCTCTGTGCTCTCCCCGAGCACGAACCCGAGACGGAGCACCTCTGCCGCATCGCCGACGTTACCGCGCTCCCCGAGCCAAGCCCGGGCCGCCGAGAGCTTCGCCTCGGCCTCCTCTACCACCTGGCCGCAGGAATCGACGCGGGGTCGCCGCGTTTGTCGCCACTTCTTCCACGACCGCCGCCGAGCTCCGCCGCTTGATTCCGGCCGCCTCCAGTCACCTCTGCCCCCGACGAGCACCTGCACGTGGCTGAGGGTGAGCACCCGTCCTCCGGGACCTCTCCTCGTTCCTCCCCCTGCTCTGGATCCTCGTCTTCGTGTGAGGTGCCGCTCGGCCGTCGCCGTGGCCGCGCCAAGTCCAGCACACACTCGTCGCCCTGCGCCTCTCCTTCCGCCTCCGAGCCCACGCACGGCTACGGCCCTCTCACCGCACTCGTTTTTCACTCACACTCGCCGCCGGAGCACCGTGGACATCCTCGCCGTACCGCACGCCGGCGTTCATCGTCTTCGTGTTTTTCTTCGCTACGCGAGACCGGCCGCGGAGCCGGCCTAGCCGGGCTAGCTGCCGATCGTCTCTGGGCCTTGACCGGCCTTGGGCCCGGCCTTAACCGGGCTGAGAGCCGGTGGGCTTGCCACTTGCCCGGCCTCACAACCGGCCAGACCAGCCTCACTGCCGGCCCCCTCTGCTAGCAGGCCGGCCTGCAAACCGGCCCAGACCGGGCTGGAGGCCGGTTCTGCTGTTTTTTCTCGAGTATTACTTTTTCTTTTCCCCCTCGATACCGGATGTTCCCCGCTCCCCCTCCCGCACTCTAGGACATCGTTTGTCGATGATTCTACCACTTCATCTCTCTTTCGAGGCGAGTAAATAAAATGTTTATCGTTGGAATTAAAAGTTTTGAAAGTAATTAATTTAAAAGAGGAAAGTTATAAAAATAATAACTTTTATCGGCACATCAGAAAAAGGTGTTCCTCATACCAAAATGATCAGTGCTTCAAATGCCATCAAACCATGTGAACATAAACTCATGATCACAAATAATTAGGTGATGTTATTCATAAATGGATTAAAATAATTAAATTCATTTAATTATTTAATTCACTAATTATTCATCGGAACTCAGAAAATTACAAATAAGGTACCGAATCGATCACAAGGACAATACCTATCTAATCATGCCATGTTCATGCATATTTGAGCCACTTCTTGGTAATGTGATAATGGATGAACAATGTGGTCATTAAGCTAAATATGGGGTTGCTTCCAAATAATTGCCCTAATTATTTGGCTCTCCATTTAATCTTGCTAGATCAACTAAATGATGCTATCCTTGCATAAACTTGTCATGTCATCATGTGATTGTGCATTGCATTGTTACCCATGTGTGGTGATTGATTTGTTCTTCCGTGTTATGTTTCGATAGATCAAGCCGCCGGGGTTACTCCACAATACCCCGAGGATCCGTATTACTACCCGTATCCCGAACAAGGCAAGCGTAATCCCCCCCTCTGAGCATATCTTATCCTATTTTTCCGCAATTATTTTCCCCACTATAATATTGCATTCGGTTCCAAATGTCTTTTGCTTGGACTAGAGTATCCTACTAGTTGCATTAGAAATCCATTGCCATTTACCTGTATCCTTCCTAATATCCATAGGATTGAAGTGTTGGCCAAAGATAAGTATATTTTGCTATGTATATGCTTAGCCATGCTTAGTTGAAAGGCTTGCAGGTCCGGTGGAGGTTTCAATTGTTGGAACAGGTATGGAATAACCGGATGTGATGGAAAGTGATGGTGGTGGTTAATAAATTGCTTAAAGGTGGGGATGAGAGGCCACATGGGATGTGGTGGGTTGTCTCGTTCCCGCCGCCTAAGTGCGAGTTCTTTACCTCTTGAACCAAGACGAGCGTACTACCATGCGTGGGCTATATGGAACCCCCGTCGACCAACTAACTTGAGCGGGACTAGCCAGGGTCCTCTAGTTTGGCTTTCCATTTGCGCGTGCGTTGAAGATGGTGGCCAAGACTGAGATGAGGATGGTGGTGTTAGGAAAAATAAGTGTCCGTGGGACGGGGTGTTGTGATCCTGGCAGTCCTACCGGCACTGATGATCCTGGGTTAGTCCTTAACAAGGTAAAGGTTGTAGCCGTTTCACACTCAGCCGGCTTTCCCCGGAAGAGAGCTAAGCGTAGGCAATGAGTCTGGCGGTACGCGTGGCGAAGGAGCTGGGGCCCTTCGGGACTCCGGGGACTTCCACTTTGTACACCCCTGCAGGGTAAATCTTTTCGAAAAGCCGTGTCCGCGGTTATGGACGACTTGGGAAGTGAAGGTAAGATCATAGAATAACTTTAACGGAATGATTAAAACCTGGGTACTAGAGGTACCACTCACAAATGCAAGGTGAGCTTCCTCGAGGGTGATTCGGGGAGGTGCCTTTGATGAACAGGTACAAGGGTTGATGATGGTTGATGTTGATAAAGGTGATGAAAGAAAGAGTACTTCTTACCTCTTTTGAAAATACTCTGAATAGTCGATGCCTTTGAGTTATGTTTTCATAAATAAAATCAGCTTTATGCAAAACAACCATATAACTTTGAAAGCCTCATCGAGCATATATTAGCTCTTAATCTTGCGAGTTCGTCGAACTCAACGTCTTTGCTTTTGTTTCAGAGGAGGACTTCACCGACCTCGAAGGTGGGTTCTTTGTGGACGTCGACGAGTAGTCTGGGGTTCCCAGGTGGCAGCTTGGGACATCCCGGAACAGCTGGCGTTGTGATGCTTATCTGCAGGCCTCTTAGGCCATATGTTGGTTCTTGTTGTTTAGAACAACCTAATTGCTTCCGCTTGATGTAATGTTGGGTCTGTGACCTCTGGATGTCTTTTTGCTATCTTTCTCTATTATAAGAGTTGAATTATATGATTTGTGTCGTAGAGTCTGTGATGTGCCAGTTGTTCCACAAGTCTTGATCTTACTATTATGCTTTGATAGTTGTGCCTGTGTTAAGGCATCAATCGGGGTGTTGCGTTGTCTGGAGTGAGGTGTACCCAGCAACGCCTGCCAAAGGTTTTGGCCGGGGATTGGTAAACCCGTAACCTCCGGTTGTATCGCTTAACCGGAGACACACAGCATCACGGTATAGTAGTCGGGTCGGGGCGCCACATTACTACTCTGTTTGGATTAACGGTGATGCTGGGTTACTACTATTCGCATTGATATTAAACAAACCTTACAAATTACACTGACAACATAAATTTATGATACAACGCAAATGAAGATACATCGGTACTACCAACACATACTACAACATAAATTTAAGATGGAAATTAAAACTACACGAAGTCATCTCCCGTCGATGCAGCCTCCCGCATCGGCCGATGCAGCACTTGCCCTTCGAGGACGCATCACCCTTGCCTTTCGACGACGCTTCACTCTTGCCCTTCGACGGTGCAGCACCCTTACCCTTCTACGATGTGTCACCCTTGCCCTTCGACGATACAGCTCTCTTGCTCGTGCTGCTCGGCATGAAGATATCGTCTTCATCCTTGCTCTCCTTGACCCAGTAATAAGGATGGCTTTCTGCCCACCTCATATTTCAGTCCTATATGTTGGCTGCTTCTTCTTCCACCTAGCATGCAACCTCAGAAGGTCTTCCCGTATTTCCCTCCAAGTCCTCGATGGCCACCCATGCTTGTATAGCATCAAGGAAAGCTCACCGAGATGAGGTGGGTAACTAAGAATCTCCTCCCATGGCACTAGCTTATTGTCTACTGATAACCCACAAGTATAGGGGATCGCAACAGTCTTCGAGGGAAGTAAAACCCAAATTTATTGATTCGACACAAGGGGAGCCAAAGAATATTTATAAGCCTTAACAGATGAATTGTCAGTTCAGCTGCACCTGGAAATAGACTTGCTCGACACAGTTTATCAGTAGCAACAGTTTTATAGCAGTAGCAGTAGTGAAATAATAGCAGCAGTAAAATAAAAGCAGAAGTAATAATTGTAGTAGACAGCAGGATTAAAATACTGTAGGCATAGGGATGGATGAACGGGCGTTGCATGGATAAGATAATTCATATAATAGTCAAGCGTAGGGCATTTGCAGATAGATAATAATAAAGTATCCAGGTAATAATCAATCATAGGCATGTGTTCCGTATTTAGTCGTACGTGCTCGCAATGAGAAACTTGCACAAGATCTTCTGTCCTACCAGCCCGTTTGCAGCGGGGCCTCAAGGGAAACTACTGGTAATTAAGGTGCTCCTTTTAATAAAGCACCGGAGAAAAGCATTAACACTCTGTGAACACATGTGATCCTCACATTATAGCCATCCCCTCCGGTTATCCCAATTGTTGTCACTTTGGGGCCTCAGGTTCTGGACAATTATATGTGTAAACAACTTGCAGATATGATCTAAAGCAATAATTATCCTCATGATACAATAACATGTTCAGATCTGAAATCATGGCACTCGGGCCCTAAGTGTCAAGCATTAAGCATAACAAGTTGCAACAATGACATAAAGTACTAACAACGGATACTAGGCACCATGCCCTAACAATCTGATATCTATTACATGAATGATCTCATCCAATCCCTACCATCCCCTTCATCCTACAGCGGGGATTACTCACACATGGATGGTTGATGGAGAGGCGTCGGTGATGATGATGGCGATGATCTCCTCCAATTCCCCGTCCCGGCAGGGTGCCAGAACGGAGTTTCTGATCCCCGAAATAGGGTTTTCGGTGGCGGTGGAGCTCTGGAGTATTTCTGGAAAAAGCGTCTATCCTCCTCAGGTTTTTAGGTCAAGGGGACTAAGTAGTCGAAAGGGGGACGCGAGGTGGTGACCGAGGCGGCCACACCACCCCCCGGCGCGGCCCTGCCTCTGCCGCGCGGGCCCATGGTGTGGGGCCCTTGTGGCCCGCCTCCGTCTCGTCTTCTGGCTCCGTGTGTCTTCTGGAAAAATAGGAACTCCAGGATATTTTTCGGGAATTTTCCCGAAACTTGACTTTCTGCACAAAAACAAGACACCAGGGCAATTCTGCTGAAAACAGCGTTAGTCCGTGTTAGTTGCATTCAAAACACACAAATTAGAGGTAAAACAACAGCAAAAGTGTTCAGGAAAGTAGATACGTTTTGGACGTATCATCTACCTTGAAGTCGGCCGCTAACCACAAAAGGCGCTCCGACATTTTAGGATGAAAACTACGATCTAAAGGAGAGCCTGACATGTTCGAATGAATGAACTGAAATGCTCACCCACCTCAGTGAGGAGGAGTTTTTATAGGACGAGACGAGAGGAATTGGCGGGAGAAACAAGCGGCAACAAGGATGGCGGGAAAAAAGGCAGGAGACATAATGGCGGGAGAAAAAAGGGCGGGAGCCACGGTGACGGGAGAAAAAAGGGCGGGAGATACAATGGCGCGAGAATAAATGGTGGAAAAATCAGTGGCAGAAAAAAAATGGAGCCATGCAGCAGCCGACCAGGCCCAGTCGGCTACGCTGTGACCGAGCAGGTCCAGTCGGCCCAACTGCGGCCGACCAGATCCAATCGGCTACGTTGTGGCTGACAGGGTCCTCCGGTGCATGCAGCCGTCGGCCGATAGCCTAATCGGCCACGCTGCGGCCGATAGGTGCCTATCAGCTTAGCCGCAGCTGAGGGTGTATTATTTTTGCAAAACTTTCAATCTGCGTACTATTTGTCGAATTTAATAAAAAAATGTATTATTAAAAAAATAGCCCAAAAACATTCAAACTTTGAGGAGTGAAGGAGGAGATCTAGATCTACACTTCCACAAAAGCAATTTCGATTCCCCCCACTAATCCCTAGCGGATATTGTTACCTCTTGGGTTCTTTGGAACCATAGACGGAAGTTGTGGTCTTCGTGGCTTTGGAAGCCACGGACAAGCCAAGAGCCTCCAATTGAGTTGTGGATGCGTGCCTTGGCCTTGTGATCCTTGTGGCTTTGGGAGCCGCGGGAATTTGGTGAGAGCCTCCAATTCGATTGTGGAGTGTGCCTAATCCTTGTAAAGGTTTCATTGCCGACCTCAAGGGCATCATATAGTGACTCGTGCCACTCCTCATTGGGATGAAGCATGAAGGAGATACGGTGTGCCATATCACGGCTACCCGGGGATCACTTTGTGACTCCGCACCGCCTCAACGGAGACTACCTTCCTTGTGAAGGGAACTTCGGGATAAAATTGCCGCGTCATTGTGTGGTTATCTCTTAACCTTCCTTTACTTGTATTGCTAGCTTATATTGCTCATCATATAGGTTGTTCACCTAGTTGCATATCTAGAGAACTTATATTTGAGCAAAGCCATAATTTCTTTAAAGAAAAAGGAAATTTGTAGTTGCCTATTCACCACCCTCTAGTCAACCTACTCGATATTTTTAGCTATCATATAGTGATATTTATAAGTAATTTAATTGTCTTTGAACATTTACAATGATCTGTATCATCGATTTGGGTTTTGGTTGTGGAACAATACATGATGCTTTTTCTAATAAACCCTAATCAATAAGGTTATGGAAACATGTATCGTTCACTAGTGTATGACTTAGATGATGACTCGGAATCACAAGTCATGAGCATGGTGATGTCAATCCGATAGTACTGACTTTATTAAAGGAGTTTATCGAGTCGTACATAACCACTTTGAGACCCAACTAGCAAGTTGTCGAGGTCCTCGTATGACCCAGATTGTGGATCAACTAACTTTTACAGTCTATTAAACGCTACTACGTAATTAAGTCGGTATAAAGGTAGATTCACTTTGGGCGCAAACTGTCGGGGTTTTCACGGCAGATGTCATATGGGGATGGCTTATTGAAGGCGTGGAGAAAGAGACATGGAGTTTCTATGTGAGAGATTTTTCACACTCGAGTTACCCAAGTTCTGCCCCTCGCACTGGAGGTAAAGACCTATTGTTGCTAAATCGGATTGATCTCAATATGGATTACAAGGTGTGCCAATGGCCCTCTAGGAGTCCCTTGTCGGCATTATACACGATCAGGTAGGGTTTATAGATTAATCAAAAATTGGTACACGAGGCAGAATCGGTTCAGAGAACGTACCCTCTGGTTATCTAGCCGCCGCTAGTGCGCCCTGGCCCCTGTCCCGAGCTCGATGCAACCTCTGCTATGGCCGCCTCAGCCTCGCCATTGCCCACCCCTGTCTGGCTCCGGCCCGTGCGGCCTTGCTACACCTCGATTCCGCCGCCCCCGTGAAGTACTACCTACTACCATGGAGGATGCTCCGTGGAGCTTCCATGGAGGTACTCATGTAGACGGGCTCGAAATTGACTGTGATTTTATCAAATTTTGTCAGGAATTGGGGTGTCTCCCCATAAATTGGCGGTCATATGGACAGAATCGGAACACAGTGGCGGAATTTCATGGGATTCATGCGAGTTCGCACCGGTTGGGCTGAAGTTTCCCTCCCGCCAACCGTCGTATGGATTTTCAGTTAAACTAAAATAATCCACTCCAATCGTGAAAACATGAGGTATTGGATTCTTATTTTCCACATAATCTAGAAAAAATTACAGCGACCTGATTTATGATATCTATTTGGTACATTTTTAAACAAAACCACAAAAAAGGTTTTTACGATTTTGAATCTTTTTACGGGATGCTCTAATGGGAGGCAAACGTCACCATCTCCACTATGACCGTGGTGATGGACCCCTCCATCCCACGGTACCTCACTCCCGTGCACCGCCACGATCCAGTGCCCAGCCATGGAGCACACGTCGCATCCTCTCTGTTGTCGCCGCTTTCCATCACATTGATCTCAATGTTGTTGGCTAAGTTGATGATGGTTATCCACTGGTTATTTGCTAACCTTATGGGGATTGGGATGGTAGAAGAATTGTCCCCGTGACAGTTAATGGGGATGGGGACGGGGACGGGGAAATTTTCTTACACAATGATGGTTTTGGTTTAGCAATAACCAGTGGTTACTGTCCTGTTGCCACATTTAGTGATGGTGGACAGGGAGGCACCTGTATAAACTAGCGGGCTACTTTGTGGCCCAGTATCAGAGATGTATATGGTGGGTCGTGGGCCACTTGTAAGTGTGTCTAGAAAATAAGTACTGACACTATGCACCTAAGGAGGGGTCCCCCTATACCTAGCCTCGAGCGAGTCGGGGGCAACACTCGCTCGCACTCAGCCGCACACTATTCCTCCACATGTGCCGGCCCACATGTGAGGTTTCCCTTATTTCTTATTTTTTATGATTTCCTGAATAATGGTTGAAGAAAATTTATTTATTTTTCTTCCTTTTTTAGTTTGTAGCTGCTGGACTACGTGAATATTTTTTTTTGAACCCATGAGTTTTTTCATGCTATTGCTACTAGGAACTACAGGAACAATAAAATTGCATCACTTACATCTGACGATGGTATTGCTGCTACTGAACATGAACACAAGGCTGCAATTCTATGGACAGCTTTTACTAACAGACTGGGTAAGAGTGAAAATACCATTATGGGATATGATCTAAGTAATCTGATTACTCCACAGAACCTTCAAGAACTTGAAGCTCCTTTCCTGACAGAAGAAATTGATGATATAATTAAGCACATGCCCCCAGATAAATCACCCGGCCCAGATGGATTCAATGGTCTTTTTATGAAGAAATTCTGGTATCTAATGAAGCAGCAGTTTTATAGTGGTATCTAATGAAGCAGCAGTTTTATAGTATGTGCAACATGTTTCATAGTGGCAAGCTGGACTTGAGTAGTATTAACACAACGTACATAACACTCATTCCCAAAGTTCAAAATCCAGAAAAGGCTGCAGACTATAGGCCTATCTCCTTAGTCAGTATGGGACTGAAAATTATTACGAAAATCCTAGCAAATAGACTGCAAAAGGTTATTATCCCACTGATTCATGTGAACCAGTATGGATTCATTAAATCAAGAACAATTCAGGATTGTATCTCCTGGGCTTTTGAATATCTAAATATCTGTCACAAGTCTAAAAGAGAGATTGCAATTATCAAAATAGACTTTGAAAAGGCATTTGACATGGTAGAGTATAATGCTATTTTGGCTATGTTGAATCACATGGGTTTTGGAGAAGTTTTCATTGGCGGGATCAAACAAATTCTCTTCTCAGCTAGTACACCAGTAATACTAAATGGAGTACCTGGCGAAACAATCAGATGTAAAAGGGGAGTGCGACAAGGAGACCCCTTATCTCCTCTGCTATTTGTCACTACTGATGAGCTGCTTCAAATTGTCATTAATAAAGCTTGGCAAGATGGTATGATTTCCTTACCACTTGATCACTCGTATGGGCAGAAATATCCAATACTTCAATATGCAGATGACACATTGATAATCATGCCGGCTGATCATGCTCAGAAAATGAACCTGAAAAATATTCTGCAAGTTTTCTCTGATTCAACTGGACTAAAGGTGAATTACCACAAGTCCTCAATGATACCTATCAACACTACAAATGAGAAAACAGAGGAACTTGCCCAAATATTTGGCTGCAAAGTTGAGGCACTTCCTTTCACCTATCTCAGCTTACCTATGGGTACATCCAGACCGAAAATTGATGACTTGATACCTGCGATATGCAGAATAGATAAGAGACTATCAGGTATCTCAAACCTTTTGTCTCACTGCTCCAGATTAGTAGTTGTTAAATCAGTAATCTCTGCCATGCCTAATCACTTAATGTGTGCTCTGAAAGTTCATTATACACATACGGACCACATTGAGAAATCTATGAGAGTTTTTCTATGGCATGGAAAAGAAATTGATAAAGGTGGCACATACCTAGTTAAATGGGAAAAGGTATGTTTACCAAAGTCAGTAGGTGGTCTTGGTGTTCTTAATTTGAGGGAACATAACAAAGCATTATTGATTAAAAATCTGTACAAGTTTTTCAACCAGCATGACATTTCGTGGGTGAACCTACTCTGGAATGCCTACTATCAGAATGGTATTTCACCGGCCAATCAGAGCAAGACTGGATCATTCTGGTGGAGAAGTTGTTTATCCTTTTTGGATGATTTCAAAAGACTCACTTCTTGTGTACCAGGTAATGGCAAGAGTATCTACCTATGGGAAGATAAATGGCAAGATGGAACTCTAAAGACTAAATTTTCAGAACTTTATTCCTTTGCTACTAACAAAATGATTACAGTCAATCAGGCTAAGGATATGCCATCGGGTCAGCTGAGAGACTTTTTCACTCTTCCTCTCTCTGAGATTGCATTTGAGCAGAGCTTGATAATGAGAACAAGAAGATTTATCTGGAGATTATAAAACCACTTGTGGCTCCAGAACCTTTCAAATGGATTTGGAAATCCCCATGCCTCCCAAAACACAAATTCTTCGCCTGGCTTATGATACAGGACAGATTGAACACAAGAGATCTATTGACAAGAAAGAATTTCCATGTTGAAACAACTGATTGTATACTTTGTGATGACTCTATTAGGGAAACGATGCAGTACCTATTCTTTTCATGCAGGTTCAGCAAGACATTCTGGCAGAAAATTGGTGAAGATTGGGACATGACACTTCCTTTTATTCAGATGCTTATTGATGCCAGAAACAGATCTACGTCACCTTTCTTTAAAGTGGCGCTGATAGCTGGGTGCTGGAGTCTATGGAATCATAGAAATAATTTTTTTTTTCGATAATGAGGATAGATACCAGAGTGGTTGTTTCTGTTTTTTGTAAATCCTCTGTAGATAATATCAGGCATAGGGTTAAGCCCAGCCTGAGAGATGGCTTGCAAGTTTGGTTAGATTCGATGTAATTTCTTTCATAAACTTCTGCTCTGTATGTAAATATTTATATTTATAAAAATGAAAAAATTGACGCAGTGGGGGCCTTCCCCACTGTTCCAGCGTCCAAAAAAAAAACATTTTTAAAACCGGGGAGCATTGATGTTGAACCCCATGAACATTTTTTTTGAACGTCGTGAACGATTTTTAAACCTTCATGAATATTTTCTATAAAATTTATGAACCTTTTTATAGGTAAACGCTTTTTCTCAAAAAAAGTGAAGGGGTAAAAATGTTCACAGTGAAAAATTGTTCACGGGTAAAAAATGTTAGGTGATATTTTCTCACAAATTGGACTACGTGAATATTTTTTTAACCCCTGAAAATTTTTAGACTTGAGAGTTTATTTTCGAACTACATCAACATTTTTTCCAAGCACCGTAAAAAAATCAGCCTTTGTAAATATTTTCTTAAAAAATTACGCTTTTTCTCAAAAATGTTCATGGGTAAAAAAATATGTTCATCCAAAAAACAAGAAAATAAGAAAACTGAGAAAAAGAAACGAAAATGAAAAGGAAAGCATGAAAATAAAACGAAGAATAGAAACTGAAACATAAATGGGAAAAAAACGAAACAAAAACAAATGGAATAAGAAACGAAAGTTGAAAGAGATGGGCCGGCCGATGTGGCGGATCGCAGTGAGCGAGTCGGTACATAGATTGTGCTGTGCATGTCAGAATTTCGAATCCTTCTCTCTTCTTCCTCACCTCCGTTCCCCAAATTTCCGTCGAACCCTAACTCCGGCCGCTATTCTCGATCCGGGTCATCACAGCTACGGGACGCTGCCGGCCGGAGCTCCTGCTGCGGCGCAGCGCCTTCTCCTCTCTCCCGCTGCAGGCTTTTCACCTCGTCGCTGCGTTCGAGTCGCCGCCGGTTTCGATTCGTCTCCGCCCCCTGGTTTTGAGTCGCCACCGGCCCACCAAGGCCGCCGGCGCGGCCAAGAACATTGAGGCGGAAGTCCACAAGCCGCTTGGCCGTGCCCTCGGTCAGAAGCCCGGCGGTGGCGTCATCATCACCGTCAGTACTACCAGCCGCCCTCCTCCCCTCCCCTCCCCTCTACCTTTGCTTCCACCTTGTGCCTACTTTTCTTCAAGAAAGATATGAGCTGAAACCCTAGTTTCTTTTCCCCACTGATCGAGTGTTCTCCAAATCAGGAGAAGTATCGACGGATCCATCACCGGGATCTGACAACCTCGCCGGAGCTCACTACCGATGGCGACCGCTGCAGGGAGGTACAGCAACCTCGACAGGTCGTTCAAGTTCGCCGCTCGCTCCCTCCTCACCGCCTTCTCCCGCGAGGTAGGTTCCCTTCCTACCCTCCTACTCCTCCTCATGGCTCCCGTTTCTACCCTTGACGACACCGGTTGCCTTGCCTCGGATCCTGGCTGTGAAAGAGATCGTCGGTCTTATATGCTTTTGAGATGAATTGACTCGTGTTCATTTTATAGGACGTTAAAAAGGCTTTCCCGTCGTTTACGGATGCTGAAAGGGAGCGCCTGTACCAGTTGTTCATCTATGTGAGCGTTCTAATCTTTCCTTATTTCACAGTTACTGCTAACTCTGCCAATCTTTGCCTTGCATGCTAGTCAAATGCCATTACAAGTTTGGGTTGTGTATTTGTATCTGAATGTCACTCCAATAATTTTTTTAATCTCTTCTCCTTTTCTACCTTTTTCAGGCGATCAAGTCTTTGCACCGCAACATAGAGGTACAATTATTGTGTCCAAGCTGGTTTCTAGTGTGATACAAAGATTTTAGGTCCGGTCGAGCAGATTCTAACACATGCGCTGTGGTTATCTGACTCAACAAGGCTTGTATACGATGAACAAACTGTGCATTTCTAGATATTTTGGTGCTAGCTGGCTGGCGACAGTCTTGTCTTCAGAAACAGGATTATCCAATAGTTTTTCTTGCCCTTTTTTCCTATGGCACTGTCTTGCAAGCCGTGCAATTACTCAGACACAAGTTTATTCATCCTACTGTATGTGTGCCTTAGGCATTACAAGGCATACTCAATGTCTAGGCTGCATAAATACCGATTCAGAGGTTAAAACATAGTGATGAGATACTAACTGTATTGCAGTGGAAGATTTAATTAATATCTTTTTAGAGGAAACGCAAAAAGACCTTTGCGTTTCATTATATTGGAAAGAAAGAGTTTGTTACAATCCTCCTAGGAGGCCAACGTGCAGTTACAAGATTTAATTAATATCTTGTAATGACAAACTTGTTTGTATGACCTGCCTTGTGTGCCCTTTCCATGTGCCGATTACGATATTTTAAGCAGACTTGGTTAGCTTAATGTGTTTTGGCATATGCAGCTGACCTGTGAAGTTAATATCACTTACTTTACGTTTGCTGAACCTGATTATGTTCTTGTTTCTTCATGTCCTACCACTGTATCAATGTCAGTCTACCGAAGTGATAACTTTTCTTCATGCTGCAGGAGGAGTTCCAAATTTTCTGCGACGAGATAGAAGTAATTTCTTCAGCAATACTTCCTCACAATGTTGATAGATTCTAAGCACACTTTTGGGCTCAACATAACTAGCTTCAAGTTTCTTAACATCTGTGTGATAAATATTGCGATCATGACAGCATTGTAAGTGTTTAATGCCATGATTATCAATTGTTTTAGGTTGCTACTGCCCTTGACAAGGTAGATCAGTTTGTTGAAATACAAAATCTGGATGTATTATCTGCAGACAAGTAAGAATTGTTTCCTTTGCATTTGAGACCTTGTTGTAGAATTTCTGGTTCTAAATAATGTTCAGTTTTGTAAGAAATAGGTCATTCATGAAAGAAATAGGATTCACAACTGCATTCAAGTTTTAAACCTACATAATGTGTGAATATATTATTTCTAGAAATTCAGCACATAATTTCTTGAACTATTGTTGTTTGCTAAAAGTCACACAATATAGTTTACTTGGGATGACAGCTCGCTCATTAACAGGACTAGCATTGAAGACATCAAAGAAAGGATATCAAAGGAGAAGAGGGATGAAATCGAACATTTGAAAGGTTTACTAAAGAAGGTACTATTCGTGCAAAAAGCAGTTTTCCAGAATATAGATGTGATCACATGCAAGTTTATTATTAAATCGTCTTTCATCACTCCATGCCCTGTGCTCGGTTTTGAATCATATTTTTTGAGTTTGGACTGAATAATACTTATGTTCCATCACACCAAAGTTCTGAAGGCACGATTTACCATCATCATGATATTTAGTTGCTAAAAGTGAGCCCCATTTTTTGGTCAAAAAAATTGTGGTGCGCTAAGTGTTACATGATGGTCAACTTACGAAGGGCAGACAAAGCAACCTATCATTATCTCAAGTTAATTCTGACTTGATTTCTGCTCACACCAATAACGCAGACTGAAGAAAGGAACAACGCCATGAAGGCCCGGGTGGAACACTTGAAGGAAGGGGGGTCGAATTTCAATGACACAAGAGATGCTCTCGAGAAGGTTTTCCTTGTGACACTGTTTCTACCGTGCTTTCTTCTTCTTATTATCCTTCTCATTCTGATTCAACTATTGGGACTTGTATCGCAGCTGAAGCAATGGAATTCTGCGCTTCAGAGCTACAACGAGCATTGAGCTTCTCTGGTACTACTCACTGGAGTCAAAAGACACCTGATGCATAGCTTTGTGTGGTTGTAGAGTGGAAGGATTCAGGAATCATTCTCCCCCATGAACCAGTGCATGCTGCTATGCGATATGGAGAACATTAACCAACTGTAGTGTGAGTTTGAAAGGGAAACAACTGCAGTATTGTACCTTCTGAATTGCAAAACGTTGTAGTAGTAATTAACTACGGTTGTTTGTCGCGCTGTGTATCTTCTTTGGCTCATGTTTCCTGGACCTAACGCTGGCAGGTCAGCACCCATAGTTGATGCTTGCTTTGTGATCATCCAAATGATACTTGCATTGTCCTGGTTCCACCGTTTTGTGTTTCAGTTCGGGCACCAAATCTTCATGAGAAAACCCTGTTTATTCCCCAATTTACTGCACTTGTATATCTGATGAAATCTCAAGTGCGATTCTTTCTACATTATGAATGGCAAAATGAGAAAATCAGTATATGTTTTTCTTGAAGAAAAAGTAGGCATATCTTTCTTATGTTTCGACATGACCTCTTGATTTTGAGACCACAAACATCACTCGTCTTCACCATCCTCTTCCTCTACACCAACACCAGCCATCCTCCTTGCATCTCATCACCATGGCCGCCACGCTCTCCTCCTCCTCCAAGCACTGCTCCGTCGTCAGGGCTCAGCACTCACCAGTCACCACCTTCCATCCTCTTGACATCATCAGTGTGACTGAGTGCTGCTTTCTTGATGTAATTCTTTCTCGGTCTGGTTTTGCTGTTGAAGACTTGAAGCTCTCGTCTCTTGTGACGCTGCAGAAGAAGACTGCCTTCCATGGGGTGGCCTTGGAGGACATGCGGTGGCTGCGCAGCAACGGCGCGCAGTGGAGACTGGTGCAGGTGAACGCCAAGGCTGCCGGCGCGGCCAAGAACATTGAGGTGGAGGTCGACAAGCCGCTTGGCCTTGCCCTCCTCCCCTCTCCTCTACCTTTGCTTCCACCTTGTGCCTACTTTTCTTCAAGAAAACATCTGATCAAAACAGCATCACGACTGATCTGCTATGTAAAACAAAAAACAAGGACCAGGTGCTTCATTTGCTGAATCATAAATTGATAAAACTGGATATCAACATTAAAGGGTCGCAATTAGCAGCTGGGATTAAAAATTGAGTGGTTTGGGATTGAATTATGGTAGGGTGTGGAGTCTTGAGGGAATGCAGCAAGAGCAGGGCTCAAGTCAGGTGACCAAGTGCTCTACACAAGCAGCTTTTTCGGAGATGAACTCTGGCCAGCAGACAAGCTGGGGTTCACCAAGACAGCTATCCAGGCAAAGCCAGACTCTGTCTACTTTGTAGTAAGCAGGTATGCACTTGTATTTTGTTCATAGACCAGGAGTTAGCAATACATTTAAGCCCAATTTTAGGAAACTACTAATTTGCCTGGAAGATGGAGTGGGTTTCCGTTGATCCTTACAATTTTACACAAATTCCCATTTTGCATGATGACATCAGGGTGGCGGTGCCGTCGATGTAACACCTTCCAAAGATGCCGGCGCCTCCTCGGTTTGGCCGGAAGTTGAGTGATTCACATAAGGTAAGATTATCAAGACAGTCCTGGCTGCTTCATAGTTCTTCTAGGCCTCAATATGTATGTTTGGAACATGCTGCAGTCAATTTCCATGCTAGAGCAACACATCTACCATGATTGTGGTTACATATACTTCCTACCCAAGCCTTTTGAAGAGCAGGTAAGATCATACATGTTTCCCTTCATATGATTAGCAGGATCATCTTGCAGATGACAAAGTTAAGGTGTCATTTTTTAGTTTGCATGATGACCTGTGACCATTTTTTTCTCATCCTTTTCAGCCTGATGAGTATGGCTGCCCCCAGTGCAATGCGCCAAAGAATAGATTTGCCAAATAGGATGCGGAGTCCGGGAAGTCCATCGGTGGTGCACTGTCGCCTCTTAGGGTGATCGTCAGTTTGGTAATCGGTATCGCTGGAATAGGGGCTGCTTGTGTATGGCCTTCAGAAATTTTGTATGTGGCCGTGTATCAAGAAGCTCAGCCGATTGGTGCTGTACTCTAACTAAGAACATACCGAGGGATATATATAACAAATTGATAAAATACAATATGTTATGTTTGAGGCTAATTAAAAATCCAATATTCTTTGGATCGCAATTCTGTTTTGTCACCAAAGGCTAGTCCACTTTCCAGAAACGTTTGCAGTGTCATCTTGCTCTCAACACAGTGGTGATTTCTGTAAAATGGTTATGGGCTTCTGTGTGGTGTTGGTATTGAAAGGCGTGCCTCATCTTGGCATGCACTGATACGCCCAGAACCATACACAAGACAAAAGGCACTTTCTGATGAGTTGTGGCTGATGAAATCATGTCCTAAAACTCACTGACTTCTGAAGAAATTCCGAATGCACTGCAATTTCGCGTGCAGCCGATTACATAGCTTTGTCGCTCCCTCTTAAATAACCACTACAATAACGGTCATCGTACTGAAGTTCATAACTACTACCACTATGGTTTTGTGTGGTTGTGGACTTGAGGCGTGTGATGTAATCCCTGGTCCAGTTCATGATATCAGCCATCACTTTCGGCTGTTTAAGCAGCTTTTTATGTCCAAACAAGTGGAGGCAACAGAGGAATATTTACCCCCATTGAACCCCAAGCCTCATCAAAGCGTGTGAGTCATGCATGAAAATGACCTGACCTACAAGTGCCCCTAATTGTATGCCATGTTTCTCTAGGATTTGTTCATCTACCAGATTAAAGTAGGCCCCTAGACATCAGCAGACGGGAAGGTAGTTAAAATTAGTTGGAACCAGAACAAGCTGATAAAACCTGCACTACCATCTTCTGCAGCCAGCCTACTACTACTTATTGGTGCAAGATCAGAAATGGCATAGAGAGTAAGCTGAAAGAAGAGGCTGCCATGAGCTACTGGGGATCCCCATGTACCTCGGCTGTGTGGGGGCCGGCCCGCCATGGGCCGTCTCCGTTGGTACCCCTCATGGTGGTGCTGGCCTTGGGGTGGGTCATCTACAACGAGACCCTGATGGGGTGGTATGAGCTGGTCACCGAGGTGCAGGAAACCGTGACCGACAATGCCATGGTCTTCATCCTCGCCGCGGGGCTCCTGCTGCTCGCCATCGTCCTCCTCAGCAATCAGATGGAGGTTGTCCTTGTGCCGGTGGTGCTTGTGCTGGTCATGCTCTTGATCCAGAACATCGTTGTTGCCGCGCTCCTGCTGCTGCTGGCGGTGTACTTCGCCGGAATATACTACTACCCGCCTCACCGGGGCTACTACGGTGGCCTCAGCTTCAACGGCGGTGACTGGACAGGCTCTGGGTTGGGGTTCTACATGCTCCTGCTGCTTTGCTTGGTGCTGTGTGCCATGTTTTCAGAGGAGGGCGGAAACTGGTGGATCCCAGGTGTGCTGCTGGCTACATGCCTGCTATGCCTCAACCTATTCTCAGGTGGCAAAGTCTTAGGCTCTGAATACTTTTGAACATGTTTGCTTCTCTTCTCCAGGACAGACGTTGGCTATTGCTTCATGGTATGAGACATGAGATGATGCATGTGTATAAAGAATATAGCTAGTACAATATATACCAGCAGTCAGTGATATCAACCTAATATATGTGTACGACCATTAAAACTTCTTGGTTTTCTAAATTGAGTATTCAGAATCCACTATCACTTCGTTCACAATTATAAAATGTTTTACCTTTTTTTTCTGAAATGGATGTATCTAGACACGTTTCGGTATGTAGTTTCACTCATTTTGGTCAGTATATAGTCCATATTGAAATATCTAAAACATCTTATAATTGTGAACGGAGGGAGTACTTTATTTTCTGATGTGAGGGGTGTACTAATTTCTATCAGTTATCAGTAAAATCTGGGCACAGTTCAGTACTCATGGGTTGTGATCTAACAGGAGCTGGTTTAGAACTGGTTTTGCATTACCATGCAATTACCACAGTACACGGGCAGGGACATGTTTAGTAGTAGATATAATTTAGTAGAATCTTCATGGATAATAGAGCGTGATAATAGTACATCAAGAGGTACATGGTTCACATCCCCAGCGGATAGAACAGATATAGTTCTCATAAGATAGCATATAGGGTTCAGCTGACAATAGTTCGTTGCACCAAATTTAACAGGCAGCTGCCTCCTCCTGGAGCTGCTTCACCTTGGTGATGTAGTCGCTCATGGCTTCCTCCTTTGTTTTGTCTGCAATTATCATGAGAATTTTAGCAACGCATGATAGTATTAGAGTAGACAACAGGATGTAGTTGCGACAGGATAGAATGATATGAAAAGTAAATGGACCTTTAACAGCGTCCCATGCGGACCATTTGGCTCCGTCCCTCATGTTGAACATGCTGGGTTTAGCTTCAGAAGATTATTAGTAAAGGAGTTGTAAGTACGATTGTTGTGCAAACTATCATGAACATGAAACGCATACTAAAATACAACAAACAAAATGCTGTAAGGCGGGCGATAGAATGTTCATATGTGGAGTTTAATGCACACTAAATTCAGATGGAGAATTGACTCTAGCACTGTGAATATGAACACTCATTAGCAGCCAGTTGTGGTAAAATTTTGTCAGCAAACATATACGACGAAGTTTTGGGCTTCACTTCACTTTGTAAGGTAATGACTCTATGAAGTTCGGACATATTACACACATATTTTGAAGAAGCAACAAAACAAATGAGATTAATAGGCAAAGGCTTGTTATCTACTACTCCGTATCATTTTACATTTTCAGACCAACCTATATATGCAATATTAAAATCTGAAGACTCAATTCAAGAATAAGCAGTAAAAAGGAAGAAAATACAGTAAACAGTAAGCTTTCCACTTGTTTGCTGGAGGAATTCCTAATTACTAATCTTCCAGGCATCAGTTTCCACCCGAACATCTTTTTAGTATTGTTTGCTGGAGGATCTCTCGAGTCGCTAATTTGCTAAACATTTGAACAATTTTCCATGATGATTTGAGGATATCTTGTTAGACGGTATTGAATTGCAGCATTTAAGTTGTATCCAACATACTGAATCAAGAGTAATACTCTCGCTCGCAAAAGAACTGGATAAAGTAAAATATCTACTTAGCGTCAACAAATACATACGGGTGTTCACAGTCCCAACAGTGGCTTGCTTGAAGAGTCCATAGAGGATGAGCTTGTCACCATTGGAAGTGCTCTCAGGCAAGGTCTTTGCCTTCTCGGTGTACTCGTCAAAATCCTCCTGTAACATAAGTAGATTCCAGATCATTGTTCAATCAATCTACACTCAAATATTCCCTAGTACAAACCTTTCGGCCGCATCTATGTCCCTACAAATTGCTCTACACAAACAACTCCGAGAAAAGACTCGCCAAGCAGAGGAAAATAAAGGAGATCCCACATGATTAGAAGGGAACCATCAAAACAAGATAGTCCGGATGCATCAAAATAAGACAGTCTGGATGCATGCGATTTCCTCTGCAATAGCATGAACACTTGAACAGTGAAGCTAAAATCATCAAGAATTCATCGGAACAGAGTCAAATGCACCACAAAATCATCTTGGCGAGCCCATCTACAGTCCAGATCTCAGACCACAAGGCAATCACATCAATAACCGTCTAACTAGTTATTTTATTTTACTTTGAGGAGAAGAAAAGTCTTGTTGATCCAACAGATCTCGGTAAAATACACAAATCTCTAACAAAATCAAGGCCTAGCGGCACTCAGTTCCCAGTCTGGATCCCTCTTCACGAGAAAAATCTCGGGGACGCCGCACCAACTGACACTTCCGTAGACCGCGATGCTACAATCTCACAGGATTGGGTAACTCAATATGCACGCTATGAACAAAAAAAGAACAATGGGCCGGTTGAACTGAAACTATACGAGATGGTTCAAGATTCCTTCTTCGGAAAAAAAAATACTCATTTGGCGAGGGAGATCCGTGTACCTTCAGACCCATGGCTTGGAGGGTTTAGGAAATTTATTTTTCTTCTTCTCTTGGTTTTAACGATGATGTCGAGATGATGGGGCTAGATCGATCTCCTCGGATCCTTATATAGCGCAGTGCTTGAATTGGGTAGTGTGAAACTCCCTTATTTATTCGGTAATTACAAATAACTCCCTCGATTGGAGGGCATTTCTAACAATGTACTCTCACAGTTGTTTGACTTAACATAGTACATGGTCACGAAAACGCGATCATCACACAACATATGAGCTAATCTTAGAAGCTATATTAGGAACACTTGTTTATTTATTCCTCTATACGTGCGTATGAATTTTTCCTTTAAATCTCATTTTCACATGTCATAGCAGTTATAACATAGAGATATAAAAATTAATAATGAATTTGAGATAAATAATAATATCTTATTATTGTCTCTAGGGATACCTCCAATAGTGAAGTTGATGCGGAAGGTCTTCCACCGCACCGTCTAGGTGCTCCTTAGTGGCGCCGGCCCAAGTGGTTTGTCCCCGACGTCAGTAAAGTTGGCTCTGGCGTGATGCTTATATCGTCGATGTCGTGGTCACGGACCTTATTGTGTTCCTCAAATTTGTTATGGGGTCCTTGGTGCAAAATTTTGGGTTTGCGTTGTAATTTTTCATTTCTTTGGAACCTCTTTGTAAAATGTAATTCCACCGATGGAATTTAATGCAGCATCCGGGGTCTTCTAGACCCGCATCTTGTTAGGAAAAACAATAAGCACATGATACTCTTATCTTTACACAACGTCAGATACTCGTACAAAAATATTGTACCCGTATAGAAAGATTTGCTAAAAAATGTCTTTCATTGCACCTTGGGTCCAAGATTTGCCAAGAAAGAGATCATGTTTGATTCCTAAAAAGATTCGGATTTTTAAAACCTTTTATGAATTACTAGTACATTTTTTGGCGTACATAGAGTGCGCCGTTACCCGAGAGCCATTAATCCAGGGTCGCACCAGGAATACCAAAACAGATACACTTATTGCAAGTGGTTGCACAACCTATACTCGGCACCGGCATCATAAACACCGATCGACCTTCCCCACCAGTGGTATCGGGAGCGCGATAGCAACAGAGTGGAGCGGATGGATGGGAGTTGTCTCTCTCGGCTAACAACAAGTCGAAACGATCGGCTGATTGCTGAGCATTTTTGTAAGTTGGAAGAGACTAGGCGTCCCCCGGGGATCTTTCCGTCCGATCCCCCGGGTCGCCAGCCCGACACGTGTCCTCTAAAAATAGGCTAATCCCGCTTTTGCTACAAAACTCCCGTTTTTGCTACAAATCGTCCCGCTTTTGCTGCATTGTAGCAAAAAACGGTTCGTACACAGAACATGAAAGGAAAATTCTGGCCTCGCCGGAGACCTCACCGGATACCTCGCCGGACACGTGGTAGCAAAAAGTTTATGCTATTGTGGCAACAAAAAAGTTCGATTGTAGCAAAATCAACTTCGCCGGAGACATCGCCGGAGACTCTCGCCGGAGACATCGCCAGAGACCTCGCCGGAGATATAGTAGCAAATTTTTTGATCTATTGTAGCAAAACCAGATAACAATAGTAGCAAATTTTTTGATCTATTGTAGCAAAATCAACTTCGCCGGAGACATCGCCGGAGACTCTCGCCGGAGACATCGCCGGAGACCTCGCCGGAGATATATAGTAGCAAATTTTTTGATCTATTGTAGCAAAACCAGATAACAATAATAGCAAAAATAAAGTTATATTGCTACATGTGGCAAAAAATGAGACTTTTTTTTTTGCTACCGTAGCAAAAAAGGGCTCTGGGGGACTATTTTTGGACCGAAAAGTTTTTGCTACATGTAGCAAAAATCGGGATATTTTTTTGCTACCGTAGCAAAAGCGGGATTGTGGACAGAAAAGAGGGGACACGTGGTTGGTGGGGGACCCGGAGGATGGGAAGCTCGGATCCCCCGGGTGACTACTATACTTAGACTAGGCGTCCCTCGGGGGATCTTTCCGTCCGATCCCCCGGGTCGCCAGCCCGACACGTGTCCTCTAAAAATAGGCTAATCCCGCTTTTGCTACAAAACTCCCGTTTTTGCTACAAATCGTCCCGCTTTTGCTGCATTGTAGCAAAAAACGGTTCGTACACAGAACATGAAAGGAAAATTCTGGCCTCGCCGGAGACCTCACCGGATACCTCGCCGGACACGTGGTAGCAAAAAGTTTATGCTATTGTGGCAACAAAAAAGTTCGATTGTAGCAAAATCAACTTCGCCGGAGACATCGCCGGAGACTCTCGCCGGAGACATCGCCAGAGACCTCGCCGGAGATATAGTAGCAAATTTTTGATCTATTGTAGCAAAACCAGATAACAATAGTAGCAAATTTTTTGATCTATTGTAGCAAAATCAACTTCGCCGGAGACATCGCCGGAGACTCTCGCCGGAGACATCGCCGGAGACCTCGCCGGAGATATATAGTAGCAAATTTTTTGATCTATTGTAGCAAAACCAGATAACAATAATAGCAAAAATAAAGTTATATTGCTACATGTGACAAAAAATGAGACTTTTTTTTTTGCTACCGTAGCAAAAAAGGGCTCTGGGGGACTATTTTTGGACCGAAAAGTTTTTGCTACATGTAGCAAAAATCGGGATATTTTTTTGCTACCGTAGCAAAAGCGGGATTGTGGACAGAAAAGAGGGGACACGTGGTTGGTGGGGGACCCGGAGGATGGGAAGCTCGGATCCCCCGGGTGACTACTATACTTAGACTAGGCGTCCCCCGGGGGATCTTTCCGTCCGATCCCCCGGGTCGCCAGCCCGACACGTGTCCTCTAAAAATAGGCTAATCCCGCTTTTGCTACAAAACTCCCGTTTTTGCTACAAATCGTCCCGCTTTTGCTGCATTGTAGCAAAAAACGGTTCGTACACAGAACATGAAAGGAAAATTCTGGCCTCGCCGGAGACCTCACCGGATACCTCGCCGGACACGTGGTAGCAAAAAGTTTATGCTATTGTAGCAACAAAAAAGTTCGATTGTAGCAAAATCAACTTCGCCGGAGACATCGCCGGAGACTCTCGCCGGAGACCTCGCCGGAGATATAGTAGCAAATTTTTTGATCTATTGTAGCAAAACCAGATAACAATAGTAGCAAATTTTTTGATCTATTGTAGAAAAATCAACTTCGCCGGAGACTCTCGCCGGAGACATCGCCGGAGACCTCGCCGGAGATATATAGTAGCAATTTTTTTGATCTATTGTAGCAAAACCAGATAACAATAATAGCAAAAATAAAGTTATATTGCTACATGTAGCAAAAAATGAGACTTTTTTTTTTTGCTACCGTAGCAAAAACAGGCTCTGGGGACTATTTTTTGGACCGAAAAGTTTTTGCTACATGTAGCAAAAATCGGGATATTTTTTTGCTACCGTAGCAAAAGCGGGATTGTGGACAGAAAAGAGGAGACACGTGGTTGGTGGGGGACCCGGAGGATGGGAAGCTCGGATCCCCCGGGTGACTACTATACTTTTCCTTTTTGTAACATGCAACACAACGAAGGGCCACGCATCCGCATGAGACTTCACTGCTGGATTAGTGGTCCTGCACTGCAAGATGCCCTCACCAACCGATATTGAATTGAATTCAAGCAAGATACATGACGGGCATCCAGAACAGCATTGATTCCATGGTCCAGGTGATCTCCAGCCTATATTGTTCCCTGCGTTTAACCATTTCCTTTCCGTTCTTGGCCAACGATATGCAGAAAATAAGGACTCAGGTTTTGCCTCAGGGTTAGATTCTTATGAAATCAGTTCCGTTTGTAGAGATTTTGCCTCGGGGTTAGATTCTTATGAAATCGGTTCCATTTGTAGGATTCAATTCCGTTCGGGCAGTTCATAATCTGCAGATCCCAACGATTTTCAGAGACAAGTTGTCCAGACTGTAACTGACAGCTATGGACTTATTTGGTCCCAACTTCTAGAACAAACTATAGTATGGCCAGCCGCAACATAGTAATACCTGATCGGAAGTGCAATTTAGTCTTTATTCAAAGCATGGCCATCCGTATTTTGAAGTATTGGCATAATGCCCCAACTGCAGCTATAGATGGTCCGCGTGTCTCTTTATCTGAGCTATCCATGTGCATGAGATTGTTCAAACCACCATATCTGAGCGTTGTATTCTAGCTATTTCCAAAATTCAAACTATGACACAGACAGAGTGTTCTCTGCACCCTACTTTTAAAATAATATTATTTTAAAAATGTATTTGAAACATAGCACGCGTTTTTGATCAATTTGAGAAATAACCCGCTGTTGTCCTGTGCCTTGCCGAAAGGAGGAGTTTCCTTAGTGGCAGAGACGAAATCAGGGCTCCTGCCGAAAGGAGGCTCCGGTTTCGAGTTTAGTCGATTCTAACTTCTTAATTTTGATCAAAATTCGCACAATTGTTCGACGTTTGAAATTTTCTTTCATGAGTAGATATATCTCACCCTTCCCCACAACTTTTATGTTGTAATTTTTTTTGTTTTGACAGACATATTGATATTTTCTCTCTACTAGGTGTGTTTTTCTATAGATGCAACACAAAATAGGTATATGTCCATCGAAATGAAAACTTTACAACGTAAAAGTTGTGGGGAAATGGGATATACATCTACTCGTGAATGGAAATTTCAAACGGTCGACTGAGTGCGATGAATTTGACAAAATTCGTTAAAATTGTACGAATTTCGATCCAAAATTAAAAAGATAAAGTTGACCAAACTCGAAACCGATCACGAGAATGGAACCTACTCGTGGATGTACATATATTTCATATATATTTTATCTCAAATCATGACACGGTTGAGCAACTATTATTTTAATCAAATAATTGAGAAACAAAACTAATGGTACTCTGCCCATATGCATGGAGCCTCCTTTCGTCTCTGGCACTGAAGAAACCTTGGTTTGGTCTCTGTCCGTGACCAAAGTCCATATTTCGGCAAGGCCCATGACGACAGTGCGCTATTTCTCAAATTGATCAAGAACACGGGCTATGTTTCAAATATACTTTAAAAAAATTAAAAAATTCCCCAACAATGCATCTGCTGCTTTACACTCCATATCCATATTCAAAATGCGTAATCAACTATGGTAGATGATGCACAGAACCTGGTGTTGGAATTAGCATTAGTTCTTAAGGCTTAGCAAAAAATCACTACATAGCATGGTTTTTGAGTCGGCGATATATCGCCGAGTCGTTTTCTCAAAATGGGGGCGACTCACGACTTATCAGGCGACTCGGGCGATATATCAGCGACTTATCGCGATATATCAGCGAGTCGTGGGCATGAGCCGCGACTCAAAAACCATGCTACATAGTTACCATGTTTTTTAGCGTAATCAACAAGATCTATAGTGATTTTGTGAGTTGAGCAACCAACCATCATAGATTGAGTACAAAGCATACTAACCTAGCAGATTCATCAAAAATATACAAATTACAGAGATGAAGCAACGAATCAAAAAAAAAATCTTCCAGGAAAAACATAATTCTAAAAATATCAGATTCGTCAAGTTTTAATTAAATTATGCTATAACAGAGATTTGTAACGAGATTACATGTTTAAGCATGACAACACCAGATTACCGTGAAAAAAGATAAGCATCAGGTCTCGTGATTTAGTTGAAAGCTTTCACTAAAAAAGTCAGTGATGAAGTACTTCTTGTATAGACACCGATGAAGTGCTTGATTAGCAGATAATAATTTTTTGCCATGTTCATCAAATTAATCTAAACAATACTCATACTAGCATCGGTTCTCCCAAAGATTTTCTACAACACATTGTTCATGAGCAAAATGATTTAGAGATATTAATTATTAAGGATCACAAAATCACCCATGATTAACATTGATTACATTGTATGCTTAAATGATTAAGTATGGCATAACCTGATTGCTCCAAAGCGATTGCGTCACAAAATATAACAAAATCACGGCAATTGCTTAAACAATCATATTTTAAGTTCTAACTGAGGCCACTAATTTTAACAACAAAATGTGAGTTATATGACACAAAATGTATATCATTGGATGCACATTTAAAAAAGCTTTAAGATGATATTTTTTATGACATGTAACTCATACTTTGTTGACCAAAATTATAAGCCAAATTTTGACACGGACCGAACTGGCCCTGTATTTAAAAAACGGAGGGAGTATAAGGAACATATCAACAAATGCGCCTACCCTGGAAAAATGCACTATTTTATCAACAAATTTCGGGATTTGACAAGTAAAAGTCTACTAAAACTTAAAACTAAAAAATGCATCACAAATGTGACGAACATGAAGAACGATAGAAATTTGAGTCTGAAGCTCCCTAGAGGGAGATTCAGATTCAGGTTCTGAAGAGTTTATTTGGAGCTACAAGTACCATTGTCTGCAGCACGAAAACGAAAATCCTCACACAAAAATAAATGGAGAAAACCTAGTTATCGGCATGGAGGATACCCCCGACTGCCGTTTGTCTTTCTTTTTTGAAACTATAACCAATATATTAAGCTAGCAAGCCGCCTCATTAAAAACCTTCCAGTCCCCTTAGGTATCCTGATAAGGAAAAGAGTGCGTATGAAACTTGCTGCTTCAACCATCAACCATAGTTACATCGTACAAAAGATTGTCGAGCAAAAAGCCCGGGGTTCATCGACCCAATTACAAGAAACTTTAGCCGAAAAACAATGCTTAGCTAGACCACGAGCCACTCTATTTGCTTCCCTCGGGCAATGAGTAAAGGAAACTGAACCAATCGCTGCAATTAGGTCGACATAGTCCGCATAAATTGCCGCTGATTCTTTCCACCATGTGTCATCTCCCGTACACGCCTCAACGGTTTCTAGGGAATCAGATTCAGCAAGAACCGCCGAAACCCCTAGTGTATTTGCAAGAGATAGACCTTTTTTCATTGCTCGCGCTTCCGCCATAGCCACAGAAGCTATATATGGTAGAAAAACGGTTGATGCTACTACGGGGGTGAATTTCCCTTGGTAGTCACGGAGGACAGCACCGACAGCCCCTGCATGCAAATCATCATAGAACGAAGCATGAACATTTAATTTTACTTGCCTCGGGGGTGGTCTTGTCCAATGAGGAACTGTCCCAGTTGCCGACTTCTTCAACACCTTAGCTGAGTTAGCTGCAATCGAAAGGATGGACAGTTTGCATTTGTACAATGGTGGAACGTCTTCCTCATGCGTACGTCGACGCCTAATCCACCAAAGATACCAACATGTTACTGCCGTTAACTCCTTCAGTTTAACTGTGACAAACCCCGGGAGAGAATTTGCCTCGCGACGAAGGATAAATTCCAGAACGGCTGACCCAGACCTATCAACTTGGGTCGCTTCTTCGATTAGGTCATGCAAGTTCAGCAGCCTCCAAATTTCTTGCGCAGTAGGACATTGGAAAAGCAAGTGCAGAATATCCTCAGCCGCCTGATGGCATATAGGACAGGCCCCACTAACCGGCACATGACGGTTTGCCAAAATTCCTTTCAGTGGTAAGATCCCGTGTAGCGCCCTCCAGATAAAAAATTTCACCTTACTTGGGATCTTCAGCTTCCACAAAATTTTCCATACTGGATTATGAACAGACCCTCCTGGAATCCCAAGTTGACCTGCAGTTGGACCAAATTTGTGCTTCCATTGAAGACGCCGTTTGTCTTTCTTATTTCATATCTTCAAGGCAAATCGTCCCAATCCAGCGGCGCTACCGAGAGAGAGACGCGGTGAAAGAAACAAAGGAATATAGAGAAATTGCATCTGTGCTACATTTCAATAGTATACACCCTATATATTCCCAGTATTTTTTTCATACAGATTCTCGCATTTGCATCTGTTTAATGAAATGGCACACATCCGCATGCAACTGGACCAACAGGATACCGTACCGAGCTACCATCAAACACAAGGATAGAAATCATCGACTCGTAGAATAGCAGAGCATGCAAACAAGTACTAGGTATCAAAACGACTCTATTTCCAGCACCAAAACAAAATTCAGAACACGTCCTTCATGACAACATCTAGCTGCAGGATGAAACAAAATATCTTATCACTTCTTCTCTTCCTTCTCTGCCTCGGCAGCCTTCTTAAGGCGGGCACCAAGCTGGCGCTGGTTCATCCTCTCAACACGGAGCTTGCCGTAAGCCTTGAACGCCTTCATCTCCTCGGTGACCTTCACAACCTCGACCGAGCGCTTGTCACCACGAGCAATAGGCATGTAGTCACCCCGGACCTGGGTGGCAGTGGCAAGCTCCTCTGGGGTAGAATCACCAGCCTGAGACAAGAGCGTAAACTGTCATTAACAGAAGAATACATAACTGGAAATATAAAATCTACACAAAAAAGTAACTGCAACATACCTTGGTCTTGCGAGCACACCTTGGGAAGATAACTAGCTTGGCCTTGTAGGTCTTGAGCCTTGAAACATTAGACTGCATACGCTCAAGTGACTTGTTCTTGCGACGGTGGTCCACAGAAATGCCAATGGTAGGAGCAAGCTTCTTTGGGATGCCCGCTGCCTACACTTACAGCAAAAAAGAACATCAGCGGAAAGATACAGGATATTACATGATAATATCATACATGGCAAATCATAATAGCATCCTCTTATATAATCAGATCACGAGGAGAATACTCTAAAAGCACATCAAGGTAGCATATGAGTCTACATGCAGAAGATGAATGCGTCACTTAGGGGAACAACAGTTCAAAGCTACCAATACAACAAATAATTGCTAGCATAAAGTAATTATTAACCATACGAACAAGCATTTCGAATCTGAGAACAATGTACAAAAAGCATGCATGCCGGCAACTGGTGCACAAAAGAATAAATCACACATGCTGAACAAAGGGTATTTTGATTTTTCTTTTTTTTTGAGGATAAGGTGGTCGTTCCACCGCTCGAATAGATAATAGAATTGACCCAGTTTATAAGGGAAACCAGGTCCAAAAACCATATAAATTGTACAAAAGAATCACACCGACGAAGCGACCCGCCGCCCACACGACACAAGTCGACCACACGCCACAACACACACCACCCGCTCCGGGGCGCCGCCCCGGCGTAGCAACCAGATCGACTTTCGCATTGTCCGAAAGTCGATCCAGTCATGGTCGACGAACCCTCTGCCCACGCAGTCTTCATCCAGGTTGTCACCAAAATCCGCCTGTTCCGGGGCCACCGCCCCGGCGTAACAACCAGATCGACCTTCGCATTGACCGAAGGCGATCCAGCCAGGTCGACGAACCCTCTACCCACGCAGTCTTCATCCAGGTCGCCACCCAACCACACTTGGCCACAACCCCGCCACATAGGGCCATCGCCGCGTGGGTGCCCGAGGCCGCCGCCTCGGCGTACCGCCACCGTCCGGGGCCGCCACCCCGACATCCACCTCCGTGGCCACATAGCCATCCTACCCATCCGCCGCGAACCCGTCGCACCGAGATAGCCGATATGACTCCAAGACGACGCCTCCAACGAGGTAGTGACGCGTCCGTCACCGTCGCCCGCCCCCGACGAGACTTAGGCTTTCACCCAGAGACCATCGGAACACTCCCGTCAGGCCGGTTGTGGAAACTCCACGTCGATGCAAACAAGAAGGAGAACGCCGCCCAAGGGCGCCGCCATCGTCGGCCCCGACTGGAGTCGGTGCTAGGCTTTCGCCCGGAGTTCGAGCCGCCCACGAAGCTTAGGGAGCTTTGAGATGGAGACCGCATCCGTGGCCGGCCATCGAGCTCCACCACTTGCCGAAGCCGCCGCGGCACCTCATGCCACGAAAGCCGGCAAGCCAGCCGCGCCACAACCGCACAGCCTATGATCCGGGGCCGCCACCCCGGCTTCCGCTTCCCCTCCCCTGCCTCCGCATCGTCTTCCACGGAAGCCGTCTCCACTGTAGCCAGGGCCCTTGCACCGCCCGCACGCCCGCTGCGTCGCGAACGGCTGGCCCGCCGCCCACACGGGCCTGCCAGGCCCAGATCGAGCCCGACGGGGCCCAGATCCGCGCGCGAGCGCCACGCCGACGGCTGCCTCGGCAACGATGGCACCCACCGCGCCGCGCCGCTGCCAGGAGGTCCAGCCGGACTCCATCTTCGCCCGAGCCCGCCGGCTCGGCGTCCCCAAGCCCTGACGGGCCGGTCTGCCGCCAAATCGAGCGCGCGAGAAGCCCCCCGACCACCTTTTTGGCAGCGGGGGGGGGGGGGGGGGGGGGGGGGGCGCCGCCACCGCCGCGGCCGAGGCCGGCGGCGGCAGGAGGCGCTGGGCGAGGGAAGGTCTCGGCGGCGAAAAAAATTCCCCTGGCGCCGCCGGGGGAGCAACGCGAGGGGTCGGCTTAACCTCTGTGTCTAGCTAGCTCTCTCATTTTGATTTTTCTTACACGTCCACATGCATTAAAAACAATAAGGTCATCTGAGAAAGTAACATGTCAAGGGCAGTGTGGAAGAAACACGCCACCTTAAGCTCCTCAAGGGTAAAGCCTCTCCCAGCCCTTGCCTTCATGTTGTACTTCAGAGTCTGGCATTGCACGATGGGGCGAATAGGGCCAGATGTAGGGCGAGGGAAGATCTTCACGGCCTTCTTTTGACGAGCTGTAAACAAATAAAAATAGTAAGATGGATATTCAAAATTCAGTCAAGCAACAAAACAACAAGCCGAGAAAAAAGTTGGTGGCCGGTTACAGATACAGCACAGCATCACATTGTTAATGATCAAGTTTGCCCATCTAAACAAACAAATGCAGATATCACTCCATGCATGCATCACATGACTTCAAACTGACATGGCAATAAACAGACATAATCCAGACACATTGCAGCTATCTCAGTTTCGGTTACGAAAAGTTCAGGTGGGTTTACTGGAAACAATTAACTGGCGGTGATTAACAACATATGTATTGCTAACAAAGAAAAAATACTGCGCAAATGATGGCATCAGCCAACTTAGTATAATACATGTCAAGCACTCTAGCACGGGTTCAAATTTACCTATCAGGAATTTAACACTTCTCATCACCAAAAAACATCACTATTGTCATCAAGGGATACATAACATGCACAATCACAAGTGTGTGCCTAATAATCACGCAAACGATGTAAAAGAAGGGTTGCTCACCAATGCGGCGCCTCTGCTTCCGGGCCGGCTGGTTGAACCATGTCTTGACATAGTTCTGCCAATCCTTTTTGAAGTGGCCGTTGGGGATAACGTTGTTGTGCTTCACCATTTCGTCCTACCTGCACACGGTCCAAGGCAAACACATCACCACACGAGCAAAACAATCCAACAAGTTGCCACCTCTCCAGACCACCGAGCAAGACACGGCATCCTAACGAGCAATGATCATGAACGAGTGTGGATTACAAACAGCTAACAGGACCCAATTCAAGTGCACCCGTGCGGAACTCAAGAAACTAGTCCTACCGCGCGAAGATCTAGTAGCATCAGCTCATCCATCGTTTGCAACGCATTACTGGCTAACTTTTTTTGACGGAAAAGGCAGCCTAGCCTGCTTTTCATTGAAATTAGAAGGTGTGTACAGGAGTACAAAGTAACCAAAGATCAACACTACAAAAAACTAGGAATGCAGCCATTTGTGCTGCAGTCCGCAAAAATACAGAGGTTGGGGGATCAGTCTGGCTCTCTTGGCCGTAGCAGCAGGTCAGCAGCACCGGTGCGCCCTGCGTCCCTCCAGCATTTGGCTTCGTCGATGATGCGAGCATGCAGTCTTGTTAGAGATTCAGCTTTGTTGTTGAAAATTCTGGAGTTTCTCTCCTTCCAAACTGTCCACCAGGCGAGGTGCACAAGGGCACACCAGTTCTTCTTTAGCGTTGGTGGTAACTGACGGCGTGTGCGCGTTACCCAAGCGTCAAGGCTGTCATCAGCATGCGTAGGAAGCAGGCCATTGCTGAGCCCGGCAGTGTGTATCAGCTTAACCCAAAGTCTGGAGATGACCGGGCAGGTGGCGAGGAGGTGCAGGGCAGTCTCATGCTCGCTGAGACAAAAGACGCAGGCAGCATTGTGAGGCCATCCCTTTCGCTGCAGGCAGTCGGCAGTGTTGCACTTGCCGAGGGTTGCAAGCCAGCCAAAAATGCGGCACTTTAGCGGCGCCCCGGAGCTCCAGATAGTGTCCTGGAAGCTAAACCTGACAGAACCCTCGAATTGCATGTCATAAGCTGATGCGGCAGAGTATTGTCCATTGGTGGTCCAGCGCCACGTAACAGAATCAGGTATATCATGTTGCAGCTGCACACCCTGGACAAGATCAAGAATGAGGAGGAACTGACGGAGGGCCGTGACTGGGATGTTATGCTTGAAGTGCTTCATCCATTTGTTGTCAGTGAGGGCTTGAGCAACAGTTAGGCTTCGCAAGGTGCAGCATTGAAACAGCTCGGGCGCAATATGGGCAAGGCTCTGACCGTTTGTCCACGGATCCTTCCAGAAGATGATCCTTTTGCCATCACCAAGGTTGAAAGAGACTGCAGAATTGAACAGATTGCGGGCACGGTCATCAATTCCCAGGGGAGGTCACACCAAGCTTTGTCCGTCTGTGTCCACGATTGCCACAGCCATCTGACACGCAGTGCAGTGGCTTTGCGGTGCAGGTCAACAATACCTAGGCCACCAAACTCTGACGGCCTGCAAATGGTGGTCCAGCGCACAAGGCAACGGCCTCCAGTGGACAGCTCGTCATTGCACCAGAGAAACCCTCTACGAAGTTTGTCGATCGCTTTGATTAACCAAGCCGGTGGATCAATGACAAGCAGCTGGTGTATGTGCATGGCAGATAGAACGTGTTTGACCAGCAACAGCCTAGCATCAAGCGAGAAGTTTCCTTTGTTCCAACCCTTAACTTTGGCTGCAAGTTTGTCAAGGTATGGTTGCAAGTCGGCTTTGCGGAGCCTCTGGTCGGAGAGAGGGAGACCCAAGTATGTGCAAGGGAAGCTTTGAACAGGACATGGCAGAATAGCAGCAAGAGCAGTGACATCCAGCTGAGAGCAATGGATCGGCAGAATTGAGGTCTTTTCAAAATTTGTGACGAGGCCGGAGGCTTCCCCAAAGCAAGTCTGCTTCAGATTGATTGTAATGTATACTGGCTAACTGATCGGTTCGTCGGGATACAGGAGACGATTTCTTCCGGGCGTGGAAGGTAAGAGGAGGCGAGCGAGCGAGAGAGCGAACGAACCTGCACGTCGGCGGCGGCAAAGCGAAGGTGAGGACGGAGAGGATGCTGCGTGCAGCGAGGGAGGACCGGAGGAAGGCGGGTTTAGGCTAGGGCTGCGTGTATATAAGCGACCAACGGCCGAGATCTTCTAATCCTCCGTCGGTGGGCCAGCCTACGGAACATGTGCAAGTGGGCCAAGAATGATGGTACAGATGGCCTCTTTGAAATATGTTCGGATTTTTGAAATATTCTTATTTAAAAATATTCATTTTTCCAAAAATGAACATTATTCATTTAAAAAACAAGAAAAAATGAAAAAGAAGAACGGTACCTGTTATTGGGCGCACTCGGAGCGGCCCATGAAGGAAGCATTGCGGGCGGAGCGCAATACCCTCTGCGTGACGTGCTCCCATGGATATGGATGTCCTTCGCCTACCCTCATCATGGCCCGGCAGAACATTAGCATTTTATTCCTTTCCTCTTTTTGTGGTATCTATAGTTTTCTTGTGTTTTTTTAATTTTCTGCCTTTTTGTTTCTCATAATTTTTGTGTGTTGAATACCTTTTACATTACTGTTTTATTTGTAGTCTCACACATAATTTATTGATGATATTTTACAAAAACATTCATGTAATATTTATGTTATTGCCCAAGGATTATATTCTTATGGCATCCTTTTTCACATTAAAATTAAAACAATGGGTAGAAGATTTTTAGTTTTTGAACAATTCTCAAAAGTATCATGAACAATTTGTTTGGCAAACAAGAATATTTACCATAGAAGTTAACATATTTTGAAAAGTTTCGTGTGAACTAATTTTTTTGTTGGAATAATTTCTATATGTTGCATGATGAAAAATCTTTTCAATACATACAAGTTTTTTTTCATACATAAACATTGTATTGCCCACACATGAATATTGTTTACAAATCGCTGGCCCGTTGCTAGTGTTCCTTGTCCTCTCATCCACTCTAAGATGGAAATAATATAACATCCCCTCTGTATCAAATTTGGATGTAACATGCTTAACCCGAGCACAGAAATAAATGAAAACAATGATCTATTTGTGACTATGCACAAGCTGTAATTTTTTCAGCTCCAACTAACCCGATGTATTGGATTGCTTAAAGTAAGAGAAGCAAACAGAGTAAAAATAAAAAAATTGTATGGGTAAAGTAAAACAACATGTTTCGTAGCTGACATATGTGGGCAAAATCCAGAAATATTTTTTACCACTAGGAGCATCTCTGAGAGATGAGAAGACAAATTTTGATATTGATAAAATCACCACATGCACGTCATAATCGACGGGCATGTCGTTTTCCACCGAAAGAACATCGCGAGAAAAGCTTAAAATAAATCCTGAAAATGCAAGCATTGTGACATCTGAGGGAGAAGAGCCGGGAATTTTTTACATTAATGAAGTCACCACAGACGCGTCTGAAAGTGCATTAGACCTCATGTGTGGTTTTGGTAATTAATGACAATCTCTATGGACTAATGGTTGCATTGAGCTATCCTTGTAGGGCTTGTCGGCAATGCTTGAACACCATGCGTTGGTATCAAGATTGAAAGAAGAAGATAAAGTGATGACCAAAGTAATATTCAATGTGTGATCCACACAAATGGTCATCTAGAGTTGAGCTTATTGCAAGTGTGGCTTGGAAAAGAAGATTGAGTGAACATTCATGTTTATCTCCAAGCCATCATCTATATCAAGAGAAGAAAATGAAGTGCAAGTGGATTCATGAAGACGGAGCTAAGCGAGGCTCTCCCATAATGGTGTATGGGGGAGTATTTGGAGAAGTCTTCATCAAGCATGTGCTAGCAAGCACAATCAAGAAAGGTGTCCCAACTTGAGGGAGTCAAGATCGGCATCATCTAGCTCAATTGGAATGCGCAAGGCAAAGGTATGATCTTGACAGGGTTTCTATTTTACCAGTCTCATGGTATTAGTGGGAGACCGGGTTATAGGATAGACAACGTACTATCAAGAGGGACTCTCAAGTGAGTAACTTGATCGCATCTTTGTGGAGAGCTCAAACCTTTGCGTACTTGGCATATCATCTTTCTTGGTTCTTATTTGGCTTTTATCCATGTGAGAATTTAGAGCTTGTGTTCATATCCATACCAAGCTCTAGTTCATCAAAAACGGATTTCATATGCATATCTTGTTGCGTTTTTTATATTGGAGGTTTTACCGGCTTATCTTTTCTAGAGAGGTCAAACTCTCTCCTTGTGGTTTCCTCCTCACGTGATGGACTATGATGTATATATGCATGATCTTGTAGGGCTTGTGATTATCTTTGAAACAAGCCCAAGGTCATAGAAAACGGAGTCTTGATGATTATCTTGTTGAGTTTTAATGTTGGAGGATTTACTGGTTGTTCATTTATAGAGAAGGTTTACCTTTCTACATTTGGTTTTATCCTCCCATGTTGGACTATGATTTTTCTCTGCATGATCTTGTAAAGCTTTTCGTTGGGATTCCAACGAGCCCAAGAACATCGAAAACGGAGTCCGGATGATCAAGATATGTTCGTTTTCGTGTTGGTCATTTCTGCAGTTTTTATTGGCCGGCCCCTGGCCGGGTGCCTCGGGTGGTAGGCCGGGCCTCGCGAAAATTGCCCCAATGGGCAAATTTCAGCCGCATCTTTTAAGGGGTCTTCTTCCCCAAAGAGACCCCAACTTTCTGAGCTTATTTTTTCCCTCTCTCTCCTCCATTGTTGACCTTTGGAAAAGCTTGTCCCCTCTCAATCCCTCCCATGATTCTTGCATATCTTTGAGGGAAACTGAGAGGAGATCTAGATCTATATTTCCACCAATCCATTCCTCCTCTAAGTGAGGGGAACCTAGTTGATCTTGATCTTGGAGTTCTTGGTGTTTCTCCTCCATTGTTCTTCATCTCTTATTCCCACATAAGCATTTGTTGCTTTGTTGGAATTTGAGAGTGAAGGATTTGAGCACTTGTGCTCTTGCCATTGCTTTGTGCATCGGTTTGTGCTCTCCACGAGGAATCGTGGAAGTGAAAGTTTGTGAACTTGTTACTCTTAGGTCTTTGGACCCTAGACGCCTTTGTGGTGGTTGAAACCTCTTGTGGTCACTTGTAGCCGTTCGGGAGCCCCCAATCCAGTTGTGGGTTGTGCCTCGAATTGTTGTTGTAAAGGCTCCGGACTCCGCCTTGATGGTTTTCGATAGTGGAAGGTGAACCAAACCTTTATGGTGCGGTTCATCGAGAAGAAGGTGAAGCCTTTGTGGCTGTTGAGTTGAGTTTTGTGGTAGTTCACACCTCTCCAACGAGACGTACTCCCCTAAAAAGAAGGAACTCGGGAATACATCCTCGTCTCCGCGTGGCTCGGTTATTTCTATACCCGAGCTCTTTACTTATGCACTTTACTTTGTGATAGCCTTCGTGCTTGAAGTATTCTATATTGATATCACATTGTTGCTTGCCTTGCTTAACATAAGTTGTTGGTGCACATAGGTGAGCCTAGTTTATTTAGGTTGTTGGCTAGTTAATTTAAATACATAGTTTTATTCCGTAATTATCAAGCCTAAACCGGAAAAGTTTAAATCGCCTATTCACCCCCCCCCCCCTCTAGGCGACATCCTTGTCCTTTCAGCGTCGTAGTCAATGGGAACACTGTGTCCCGCTGAAAAACATAGCTAAAAAGGCTAAAAAAATCCAAGAAAATACGATTAAATGTGACAAATTTAGGATTTGAACCGGTGGACAGGTCCACCGCAATAAACTTCTTTTTATGCTCGGTTCATAAATTCATGATAATTTTGGTCGGTTTCTTTTGCTAACTCACTTTGTCCATAATTATATTGTATTATGAATTTAGTCAAAGTCAAACTTTATAAAGTTTGAGCAAGACTATAGTACTCCCTATGTCCCAAATTACCCTGCGTTCTGGGTTTAGTCAAAGTCAAAATTTGTAAACTTTGACTAAATATATGTCAAAAATTATTAATATTTATAATACAAAATAAATATTATTGGAATGGCCATCAAATTTATAACCGTATTATATCCATTCCATATTATAGATGTTGATATTTTTCTCTACATGTTTGGTCAAACTTTGAAAAGTTTGACTTTAACCAAACCCAAAATGCAGAGTAATTTGGGACAGAGGAGTAGTAAAAAAATATCAACATCTACAGAAATATTAGTATAATCATAACAAAACATATTTTCGTATTATATGCATTTGGTATTATAGATGTTAATATTTTTTCTATATATTTGATCAAACCTTTATTTATTAAGTTTTAATTCAACAAAACCCACATTGCAGGGTAATTATGGAGTACTTATCTCTACTAGGGATTTTGTATCTTGTTTTACTTTGTTTCCCTAGGAAATTAGCACATTTGTCAGGACCCATGAACCCAAATTTGCTCTGCTGCTGCGCGCCGCGCCGAGGTAGCGCTCAGGTCACGCCTCTGCTGAGTCAGAGCGCCACAGCGGCGTCCTCTACAACTGTCCGTAAACCGGCCAAGACTCTGAAACCTCGCCGTGCTCCTCATCCCCTCGCCGATTCTTCCTCTCTGATCTCTCCCCAAAGCCCAAATCCGTCCCTTCCCAGCCGCACTCGCTCCTCGCAACTCGTCGTGGGGACGGCGACGGCGACGGGGCGAAATCGGAGCGGACCAGTCCTACTGGTGGTACTGGACTGGCGTGGATCGACTTCTTCCTTTCGTCGGTAAGGAGCCCGCCCCATCTCGATTGAATGAGTTCGTTCTCTTCTCTGGGGGGACTTTTTCTTCATTAGATGCGGCGGCGAGTGAGCAGTCAGGATCCAGATAATTATTTCTTCGGTCGGCCGATTTGTTTGCTACATGGTACCCTGGCACTCTGATCCGTCCTCCGATTAGTTTCCTCCTCTTGAGTACTCGGGATCGATCCCACATGATACCTTGAGGCCAATCTATGTCGAGTTTAGAGATTCTGCATCGGTGTGCCGATTTATCAAGTGGACTTCGATCCAAAAGGCCCCAGCTAATGCTTCAGCTTCAAGAAGCTTACTGTGTTTCACTTCCTTCCAAGTTGGAAAGTTGTAGGCATTGACTATTCATCTCCAGCTGCAGTTAATGGAAAAAAAATCTCGGTTCGGCTAGGAATATATAGCATAGTACTCCTGCACTTAAGAATTTCACAAGTCTTGGTTTTATGACGATTTGATGCCTTACCTTTAATTCAAGTACCCGTGTAGTTCTAATTAATATGCATGCAACATCTCTTGTACACAGGTCTTATATCATTCTAATCTGTGTTAAATTGAGAGTTGAAACCATCCCCACAATTTGCCCATGAAGTTCTGTTATGGTCAACATATTTTCTTGCTACTGTGGGCCGTGGACTTTTACATTGACACAGCACTTCGTTTCTCTCCAAATATGAAATTGATATATTTTTCAACTTTCTAGGAGTCACAACCGAAACGTGTGGTGATTTGCCGAGGTCATACTTTTGTCACGGGATTCAAAATCTACATGTTTGTGCATTATCAGGGCCTCTTTGATTCGTAGGATAGGAAAACCGTAGGAATAGGAAAATCGTAGGATTCCAATGTCATGCACACTCCAATCCTATAGGATTTTGCATGCACCAAAGTTTGTTTCATTCCACCAAAGGAATTGTAAAATGAGCTTGGAGTAAATGTTAGATTTCCTATGGGAATTAGTACAATGATTCCTATAGGATCCAATCCTACAAATCAAATGACCAAGATAGGAAAATTTCCTATAGGATTCATTCCTCTACAAATCCTTTGCAATTCCTTTGAATCAAAGGAGCCCCTCATGTATATTTGTTCTTCATGTTCTTGATAATTTATTTGTTGCTGAGCTCAAAGCCGCATACCTTGTAGAGTTACTTTTGGACTTTGGAGGTCATTTTGTTTTGTTCTCTGTCATTTGTTATTTTCAGCTTCATGTTAGGTGGGGTTTGCCCTAATCCTTCACTTGAACTTTTGCAGTAGGCATTCAGTTATGATAAACAAAATCTGTCAGTTCTGAGTTCTGACTGTGCATGTTCATTAACTTAGTTTGATATTCAAATAAAGATAATGAAATAGGCAGGGTTCTTTTCACTTCAAGAATGCTACACATTTTGTATGCATACTCACTGTCGTCATTCTCACTGTTTATGCAACCTAGTAAACATACTAATATACCATCCTAGACCAAAGGTTCAAAATAGTCAGTTGATTTTTTGGTGAGATTGGATTCTGACAATATCAATTCCAAGTTGTTTATTTGATATTTTTCAGAGCCTAATAGTTTTTAGTGCGAAAAGTTGGCTTTGCATCACTCAAAGATGCCCAGATAAACAAAATGCCACTGAACTTATGTTGTTATTTGACTCACCTTAATGCCACGGAAAGCCAACTTTGTTGCTCTTTCTAGCACCACCTCGTGTTTCTGTCTGGGATGACACTCCCCCTTCCCCAGTGTTCTGGTGAGATGGAAACCTCGCCACCAGGTGTACCGGTACCCACTCCCTACGATCTATCCACTGCAGTTTGTCCACTTCTGGTGTTGGATGGACATAAAGCTTTCCACCCATTTTTGAACCTTGCTCATACTTGCTGTGTTTGATGAAGCAACGGCATGTTCAATGAGTGTATACTCTCCATGTTCTTAAACCATGCCCCATTTGGATTGCTGTGGCGCGGCCTCGACCAGCTCCAGTTCTAATTGGAACCATTTTTTAACGTTACTAAAGTGACCATCCAAGTTCAGTGTATTATGCAAAACTGCACTTTTAACACAAACTGGGCATCTTGAGTGAGCATAAAGTGGTTCTTTGTAAACCACGCATATTTTTTAAGCAAACAAGGCATCTTTGAGCAAGCTGAAAGCCTAGTAGTACATGTAGACAAATTATTAAATTGGTATCAAAATTTTGGTTTATACTACCATTTTTATTCCCCGTGTACATGTGTTGCATCTTCTAACAAGAAACAACCTACCTTTTATTGATAATCGGCTTTCCAAATGCAGAATTGAGGAGCACAGCATATAACACAAGCAAATTGAGCCTGTCCTTCATATGAGGGATTGTTTTGATTTCAAGTATGGCTTTCGCGAATTGCAAAAACCGACTGGGAAAAAGCCTAACTTAGGTTGACAGAATGGTAAAAATACTAATTAAGTGATCTCTTAATGTTACTCCCTCCGTTCCAATTTAAATGACTTCTACTTGTCAACATGTGGATGTATCTAGACATGTTACAAGTATAGATACATCCACATTTTGACAAAGTGAAGTCATTTAATTTGGAACGGAGGGAGTACTATATAGAACCATTCAAGTTCAGTGGTATTTTCCTTGACTGAGCATCTTTAATTGGAACAAAGCCAATTTCTCCTTTCTAATATTAATTTCAACAAGTTACCAAGTCTTAGACATCATCAAATCTGTGATCCCTGTGTACATATTCTGCATGGTATAAGAATGGACAACCTAAGGCTTGCCTTTTGATTGATAATTGGCTTTCCAACTGCAGAAATTGAGGAGCACAGCAGTAACACGAGCAACTTCAGCCTCTCTTCCAATGGAGGATCGTGTCGGTTTCAAGTATGACGGTGTCAATGAGGTCGAAGAGCGTAAGGGAGGGCATGGCATCCCAAAGGTTTCCATGGTCCCCCTCGTGTTCCTCATATTCTATGAAGTCTCAGGGGGTCCCTTCGGGATTGAGGATAGTGTCAAAGCTGCTGGACCGCTCCTAGCAATTGTGGGTTTTCTTCTGTTTGCGCTCATATGGAGTGTTCCAGAATCCCTAATCACTGCTGAGATGGGCACTATGTTCCCTGAGAATGGTGGCTATGTCGTCTGGGTCTCTTCAGCTCTCGGGCCCTTTTGGGGTTTTCAGCAAGGCTGGGCGAAGTGGCTCAGTGGCGTCATAGATAATGCTCTCTATCCAGTCCTTTTTCTTGACTATATCAAGTCCAGTGTTCCAGCTCTTGGTGGTGGGCTTCCAAGGACTATTGCGGTGCTTATCCTGACAGTTGCCCTTACTTACATGAATTACAGAGGATTAACAATAGTTGGCTGGGTGGCAGTTTTTCTTGGGGTGTTCTCTCTGCTCCCTTTCTTTGTAATGGGATTGATAGCCATTCCACATATTGAACCTTCAAGATGGTTTGAAATGGACCTGGACAATGTTAACTGGGGATTGTATCTGAACACTTTGTTCTGGAACCTCAACTATTGGGATTCAATCAGCACACTAGCTGGAGAGGTTGAGAATCCAAAGAGAACCCTCCCGAGGGCGCTTTCTTATGCTCTAGTTTTAGTAGTTGGGGGATACCTCTACCCTCTGATCACTTGTACAGCAGCAGTTCCGGTTGTTCGGGAGTCCTGGACAGACGGATATTTTTCAGATATTGCAAAAATTCTTGGTGGTTTCTGGTTGCATTCGTGGATTCAAACGGCGGCTGCGTTGTCAAACATGGGCAACTTTGTTACTGAAATGAGCAGTGACTCTTACCAGCTTCTGGGATGGCTGAGCGTGGCATGCTCCCTGAGTTCTTCGCCAAGAGATCACGCTACGGGACCCCACTGATCGGCATCCTGTTCTCCGCATTCGGCGTGGTCCTGCTGTCTTGGATGAGCTTCCAGGAGATCATTGCCGCAGAGAACTACCTCTACTGCTTCGGGATGATACTGGAGTTCATCGCCTTCATCAAGCTGAGGATGACACACCCCAGCACGTCCCGACCTTACCGTATCCCGCTGGGCACCGTGGGCGCTGTCATGATGATCATCCCCCCGACCATCCTGATCGTCGTTGTGATGGCGCTGGCATCCTTCAAGGTGATGGCCGTGAGCATCCTGGCGGTGCTCATCGGGTTTGCGCTGCAGCCAGGCCTGTTGTACGTGGAGAAGAAGCAATGGTTGAGGTTCTCCGTCAGAGAGGACCTACCCGATCTGCCAGACTCCTCGCCTGTCGCTGCTGAATATGAGACCACTCCTCTCATAGTCTGATTTATGCAAAGTGTAATCCACAATAGAAACATGCTGCATGGAAGAATCTGGGGTTTGAAGTTGCTTCTCTTTACTCCAATCATCATGACTTTTCTCAAATCCAGTGATCTTAAATCTGCCACTTATAATGTCATCACATATGTTGTTGTATGCCGCCATGTTGTCATCAGAAAGAAATAGAGCAATGTTTACCGAATATAGAAACATTAAAGGGCACCTCAGGATGTAATAGTACAATCTTACCTGCGAGATGTAGATGTCATTGATTAATTCATTATTCTGTTAGACGTCGGATTTACCGAAAATGGTGTGGGTTTGGGCTGCTTAGTGCAAGCGAAGGAGGATTGGCAGCCCAGATAAATTGCTGGGATTTGATTCAGTGGCACACAATTATACTGTGGTTGTTGCATGTGATTGTTTGTTTGAGAAAGTGAACATTTCTCTAAAAAACTCCAATTTTTTCTGTGTCCTTGGTGGTTGGTTAATCCAGCGGCTTGCTCTTCTCTTAGTTGACATGGAGAGAGGCACTGTTGTCCTCTCCTCACGGCTTCGGTGGTACATCTGAACCCTTTTTTAGTCCTGCAGACTCCGGCTCTTTCAGAGTGATAATTTCTCTCATGGCTTCTTGATGACGCATTGTGTTGCTTGGTTTTATTTTATTGATTACGAAGACACGTGTATGCCCCTTCTTTTTCAAAGCATTGAGCTTATATTAGATCATTAGCAAGAAGACAGTCTTGCAGGATACATTGGGCAATACAGGCAGGCATATGACCATGCCAGACATTAACCTGGGAGCTAACAGAGGGGGTTTTGGCCAAGGAATGGGCCGCCCAGTTTGCCTCCCTTGGTAGGATAGAAGCTCTGTTCTTCTTTCTTCTTCCAAAGCTCAATCAGTGTCTCACTATCAGTTTCAAGTTGTACACAAGTAGCCTGGATATCACAGCAAAGCTGAACCCCGTCACGACACGCAAAAGCTAAGAGGATTTGGGAGAGCACCATACCAGATAGAGATCCCAGAGATAAAATTGCCTGTAGCATCTTGGATGACCGAACCTGAAGCGCCACACATATTGTTCTGGTCAAAAGCAGCATCGGAATTAACTTTGAGTGTACCTTCAGGAGGAGGCATCCAGCGAGCAATTTATCTGCTAAGAGGGATTTTTTAAAATCTTAGTGCACTCGCTACGAAGATCACTTGCAGTGTCATTTGTCCATTGACAAGCTTTCAGCAGATCGAAGGGGACCTCACCATGTTTTCGACCATTTCTTGCAGTCTACACACGGTACATACCGCAAAGAATAGCACTAGCATCAGCTTCAGGGCATAGTGAGCAATCCAGCAAGTCATTTGCCCAGGTCAGCGGATGAAAATTTGGAAGCTTGATGTTTTGGAACTTCTTGAAAGCCTTACAAAAAAAGCCGGGCAAAGGAGCATTCAGTGAGCATGGAAAACCGTCTCCTCACTAGCGCCACACTCGGGCAATTGCTTTGCAACTCCATGCGGCGCTGTTTGGACTCCATACACTCCAGACGCGTGTATGCCCTGGTCACACGGTAAAAGCTCATTACAGTTTGGACCTGCTAGATAAATGTTGAATTCGACCTGGTAATAACATCTTATATTATGGGAAGGAGAGAGTACTTCATAGGGTCTTTGTCAAAAGGCCACCCCCTATATCCGCTCCTTTTCGTGCTTGCCATTGATACTTTACAACAATTATTGGACAAAGCCATCTCTTAAGCTCGTCTCCACTGATCGTGGCTGTGACACAACCATGTTAGAAAACATATCCTATGTTTCTCCAAAATCCTCACGAAATTCAGCAATGTCGCCAGTTAGGTTACCAACTTTCAAAGAGGTGTATGTCGCTCCTTTTCGTTGTGAAGGTCTTGACATCGTTGGTATAGTACAAACCTTTCCGGCTGTAATTTCGGAGTTGCCGCTCACTTATCTTGGGCTTCCCCTCTCAGTTAGAAGACACAAAAGAGTCCATTTCCAACACCTAGAAGACAAGATTGTCGGAAAGCTTGCGGATGGTTGGGGTAAGAAGGAACACTTATCAAATCCGTGTTAACTTCACAAGCTATCTATCACCTCCCCCCTCATCATCCCAGCGGGATCCTTGGAGGTCATTAACAAGAGTGACATGGCCTTTCCTTGGACCGGCGCGGATAAAGTTTCGGGTGGAAAATGCATGGTAAATTGGATAGTGGTTTGCCATCCTACTTTTTGCGGGCTTGGTATTTTTTACCTCGAGACATTCGCACACGTTTTAAGATTGCGGTGGCATTTGCTCGCTTGGAATGATCCGGACAAGGCTTGGGTAGTTGGGTTCGGCTCGATTCTCACCCTTGCAAGAAAGAGGACAAGGACCTTTTCTACACGGCGGTAAAGATCAAGTTTAACGAAGGTCTGGCTTTTGAGTTGCAAACCGAAGGACATCGCCCCAATATCTTTGTCATCTCTTCCCATTGTTACTACAGTGTCCAAAAAGGTTTTAACAAATAATGTTTGAATTAGCCATGTCAACATGACAAACGGCCTCTATGTTCTTCGTATGCAAGAATTCTTCAACTTATCGACCAAACTTCAAGACGAGCACGTCACTGTGGGTTTGAGAGATGGATATATTTTGAAGTTCATCGGGATAGTAATTACTTAGCCTTATATAAAATACAATTTGCCCCTCCTGAGATTAAATTCTTCTCTTGGCTTATTTTACAAGACCGTGTTTGGACCGCGGATATGTCGGTGGCCGAATTGTGTGCTTTGTCAACTTTGCAAACAAGAACCGCAGTGCACCTCTCATTTAATGTTCAAATGCCGTTTGGCCAACAAAATTTTGTTCAAATGCCGTTTGACCAACAAAATTTGGAAAGCACGGAATTGGCTTGGTCATCATGCTCTTCTAAACTCATGGGCTAATCATTCTTTGGTGAAAAATTGGTGGAGAAGCGTATTTTAAACATGCCTCGGATTCAAAGGAAATATATATGCTCGCTGGTTATGCTTCATTTTGGGAGGTTTGGAATGACAATAATGTAAGAGTTTTGCAGCAAGTTCACAGGACCGTCCAGCATCCTTGCCAGACCAAAACGATGCAAAGAATTGGGCCTTTGCCGGAGAAAGAATTTTGAGTGTTTTATTCCGGAAGAGTGATACCATGTATTGCTTTTTTCTAACTTATTTGTGAACTCTCCTTACCCAGTGAGGAAATCGTTTACACCCGTTTCAAAAATAAAAAACTAATCCACAACGTGTAACCAGGTGCGGCATGCAGTTTGTGGGCGTGCTTTGGTCATTAGCTCACCTACCTTAGCTAGGCTAGGCTACATGAGCTCGTTTTGACTATGACCTACCCCGGCAAGGCTACTCGTTTGGCTTATCAGCTACCGCTAGCATTACAGTGAAACATGAGCACGTACCTACTCGAGGCAGTTCCTTGGTTTGGTCCATTAGCAAGACGGCACTTAAACGCAATGGGAGGAATAGGCCTTGCTGAAATCATGCTCACTTGGGCTTGGTATATCTGGTGGGAAAGAGGTTATCTTGGAGAAAATCTGCAACCAGTTCACAGGAGTCGCAAATATCTGTGATCTTGTTGGCAATTACTGGAGAGATCGAGGAAGAAACCTGTGATGCATCCGTCCCATCACACCAATCTACGTCAAGATAAAGAATGCTGGGTTGCCAGGAACAAACCCTGTGATTCAAGGTCTTGCCTAGAATTGCCTTAATAAAAATGTACCCCATTAATTGATCCTCTTAGGGTAGTATAAGTACATCCTCGGCTATAGCACGAGTAGAGTCGAGTTCTCACTAACCTTAGGGTAGTATAAGTACATCCTCGGCTATAGCACGAGTAGTCAAGTTCTCACTAACCTAAGAGTAGATATGCTGAAATATTTCCACGTTCAAGCAGCTACAATTTAACTCTATTTAAGAATCAAATCTTATTATCACCATCGAAGGAGAGCCCAATTGGCTGGGCAAGGATTTCCTAAACCATAGACTAATTTGCTTGGCAAAATTAGTTTTAGCTTCATATGAAACGCTATCCCAGCCAGAAACATTGTTGACCTTGAAAATGAACCAAACATCAAAACAATCTGGAACAAGTATATGACTAGCATTGATCCACAAACATGAGCAGGTGATGGTCTTCAACAATGCAAGTGACACACAAAACTCAACGAACATAGTGAATTATCCAACATCCAGGAAAAAAAGGAACATTCGGACAAAATACCAATAGAACAATCCAGGATGAGCAAACAAAGATGTCAGGCAATACATATGGATGTAACTTGTCTCGGCAAAACTTAGCTCAACAAATTAACATAGCACCATTACATAGAAACTTTTGTCCATTAAAGATATAAGGTAACCAAGTGTTGCATAGCCCTTGCTTATCATAAGGATAGAAACCTAGCTAGGACCGAGAACAGTGACCGCCTTGCCCAAGACCACAAAAAGATGTGACATTTCATGGATCTGCTCTACTTGTTGAGTTTAGACCTCAACCATGGAAGGAGGGCGCAGCTCATCCTCCTCCTTCGGGGGGTGGATGGTGACAAGGTCAGGCAGAGGGGTGGTGGGGCCAAGCTTGCCCTTGGGATCCCAGTCGAGCATGATCTTCACCTTGATACCGAGAACACCCTGCAAAAGCAAACCAATATGTTCAATCATATACATTTCCAGAAGGAACTAACAGGAAAAACAGAGCGACTAAGAAGTGTAGCAAACAAACCTGTCGGAGAAGCACGTGTCTCACAGCTGCATCAATGTACTCATTGACTGGCTGACCAGACGAGATCATGTACCCATCCTTGAATTTCATGGACTTGGCCCTTTGGGCCCTGAGCTTGCCACTGACAATGACCTAAACAACCAAGAGCAGATCAGTCAGAAACTAAACCAGTCAAATAGCACACATATATATCAAGGCACAACTATAAAGGAAAGTTACCTCACAACCCTTGGCACCACTCTCCATAACAAAGCGGAGAACACCATAGCAAGCCCTGGCATAAAAATAAGGATGTTACAAAATGGAGACAAACACCAAAGCACAACATACAATAAAACAAAGAATTCAATAATAACAATTGGTTTTGAAAAGATACATGAAACAGAAATTAATTAGACTAAACAAGATCATAAAACAAGTATAGATTTGAGATATATTTAGTAGACAAACAATAGAAAAAGACTGTTCATCTGTGGATCTATCTCAACGGTTGTCTGGCCGCCGCTGCTTAAAAAGCAGCATTTCATTTGTGCACTATGTTAACATCCCACAATCATAAGAAGAAAGCAGAACTATACAGATTACAAGTGCACACCAACAGACATGGATTTTAATTATATATAACACTTGCAACTACTACTAGGGTTGATTTAAGGCTAACACAGTAGCAAGGAAACAGACGAACACAAACTCATAACACTCCACTATACAAACATTTAAAATCAAATGAAACCCAGCAAATGTAAGATAGAATTAGTAGACAAACTGCAGATTGGCCATTCATCTGTGGATCTATCTCTACGGTTGTCTGGCCGCTGCTGCTCTAAGGAGCAGCTTTTCCTTTTTGCACCAGTGTCATATCCTACTATCACGAGCAGAAAGTACGACAATAAAACACACAAGTGCAGCACAGAAGTACTACATAGGCATTGGTTTGTTGTTGCAATACCCTAAAACATATTAGCATACAGGAAAACAAATATTAGGAAGTAGGCACGGCTATTAGAAAAAGGAGAAATGTGAGATATATTTAGTAGGCAAACAGCAGTGCAGCCATTCATCTGTGGATCTATCTCTACGGTTGTCTGGCCGCTGCTGCTACAAGCAGCTTTTCCTCTTTTGCACCAATGTAAATATCCCACAAACACTGACAGAAAGCAGGGTAAAACATAGCATAGGTGCAGCAATCATTACTACCATGCACACGGTACATACACACATAAATTTGCCCAGACTAACCAATATACTGAAGCATCATGTGTATATTGTTCAGATCTCATAGTCACCTATTGCAATTTGGAAACAAATCTACCAATCGCATCCATGGAAAACAACAGTGAGGAATGGGGCGTGTTTATACCTGCGGACGGCAAGGCCTCCGAGGAGCTTGTAGCGGAGTGACTCGGCCTGGGCGATGGCGCAGAGGCCACGGTTAACGACCTTCTCGGCGTAGAGCTCAACGCCGTTCTCCGGGAAGTTGAACCTCTTCTGGACGACGGAGGTGAGCTCCCTGATCCTGCGGCCCTTCTCACCGAGAACGTTCTGCGTCCTGGTCGCCCGGATGATGATCTCCGTGCGCATGGGCGTCACGCGCACCTCCACGCCGGAGTAGCCGTCCTCGGCCAGCTCCCGGGTCAGCATCTCGTTCAGCTCGGCGTAGAACACGCCATCGCTCACAAACTACGCGCGCGCAAACGGGGAATCGTCAGATCGGTCGATGCAAATGATAAATCGGGGGTGAAGCGGTGGCACGCGGTGGATATGGATGGTTCCTTACCTTCTTCTTCTTGCTGATCTGGGTCGCCATGGTTGCGGTGGTGGAGAAAGAACTCGCTGCGATTGCGGCTGCGGCGAGCTCCGGGCTCGGCGTCTAGGGTTTTGTAGTGAGACGAAGGAGGGGAACTGGCGGCGCGAGAGGTGGAAGGCGAGGGTGAGGACCGACTTTATAGCTGGTGCGGAAAGGGTAGGGTTTCGTATGGCGAGATGGCGAGGCGAGTGGGAACGTGGGCTGCTCCGGGCCCACTTGTAAGTGCGAGATCTATGGGCTTGGGCTAGGATGGATATATGTGGTTCCTATGAGTGGGCTTTGGGTTATGCCCATCAATGATGATTCAACATATACGACTAGGTGATTCTAAATTCTCTCTGAAAAAAGGTGATTCGAAATGTGCTGTTTCTCAATTAAAAAAACTAATTCTAAATGTTCTAAAGAAAAAGGTGCGTCCAAATGTTCTAAACAGAGATAAGGTGATTCTTCAAAAACATACTATGACTAGGTTCCTCTAAAGCTAGGAGTAGTTTCTAGCAATGCCAACCATTGTTTAACACCCTCCGTATAAAAATATTAGATGCTTTAGCTATTCCAATATGGACAACATACGGATGTATATATACGTATTTAATGTGTAGATTCACTCATTTTGCTCCGTATGCAGTCCGTATTAGAAAACCAAAAACATCTTATATTATTGTACGGAGGGAGTACTTTATAACGTACGTCCAAAATGCACGTATGATTGAAGCACCTGCGCTACGAAATAGAATTGTTCTAACTTGGTCGTAATTGAGTGAAGGCAAAGTCTCCAAGTGTGGCTATGATGAATGGTCATCCTAACAATCTTGGTTGAGACACGACGATCTTCACCGAGTGCTCCCAAGTGATGTTTCGTATTATGAAGACGGCCTTCAAGTACTACAATCCATAGAGGTGAACAAGGTGAACAGAGTGCTCCCAAGTGACGTTTTGTATTATGAAGACAATCTTCACAAAGTCTTTATCATAATCAGTGTTGCAGTCGGGGATGATACCCCTCCAGAGTTTATTTCATGTCTTATTGCAAGCATCATATTTTGATAAATAAATAAATATGTCTTCCTTAGAAAAACTTACACGATTGACAAAGGTAAGGCCGAAGAGTTTCATTTCACGGATAAGTGTACCACATGGTACAGGCTTGCAGAAGAAACCGACTAGATGATTGCTTTGAATCACTTTATACGAGTTCATATGCTTTACATTACGTGATCAAAACCATGTTTCGTAGCATTCACCATACCATTTACCTACTTTGGGACGAGAAGGAATTAAATTTGGGTATGTTGATATCTTTTTATTGTTTCATGCTATTATTATACCAGTGCTACATGTTTTACTATGATTTTATATCATTCTACACTATTTTAATGGACTACCCTATTAACCCAGTGTCAGTTTTTATTTTCTATTATCTTCACATCGCAGAAAAGGCCAAAAATGAAGTTGCGGGAAGAAAATACCGCAACTCTTCGAGACGGGAAATTTAACAACCTTGATATCTCTACTAATGACGTAATGCCTACAAGAATAATGCCATGAATATTTTTCTATATCATAATTGCTAGTTTTCAATTCTATCAACTGCCCAGCTATAGTTTGTTTACGTTTTATCTTTATGGAGAGATATCTCTGGTGAAACTATGACCCTTGGTCCATATTTTTACATTGTTTAAGACCTCATTTACTTGCTTTTCACCATTACTTGCTCGCTGGTCTGTTTTAGTTTTGTTGTTTTAATGCAATATCTTCTTGTTTAGCGAGACGGGAAGTTTAAGAACCTTCATGAATGTCGGGGACAAGGTTGGTTTTGCGCTTTGTGTGCCGGTGTTGCTAATTTGGTGAGATTTAATATTCTTATTGGTTCGATAAATCTTTTTTCTCAAACGAGGCAAAATCCTTACTGATGTCTACATCATCATTTCCACTTAGGGTTCCCAACAACGTCATGGGACGCATCACCTACATCCACGTTACTAACACCTAAGGCCAAGGTAGCTAAGGGAAGATGGACTGGTGCCCAATAAGAGGCCAAGTACGCCCCCGCGCCTCCGAAAGCCGTCGTCTCGCTATGCGTCGAGTGAGTGTTAATTTCACAGCTCTAAGATGAACGCAGTTAATTTGTGTTCCACTTCCTGTTTATGGTACCAACAGAACATTTTGGCAGAAACATGACCAGGTTACCACTGTCATTTGACAAACTAATATGTACCATTGTACCGGATCAAGATGCAATCCCGAATGGCATGCAGATTGATTCTTGCTTTACTTCTACAACAAACAAACAGAGCAAGAGTTCTTGTTGTAGCTGCAAGGTTGGAAATAATCGTAGATGCATAACGCGCTGCGTGAACGCAACAAGAACATATGCATATCTGTTCCGAAACACACAGATGCAACGAGGATTTAACTTATTAGATACTAAATTCAGAATCACATCGGATCACACGCACACAGTAGCACCGATCCCGACGTACAGATACATCACACGAGGAGCAGCACGAAGACTGAATTGACCACAGCACTACTGAGGAAGCATGGAGTACCACGAGGAGTGGTAGGTAGAAGCCGTGATCGAGGATTCGACGGGTGCGTTCGCCGCAGGGTGCTTGCTCTCGAGTCTAGACGCGGCCCTCCCAGAGGCACGGCTGGTCGTCGGAGCAGAGCGCGTATGACGGCGGGGCGAGGCCGAGCGCGGCGGCGCGGCTCCAGCGCTGGGCGCGGGTGAGGCCGAGGCAGGGCCCGTAGCGCATGTCCATGTCGAACTCCCGTGCCTTCCTCTCCCTGTTCTCCTCCTCCCTCCTCGCGTCAGCGCCGTGGACGTGATCTGCCGTAACAACAACATCAGATCGATCTAATCAGTCCAGTCCGCTGGGATCCGACGCGACGGCGTACGAACAGACAGACTTGGGATCAGGCGGGGGATGGATCTTACCTGGCGTAGGGTGGCGGAGCGCCGCCGCTTGCTTCTGGGGGTGCTGCGCCGCCTTCTTGGAGACGCCGCCGGTGGGCTTGGTGGCCGCCGCGCCGGAGCGAGCCTTCTGCTGCCGGAAGAAAGACTTCACGTCGCCGTCGGTCCTCATCGCTCTCTCCGGTGGTACGATCTCTCTGGGTCTGATGTGTTTAATCGGGAAGGATTGGAGGAAGGAAAGGGGAAGATGTTGGATGGAGGATTAGGGATTGGGGTTTATATGGTGCGGCGTTGCCGGCGGCCGTTGTGCTGATTCGAATTTTGAATTTTGAAATGGGGTCGTCGCCTCGTCTCTGGAGTCTTCTGCCGCTCGTGCACCGACAAAGTGACCGATGCAGAGGTTGGGTTCGCATCGTGTGCGCCGACCGAGCCGTCCGAACTGAGGCCACCTCCAAGGTACCTCCACAAAACGTGTGTCGGTTTGATCTGTTTGGGGCGGTGTCCGCGGACATAAACGGATAAACGGACTTTTTCTCGTTAATGTCCGTCCATTGCAACTAAGGGTGTGTTTGGTTTAGCTGTGGATTTCAAAAAAACTGCTGTGAACTGTGAGCTGTGAAAAATCCGCTGTGAGATGAGAACTGTGGCAAAGCTGAAAGTCGTTTGGCTGAAACAACTGTGAAACTGTGAATTTTATGTGAATCATCTGTAGTACCCTAAGACCGTGGGAGAGCCGTCGGCCGGAATTTCTAGCGCCTCGCCGGTCCACCACGCCGGACCACCTTCGGCCACCTTGATATCGCCGGACCCTCGCCGGAATTGGTCAGAACTCGCCGAAACCTGGCCGGAGATAGGGGAAGACACGTTGGATATTGCCGGAGTCGCGCCGGACCACCTCCAACCTCCTTGATATTGCCGGACCCTCATCGGAGTTGGTCGGAATTTGCCGAAACCTTGCCGGAGATAGGGGAAGACATGCTGGACCTAGCCGGAGTCACGTTGGAATGCTTCTGGCAACTTTGATATTGCCGGACCCTCGCCGGAGTTGGCCGGACCTCTCCGGAGATGGCCAAAACCTCGCCGGAAATCAGCAGAACCATCCCGAAACTTTTCGGGGCCTCGCCGGAGCTGCACCACGTTTGCCTCATCCCAGACAGCTTTCTCTTTCTCAGCCATACTTCAGCCAAGTAAAAGAGTTCAAAGACTTCGGTTAGATATTAACATTTTTGATCAAAAACATACCAGCACAAGCCCACAATGTAAAAACGTTGTCCCTTTTATTAACAATTCACCACATTGCAAAAAGGGAAAATATGTACTTATCATACTGTCAGCGCTAGGCTACTCCAAATATAGCAAGGTGATCAACTAGTGCGATGATATATGTTTATTGTTACTGTACTAACAGATTTTTACGAACAACGCCTACTTTCCGACGGTACGCGACATAGAAAAGCTAGCTCGATTACACACCGATCGGGACGCACGTTCAAACAACAAGTCACCGAGACACCCCTACGTACATACACCTACTACAAGCAAGCCGCTTGATTGGATCGATCTCCTTCTAGCTTTGCATGCACGTAGGTAACCTGCTGCTAGCTCTCCATGCATGTACGATGCAATCAACTGGGAATCACTAGTTTACCAACGCCCAACAGCCCAAGACCTTATCGAGAGAGAGAGAGCAGGATGGCGGAGGGGATCATCTACCTCTGGTCGAGGTGGAGGCAAAGCGGCGGCTCTGATCAAGACGGTGAGCGGTAGCGTCGAGGCGGCGGCAAAGCGGCGGCTAGAACCCTAGCCGCCCGTGTGTTCTTTTCAGATCGTGTTGGCTGATGGATAGAAAAGAGAAGAGCGGGGGTTGAGGGAAGAAAAACAAAACGAATCGGTACAACTTATCGATGGCAGCGTGGGTAATTAAAAGCGAATTTAGATTTCTAACGCAATGGAAGCTGGTCTTGGGCTGCTATGGGATTTCGCTAGGAAAAGCAGCTGCGTTACGATAAGTTGGTGCGGTAAAAAAACTCCTTTGGTTCAGATTCTGCGTTGTCACCGCAGAAGTTGGGTGCGGAAGCCCAACCAAACACACCCTAAAACTGGATCTTATTGGACACGTTGTGATCTGTTTGACATTTTTTCAATTTGAAATTAAATAATTACACACAGTGAGAAAAAGTGTAGAAATTCGAACTAAACTAGATAAATTAGTGTTCGCCCGCCTACTAGTCGCCAGATTCGAGCTTGATGATGACCAGCGGCGGGGTGACTATCGCCGGTGGCCACGCAGGTGCTTCGTCGGTGCTGTCGCAACGAGAAGCCCACGGGGACCAAGGTTTCTCACCGGGTCCACGACGCGGGTGGAAGTGTTGTTGGCGCCTCGTCTTGGACGCTCAAAACTGACGCGCAAGGCTACTAACTGGCGCGGCAATTATCGATGTTTTTTATTCGGCAATAAATTTGTAGGGTGGTTTGAGGAATTGAGGCCAACATCTGATGGGTTAGAACACACGAGCTTTGTTGGAAAATGCGGCGCGTAGATGGCGTTTTAGCACATGCTTAGGTACTAAACGGAGGAAAAACGCCTCCTCTAGGTCATAAGCGGAAGTCTAGACAAGGCAACCGAAAATGCAACTCCACAACTATGAGGATCCCACTTATCTGAGACGTCCAAATGATTTACGATCCGTGCACAAATTATAAATGAATATTCAAATATCAATGCATTATCAATATTTTTTGGATATATGTAATTTAAGTTTAGATTCATGTACTAACAAGAAATTTCTGTACATGCATTAACAAAAAATATTAAAACCACGCATTAACATATTTTATATATACATCAATTAATAAGAATAATATCGTGCGTTGGATGCCAAATCGACAGTCATGATAAGCGGGGGAGATCCTCATAGTTGTGGAAAAACTGCGTTACAAGGCAACAAGGAAATTGTCTTCTTCAGCAAGAGATCTTGCCATGTTGCGTTGACAAAGTCAAGGGCGTGTTTGGTTACCTGCAGCGATTTTTGCCCATTTTGGCTCCGTGGCTCCGCAGGGCCTGGGCCTGGAAAAACGAGCTCTCAGCCACGTTGTGCAGCTCATTTGGTTGCCCAAAAAGAGTTAGCCTGCAGGCCCGTTTCGAGTGATGCAAGTTTTTTACATGGTGGCATACCTCACACCATCGGAGTTGAACTATGTCCCAGTTCATGGCAACGAAGGTGACGAGGGGTACACTCATCAAATCCCATGGTTAAGGACCTAGGGTTGAGATTATGTGGAGAGAACGTGGTAGTACTGGTAGTTTCGTCGGCTGGCAAGCAGAGGCAAAGATTTACCCAGGTTCAGGCCCCTCGGGTGGAGGTAAAGACCCTACTTCCTGCTTGTCTATTATTGATCGCGTGAGATTATGAGGTTACAAGGTGGCTCCGGCGAGATGTCGATCTCGCTAGAGTTTTGGTGGTTTGAGTATGGCTTGTCCCCAGATCGGCACCCCTCCTAGCCTTTAAATAGGCTGGGTCTCGGGAGTTCGTAACCGATCTAGTTTACACGTAAGGAAAGACTAAACCGACTATGCCTATGTCTAATCTTGGAGGGTAATCCATCTTCTTGGGCCTCTTGTCTTGGGCTTCGAGTAGGCTCTTCGCTATTGGGCCTTAGTCGTCACGTGCACCAGGTACCCTCACGGTAGGGTGCCCGAGATGTATACCCTTGTCAGTAGCCCCCGAGTACTTGTCTGACTCGAAGAATCGGGCATGGACTCGTTCGTAAGTGCACGTCATATGCTTTGTATTCTGTATATTATAATTGGAATTCCTGTATGAATAGCACATGTTGGCTATGTCGAGTATTTCATCGACTGTGGTTTTTGCTCATGATGATCAAGGGATAATAGCTTAGCAGGCCCAGTACACTCGACGGATCGGGACTGGTTAACTACACATTCGGGTAAAACCTTACTAGCTTTCAATCAAACTCGAGTCCCCGGACTCGAATCTGGAACAAACTGGTCAGATTCGACTAGGCCGCGGAGGTCTTACTAAGTCGATCTGCAGTATAACTTTGAATTTTACCCAACGCGTCCGTCGGAATTTTTTCTCATGTCTGCTGACACGGAAAGTATAAGGATTGACGTTGCTGGAACGGTCTTAGCCCAGCTCGATAGTTCAGCGGGTCTTACCTTTGCACTGTGCGTGCAGCATCCGAGGTGTTTGCGATGGATGCAACTCGGGAATGTTTCGAGTATGATTTTGTATATGAACTGAGTCGATTCTTTTGTCGACTGACCTTTTGACGTTATTCTATCGGTGCGCGACAGCGCTCCCGATGGGAGTAGCCCCCGAGATTGTGCTTTATTGCTTGCAATGGAGGATAATCTCAAATCATTTTTATCCTATACACGCTTAGTCGAAGAAATTTTTTGATATGCTCCCGATGGGAGTAACATGTCTTTGATCGAAGAGACAGTCGAGTGACCATACACTCGAAAACAATCGAGTGATTAATATGCATTGGGCGAACCCGAAATCTTTTCTGAACAAGTCTCTTGCAATGACGTCAGGGATGACGTTTTATGGCGACTGCACCACCTGACACGCGGTGGCGTGCGCTATGCTGCGATGGATGGGACGTGACACGTATGTGGGCCCATTGTGCAGCCGTTTGGACTGGATTTGACCGTTCAGCCACGATTTCTCCGAGGCTATGATGGCAGTTCCTAGATTCCCGTGCGTAGTGGGCGGAGTGGCCGGCGACGGTTGCCCTCCACGGCTGCCACGTGTACGGCTAGATTTGCTACTTTGCCCACGATCTCGCGTCCACGGTGCGGATTCTTTTGCGTTGAGGTTAAAAGGGTGCGGCGGAGTAAATAGTACTTTTTACTTGCCATTTGCTCTCCGCCGCCGCTGCCTCTTCTTCCTCCTTACGCATCGCCATAGCCTCATAGCAAAGCTTCTGCAACCCACCACTGCGATGATGAAGCCTGCCACCCGGAGGGCAGGAGTGCCGCGAACGCGTCGGCAGACAGCGCCACTGGAGCCGTTGCCAGCGGTTTGAAGAGGGACAAGGGCGCCTGGACCAAGTCCTCCTGTAGCAAGAGGATGCTCACCGGCCTGCGGAACGACGGGCTGATCCCTGAGGACACCTCGCAGGTTCGCATTCCCGGCGCCGAGGTAATCCCGCGCCCAGGCCCCAATGAGCGGGTCTGTTTTGTGGATTTTGTGAATAGGGGATTCTCCTTCCCTGTTCACAACTTTCTTCGTGCGCTGATGCACGTTTATGGAGTGCAATTGCACGATTTTACGTCCAATGGGTTTTTGCACATTACGTGTTTCTTCGTCCTTTGCGAGTGCTTCTTGGGCGTTGCACCCCACTTCGGGCTGTTTCGCCGCATCTTCAACGTCAAGCGCCAGCACAGCGTCAAGGGACCTGGTGGTTTTGGAGTACAGACTCGACCTGACGTCGAGTACTTCAAGATCAACTTCCTGGAGTCTGTGCAAGGATGGCGTCAGAAGTGGTTCTACATCAAGGATGTGACCATAGGCACCCAAGCATCCGGGTTGCCTTCCTTTGACGCAGACGCCATGGTGAAGAAAGGCCATCCTGGATCGCCCAGCCGACCGGAGTCGAAGCCGAAGAGGCTGACATTCTGATGGAGAAGGTGCTAAAGCTTCAGACCACTGTTGGTCGAGAGGTTACGGGCATCCATCTGCTAGCCATTATGGCCAAGAGGCGAGTGCAACCCCTCCGAGCCCGAGCACATGCTATGTGGGCATACAGTGGGGCTTCTGATCCAACCCGCTCATGCGCAGTGGAGCTTTCTGATGCGGAAGCAGAGAAGTTGGTAAGAAGCCTTACCAAATTGACTGATGAAGATCCCTGCGAGATAACTCGCCTGTGCCTCCTTATGAAACCAGCAACCCTCTACTAGAGGTAACAGTCGATACTATACGTCAATTGATATGTTATGCATGTGTCATGTTGATTCCTTTGTTGTTTATGTGTGCAGGGACACAAAATGTATGAGTCGATGCCACCCTTGCCAGAGAGCGGCCCAGTGCCGGACAATGAGCCACTCGAGGCGGACTCTGATGATGAGGTGACCTCACTCGCCACCGCACACACGCCAGAAGCTGATAAGGGCGATGCTGAGGTGCAGGCCAAGCAGAAGCGGTCGCGCGAGGAAGAAGATACTGCTGACTCGGAGGAAAAGGAGGAGACGAGACGGAATCGATGACGGCGCCACTCGAGGTTCCTCCGATTCGCTCGCTTCCCCCACGGCCACCGAAGAAATCGCGCCCGAGCCTGGTGTGCTTAACCCTGGTCGAATGGTCGACCTTACTGAAGAGTAAGTATTATGTGCACTTGCCTTGTGATGGTTTACGAACGTTGCCAAGCTGTTTACTTAGCATGTGTGAAACAGTGTGTCCTCGGATGAGGATTTGCCACTGCCACCTCAGATGGAGAAGAGCAGTGCGGCGTCGACTGCTCGGAGTTTGCCACCAGAGCAGCCGCCCATCGCTGCGACTCCAGCTGCTGCGGACGCCGCTACACCATCTGAGCCTGAGGTGCGGCTGACAAGGATGAGGCAGCAGCGACAGGCGTTCCTGCGTCGCTTCCTCCTTCTTGAATCATGTAAGCTTGTGCTTTTGTATCATAGTTGAATCACTAGCGGGTGTTAAAGCTGTTCATAGACCTGATAGACCTGTTCTGAACTTTCGCGTATTGCGTTGTAGCCATTTGTGCAGGAGCTACTGAATGCTGGCTCCAAATATGTACACAAGGAGATGGAAGCCGCCAGCCGCAGCACCAGCTGCACAGCAACTCGAAGCTGCGAAGAGTGCGTGTCTCTTTATGCTAGTACCACTTGTTGAAGTTGATTCCTCTTGCAGTCTGTTGACCATGTATGTTTGTTTTGCAGAGGCTGCCGTTGATGCGGCAGAAAAGATGAACAACGCCACCCGTCGAGTGGCTGATCTGGAGAAGAGGCTGAAAGCAGCCGAGGTTAGAGAGGAGTCGGCAATTGGTCGACTTTCTGCCGCCAGCACCACTTTGACTGGTACGAATTTTTGCTGTGTTCCTTAGATGTTTGAGGTTTCTGCAATATGGTGCTGATTATGCTGTCCACGTGCTACGCTAGGCGTGATGGATGGCCCTACTGCTCCTGGCAAGCAAAGCCTTGGCACCTCACTCGATGAAAGTGTGGCTGTCTCAGAGGTTACCAGTAGCAGAGCAGGGAGATGCTGACACAGGCGGCGAGTGCCTTGGGCGCCCTCCATGGCAGCTTCTTCCCCGGTGAAGAGCTTCCATCTTCCTTTGCAGAACTGGTAGAGCTGTTCAAGCCTGAAGGGACTGCCGTCACCGATTTCTGTCGCGAGCAAATGGTAAGTGGTGCTCAGACTACTTTTCTCATGTTGCTCGTGCACGGAGTCGAGGCAGATTTTGACAAAGCTACGACGAAGTTCCCACGGGGTTCTGACGGCAGAACCGTCGGGCTCGGCACTTGGATGGAAGCCGCCAAAAAGTATGCCCAACAGCTTGTAACAACTGTTGAAGATAGGGCAGCCAGGGTCCAGCCGAAGAAGGCTTCCTCCAAGAAGTCGACGACTTAGCGAGTGATCCCTTTGTTGACTAAGTCTAGGGATTTTCATTTTGCTTTTGCTATATGTAAATTATCAGACATCGTATCTGTCTTTTTATGAAATATGAACTTCAGTAATCGGGAGGCGCAGCCCCCGAGCCTTTTGCTTGAGCTCTTCATGCTTCCTTATGCCCTTAATTATTCTGACTATAGAACCGAGCCTCTAAAGCATCAACTGGCCCTGTTGTGGGCGGTTCCTCGAAGTCGCGAAGTGTGAATGACCAGAAAATTATGGACTACCTTCAGCAAAAGCTTTCGAAGGTGAGCGACGAGCTGAAGGAGACACAAGAGGCGTATGCTGAGTTGCAGTCGAGGCCATCCCCAACTACGGAACGGGAGGCCTTTTTGCTTGAAGAGTTGGAGAAAGTGAACCTTCAGCTTGAATGTAAGCTCTTATGAAAATTGAATTGCTGACTCGACTCAACGGTCGACTGGGATAACAGTTTTGCATTATTTTTGCCATAGGTGTTTGTTTTGACCAGTCGAAGGAGGAGGCATGGCTACAGGACCGACTCGACGGTCAAGCGAGTAGCGCGGAATACGTTGCCCACCCCTTTTGGTCAGACAGGGCGAGGAGTGCCATTCTGGTAAAGCTTCTGGATCGTGCGTGGCGAACTGCCATTCGACTGGAGAGCTGCAGGTTAGCTTTGTTTCGAGTCCACGAAACTTTGTTTCCTTTGAATGAGCAACCACAGAGCCTTGCTGCGTTGCTGAAGAAGTTTCGAAAAGGCAAGGCGATCAAGAAATTTGTGCGCGAGCAACTGGTTAGCGGGGCTAACGTTGCCCTTGCCTTTGTGCGATCGCATCTTCCACACCTTGACTTGAAGAGGATTGCGATGGGTCCCGCACCCCTACCAGGTGGTGGTCCTGTGTCAATGGAGGATCATTACCAAGAGACACGGGTGGATGCACTGGTCCTAATCCATCAGGTACTGAAGGAGGAGGCAAAGTGGACCCAGCCAAAGGATGAACCTGTAGATTAGGGTTTTTATGCATAGGGGGTGGCCCCAGAGTGTAAAACGCAACACTTGTGAGTATTTATGAACTAAGGATTCGTATCTCCGCAACCCCCGAGCTTGTTGAGCGGGGGGTATGAAGCAACTTGTTGTAAAATTATGACTATCCAGCCCCCGAGCATTCGAGTGACGTTGATAGAAATACTTTAGAGTATGGAACATAAATTGCACAGCCACCGAGTATTCATGTGAGGCTGTGAATTTTTGCAGTACTTGAAGCTTCAACTTATGCTTTTAGGCTCAACTCCCGAATAATTGAGTGGGGTTGAGCAACTTTTTTGTTTATGTATGATTTTTATGACCCAGCCCCCGAGTATTCGAGTGCGTCTGGGGTATTATGTTGTGAAGAAGCGGAAGCTCATGCTTTTGAGATAGCGCAGCCCCCGAGAACTCGGGTGAGGCTAATTTTGTGAGAACAAGTTATGCGAGTAGTAAGCAGGAAGAAATATGAGGAATCATTGATTATATTCCATTTTTTGAATGTTAAGCTGCAGGCCGCCTCATTAAAAACCTTCCAGTCCCCTTAGGTACCCTGGTAAGGAAAAGAGCGCGTCTGAAACCTGCAGCCATCCGACATATATGCCTATTACATTGTGCGACTGAGCAATCTAAGCATAGAAACGGCGCAGCTGCGCAACGTTCCAAGGATTATGCGAGAGTTCGCCTGTCTTCGCGTGCTTCAGTATGTATGCTCCACCACCAATGACCTCGGTGATGATGAATGGTCCTTCCCATGGGGAAGCGAGTTTGTGCACCTTTTTTTTGCTTCAGTCGAAGTACCAGGTCGCCAACCTCGAAGGATCTAGTACGCAGTCGACGGCTGTGATAGTTGTGGAGGTCTTGCTGATAGACATCTGTGCGTTCTAGTGCCGTGTTGCGTGCTTCTTCGAGCAAGTCGACTGCATCTTCGAGTGCTTCATCTGCATCTTCTTCGTTGTATGCTTCGACTCTTGGTGGATTGAATCTTACATCTGATGGCAGGATTGCTTCTGCGCGTAGACCATAAAGAATGGAGTGAATTGTGTTGAAGCGTTGGGAGTTGTGCGTAAGCTCCATAGCACAGACGGGAGTTTTTCGACCCAAGCACCCGCGGCCCTTTTGAGTGGCACCAGGAGGCGCTTCTTGATTCCGCTCGTCACAAGTCCATTGGCCTTTTCGACTTGGCCATTGGATTGCGGGTGTGCCACAGATGCATAATTGAGCGTAATGTCTTGCTCTTTGCAGAAGGATCGAAACTCTTCAGCCGTGAAGTTTGTACCGTTATCAGTGATGATGCTACTTGGCACACCAAAGCGGTATATGATGGATTTTATGAAATTGACTGCTGTAGTGGCAGTCGAACTTGTGATAGGGATTGCTTCAATCCACTTGGTGAACTTGTCGACCGCCACCAGAAGGTGAGTATGCCCTCCATGGGAGGATTTTTTGAGTGACCCGACCATATCGAGCCCCCATTGGGCGAAAGGCCAGGCCAATGGTATTGTCTTCAACGCCGATGCAGGTGCGTGCGTCTTTGTGGTAAACTTTTGGCAGCCGATGCACCTTTTGACTATGTCCTCCGCGTCCTTGAGTGCTGTGGGCCAGTAGAAGCCTGCGCGGAAGGCTTTGGCTACGAGTGATCGACTGCTGGCATGATGCCCACAGGTACCTGCATGAATATCACGAAGGATGGCTTGGCCATCTTCAAATGCTATGCAACGTTGGAACATACCTGATACGCTGCGCTTGTATAGTTCACCGTTGATGACGGTGTACGCTTTATATCGTCGAGTCACACGTCGTGACTCTGTTATGTCTTCAGGTACCTCGCCGCGGAGTATGTATGCGAGGAAGGCTAAGTCCAAGTTGGCTCGATGAGGAGTACCTCGACTGGCGGGTCCTCTGTGCTAGGTGCTTTGCTCTTGGCTGCTGCAGCTGATGTAGGAGTTGTTCGTTTTTTCTTGATGGACCCGTGCTCGATGCGCTCGAAGAAGACACCAGGTGGAACTGGTGCTTTGGTCGCGCCAATGTTGGCTAGCTTATCTGCTTCTTCATTGCTCTGACGCCCTATGTGCCGCAACTCACAGCCTTCGAAGCTGCCCTCCATGAGGTTGTACAGGTCACGGTAGGCGATCATGTTATATGCGATTGCGTCGCAGGCCTTCATTGTTTGCTGCACCACAAGATTCGAGTCACCGTAGATCATCAGTCGAGTGCACCCGAGGGCTTTGGCCATCCTCATGCCATGGATCAGGGATTCATACTCCGCTTCGTTATTTGATGGGAACTCGAACCCCATTTGCAGGATGTAGCGGAGCTTGTCGCCTTTTGGTGATATGAGGATGACACCTACGCCTGCGCCTTCATTTTTCTTTGAGCCGTCGAAGTACATAGTCCATGAGTTGCACACATCTGGCGCTCCTGGCAGCTGGGCTTCGATCCACTCGGTGTGGAAGTCGGGTAAGACTTGTGCTTTGATGGCCTTCGGGTAATCATACTTGATGTCTCGCGATGCTAGCTCGATGAGCCATTTTGCTACTCGCCCAGTTGCGTTGGGATTTGTGAGGATGTCCCCGATCCCTGAGGTGCTGATTACAGTGATCGGGTGCTCGGAGAAGTAATGCGTCAGCTTCCTTGAGAACATGAACACGGCGTAGGCCAGCTTTTGATAGTGCGGGTACCGCTGCTTTGATGTGGAGAGCACTTCACTCAAGTAATAGACTGGACGTTGTATGCTTTGGGCGTGTCCCTCCTCCCTGCGTTCGACTACCAGTACAGTACTCACCACCCTGTTAGTTGCAGAGACATATAGGTATAGTGGCTCGCGTTCCCTTGGTGCTACGAGGATTGGAGGGCTTGTGAGGACTCGCTTGAGGTCCACTCGAATTTATCTGCTTTCTTCATCAGTCGATAGAACGGGAGCGCTTTTTCACCTAGCTTGCTGATGAATCGACTGAATGCTGCCACTCGACCGCTAGCTTTTGCACATCATGGAGCTTCGGAGGCCTTTGCATCGTCAAGATGGCCTGTATTTTCTCCGGGTCCGCCTCGATTCCTCGAGCTGAGACTAGATACCCGAGGAGTTGCCCGGCTGGCACTCCAAACGTGCACTTCTTCGGGTTGAGCTTGATGTGGAAGCGTTTGAGGTTTGCGAACGTCTCTCGCAAGTCATCGAGTAGTGTGTTTTCCTCCCTTGTTGTGATGACGATGTCATCTACATAGACCCGGACGTTTCGTCCAATTTGCTTTTTGAGGCAGTCTTGCATCATGCGCTGGTAGGTTGCGCCTGCGTTCTTGAGGCCGAAAGGCATTGTTGTGTAGCAGTAGACCCTAGTGGGGTTATGAACGCCGTTTTTTCTTCATCCTCTCCTTCATCCTTATCTGATGGTAACCCGAATAAGCATCCAGGAAGGACAAGCGAGCGCACCGGCAGTGGAGTCGACGATCTAGTCGATTCGAGGTAGTGGAAAATGATCCTTTGGACAGCACTTATTGAGTGCCGTAAAATCTACGCACATCCGAAGGATATCTGTGTTCTTCTTCTCTACGAGTACGGGGTTGGCCACCCATTGTGATTTCTTGATTTCTCTGATGAAACCTGCTGCGAGTAGTCTGTCGACTTCAGCTTCGACTGCGGTTCTTTTGGGGCCGGATATGCGGCGCATTGTTTGCTTGACTGGTTTAGCATCTGGAAATAATTGGAGAGAGTGCTCGGCGAATTCCCTGGGAATACCTGGCATGTCGGCTGGACACACGCAAATATATCCAGTTCTCACGGAGGAATTCGATGAGCGCGCTTTCCTATGTGATAGGCAGACTCGACGAGACATTGACTGTCTTGGTCGGGTCAGTCGGGTGCACCTGATGCGACCTTGTGTCATTGGTGGTATTGAATGATCTGTCGACTGCCACCTTCCTGTGCTCCGGCATAAGTGTGCGATCGTTGGAGACCGCGAGCTCGGCGAGTGTTGCTTCCATGCCGAACATCTCAGAGATTTTGCTAAACTCTCGGTCGCAAGAGTCGGACTTCTAGAAGTTTCCTTTGACTGTGATTACTCCTTTTGGTCCAGGCATCTTCAGCTGGAGATATGCATAGTGTGGAACCGCCATGAATCGAGCAAACGTCGGGCGTCCAAGTATGGCGTGGTATTGCGATTTCCAGTCGACAACTTCGAACTCAATCGACTCTGTCCTGAAGTGGTTTTTGTCCCCAAACGTTACGTCGAGTTGTATGGTACCTTCTGGGCTTATTGCTTTCCCTGGAACGATACCGTGAAAGGTATTTGAAGATCTTGGCAGGTTTTCGACTGACCTGTTTGTCGGGGAATACTTTCTGGATTAACCCGCGGCCCAGTGCGACTTAACTTACTCGCACGGACAAAGGCCCACTTGGGAGCAAGCCCAATATTGAACCTCCATAAGGGGAAAGATCTAGAAGACATATCCCGGAGGACGTGAAGACCAAGTAGTCTCCGAGTAGGCCTCTGTGGACGTATTCCTTATGGGGGAAGTTTCCTTTTGTAACCTAGCGAGCCTCTGTGTATATAAAGAGGACTCGCAGGACTTAGAGCGGGTCAAGCTATCAAGCCCTAAACCCTAGCTCATACGGCGAGTACCTGATCGGATCGTACCGGTTGGAGACACACGAGCGGATAAAGAAGCTCGCCATGCGATCGACCTACTGCAAACCGCTGCTTTACAACAAGCAAATATGTATGGAGTCACGCCCAATGAGCCGCAAAACGAGGTATCATGGGGAGGAGAAAGGTGCAGCGTCGAAGAAGTGGTCAACCAGCTAGCAGGTTTGCAGGTATCATTGGAAAAAGAAAAGAAGATAGAAGGCGAGTCACGGACGTCCGGAGCGACTCAGCCATCCCAGATTGAAACTGATTCAGATGAAGATTCAGCGCCAGTAAACTCCTATTCATTATTGAAAGGACCAGCATGTTTTGGAGAGGAAATACGGCTCACTCGTTTCCCCCCGAACTTCGACGAGTCGCAGCGAGTCACCACCTATCGCAGTGACCAAGACCCTGCCTTATGGATAGAAGATTACGAGGCAAGCATACAGGGGCTGATGTGACTCAAGAAATACGTGCGAAATACTTCCACTTGGCAATACAGGGAGAAGCTAGGGATTGGCTGTTAAGGCTGCCATCAAAATCAATAAGCACATGGGAAGACTTGAAGGACAAGTTCATCGCAGATTCCAAACAGAAGATATGAAAAACCTTAGACAATGCATTCAAAAAGAGGACGAATCAAGCGGCGACTGGATCAAGAGAATCGCGGAGATCCTTGGCTCCGCCAAAAACTTAACAGTACAAGCTGCAATACAAGCTATGAGAAAGAACTGTAGATTTGAGCCGTTGGTGCACAAATTAAGTCGCGCTGAGCACAAGATTGATAGTTTCGACCAGCTTTTGGCAACAGCTGACAAGTACGCAAAGACAGATAAAGGGACAGGCGGCTTATCACAGAACCCAACAGGGAAATTGCAAGTCGAAAACTGAACATCGCGCACACCAGATGCAGGAGCAAGGGAGTGATAAGGCCTTACTCCCTAATAACTGCAAGGGGATCTTCGACGTGCCTTGCGACTTACATCGCAGGAGAGATGGCAGGCCAGCGGGTCACACAAAGGCGCAATGTCATTATTACCGGAGGTGGAAAGAAGGCGACACGCCAGATACGCTCGCAGCATCGATGCAGCACAAGAATAAATCTAGCTCTCGTCAAGGCCTGACGTTTTACCTAGAAGAAACATAGGACAGTTTCATACAGTGGAAGTACAAACAACGGATGGAAGCCGGAAGAGCGGTCAGATTTCAACGCCAGAAAGGTATCGTCGCTGGACAGAGCAATCGGTTATTTGGAGTCGCGGCGATCACCCCCCAGAAGTAAGAGATCCAGGACAGCCAGCTCTGGTGGTCACGCCTGAAGTCGCGGGATACAAGTTAAGTAAGGTCCTAATGGACGGAGGAGGAAGAGTAAACATCCTATATCAAGACACGCTCCGAAGAATGAATATACCCGAGACGAGGCTGCGACCATCCAGGAAAGAAATTCAAGGCATAATCCCAGGAGCTGTTACGCGACCAATCGGAAAGATAACACTTGAAGTTAGCTTTGGAACAGAGCGGAACTTCCGCACAGAGCTCCTAGACTTTGAGGTTGTAGCAGTCAAAAGCTCATATCATGCGATCTTTGGAAGAGAAGCCTATGTCAAATTTACCGCTCGCCCCTGCTACGTCTACCTACAGTTAAAGATACCAGGACCAAACGGTGTTATTACAATATATGGAGACAGGCAGAGAGCGTTAGAATGCGAGAACGCAGGCTCAGTACTCGCAGAAGAAGCTTGCATCGCCAACTCTTCACATGGATATCAGTCGCAGATCGGTAATCGCAGCTCAAAACGAGTCGCGTTGGAGGTACCGCGGAAGCGGCCAACAGGATGCAGCCACCGGATGGTAAATACCCACCGAGAAGTCGCGCATCAGCAAGATAATGCCCCAGAGGTCGCCTTGATACAAAAAGAAGACAAGAAATGGCGCATGTGCATAGACCCAGCCTCGATCAACAACCCCAGCCAAAGGGTCAGTTATCGTGAGTCCTTACAAAGCAAACTCAACTCAACATAAGTCGCAGCTCAGTGCGGCTATCGCCAACAATTGCTCTCTGCTTCAACATGAGACATACATCGGAGCTATCATGCTCGACCCGAGTCGCTTTTAGCGACTCAAAATTGAACCAATCAGGTGTTCAACCCACTCCGTTAGGAGTATTAATTCGCAACTAAGTGCGATGAGTATCAAGTATGCATGGCCTGCGGGGAATAGAAAACCCGCATTAAAGGGCCTGCATCATCCTGTAACACCCTGTAAAACATCGAGTGATTATGAAATAAAGCCGGCACCCTTGACATTCAAGGGTTTGTCGTTTCGCCTCAACTATCATTGAGTCGCTGAGTCTTTTGAATTTCATATATCACTGACCCTTGAGGGCTCCTTACGAGCATCGCGAGTACCAATCGCACCTCAAATTTTGCCAAACTAGTGGCAATCCTTAAGCTAGAAGCGTCTTGCATTATGCGGCCAAAGTACTGGGGTGTGGCGTCAATCGAGCTTGATTGCCTATCATGGCCGCTCTCGACCCTGAACACACATGTTCCTAGGAAATACTGAGCCGCGCGAGCGTCTACTTAATGGAATTATCAAGAAAAGAACCTGCTTATAGGTCACAAAATACTGTTTATAATACATGAATGTCTTACAGACTAACGGGCATGTCCCACATTATTTATTTTTCCTCTTCCGAGCTACAGGAGTGGGAATTGGCGCGGCTTGTCTCGCAGTTGCAGTCGCAGGTGTCCTAATAATCAGGGCGCCGCCAGACGAGGCAGAAGGGCCACCAGATACTGTTGCTGGAGTGGCAGCCCGAGATGACTCAGCTCCTGAGGACTTTTCCTTTGACACCTTGCTCCCATCAAGATTGAATTTATCGAGATAAGTGCCCAAGTCTAAGTTATCAACAAATTTTGTGGCATATCCGCGCATCCCTTTCCAGATATCGAAGTACTCGCTTATTGGCAGTTCAGTATCATCCGCGCTCATCGCCAGGCCGTGGCGAGCAACCTTGCCAACATCTATCTCTGGATAATATGCTCGAAGCAATGTCAAGACATGCGCGGCTCCGGCGCGAGCAGAGGATCGTTTCCAATCAGAGACATAATGCGGAGCCTTGAGCAGTTTATTTATCCAATACTCGCAAGATGTTGGGCCATCAGTCGCAGGAGAGATTACCGTCATAACTTCCTTGGTAACCTTTAAGAAGCGCTGGCTGAAGTCAGACAGATATACCAGTTGATCCTTCAAGTTGGAGCGGGACACTGGGGCCTCAGGTCCTATGTCAAGAAAGAAAAGGCAAGAAACAAGTCAGAGACTAACGTTGGTTACCCAAAATATGTATGATTAAAGGAATAAAAGACCAACCAGCAAGCTGCAGGACGGCTGATTTGACCATGGAGCCAAAACCCTCAAAGGCTTTGAGCAGCGAGTTATATTTTTCATCTCGCGCGGCGAGTTCCTTTGCGTGGTCTCCCTTCAGGCGATCAATCAATTCAGATTTAAGAGTCAGCCCTTCTCGCAAAGATCTAATGACTCGTCTTTCTCCATGAGTCGCTGCTGCATATCGCTTCAAGTTCTTTAAATTGCTCTTCGCAGGAGTCGAGTTGACCTTTGAGAGATTTTATTTCCTGATCTTGGTCCCTAATGACCTCATTATGCTGCTCCAGGCGAGACTGCATCATTTCAGGATGGTCTATGGAAATGCCTTTACCCTTTATTGAGCCAGAAGCATCAAGCAAGGACAGTTCACGCTGAAAAAAACAGAGCAAAACGCATAGGTAAATTATCCAGGAATTTGGGGGCTCGAGATTTGAAGCCAGGAAAAGAATCAACACCCCGTGCGATGACACAAGGTTTTGATCCTTGGGGGCTACGGTATATGTACCTGGCGACTTGAAGAAAATTGCTCAACTAAGCCGCGCAGCAGAGCAGCATGCTTGTCTCCAGCAGAAATTATGGCATCTGCGATTGACTTGAACTATTTCCTGGAGCTGGAATTCTATTTTCAGTAGATACCCTACCAGCAGCAGGAGTTGTGGATGGAGCTGCGACTGGAGTCGCGGCAGGAGCCGCATCTGCAATACCTTCCTCCAGGGAGGGCCTTGGATGAGTCGCACCATTACTGTTTCCCACGTTTTCATCAGCAGCATCATCCTCGCTCATAGCTGCTGAGAAGAAGTGGGATGGGAATTAGACTTGGTATCCTCTTCAGACATGGCCCTGCAAAACATTGATGGGTTAATAAGCTGACCTAGCAGAGCCGCAACATTGAAAAGAAGGCGAACCATACCCAGAGGCGACACGGATACTCTTCATCAGGCAACCAGAGGAAGGAGAAGATAAACCTTGCAAATCTGAACCTACAGAGTATGAAAAGAAGGTGATCAGCAATTCCTTGCCAAAATACGCAAACACAAAAAGAAAAGGAGAGAGTCGCAAACAATTACCCGAGCTTATTGAGAAGCAATCCTTTGCAACAGCCTCGGAAGAAAAGTAGCCTTGTTGGGATCAGCGAGTTTTAAAGATTTGGCAGTTCTTGTTTCTGCTAGTAACGCCAAGGCTTTGCGACGTTTCTCAGGCTGCGCGGGGTCTTCTGAGCTCTGGCATAAAATACGTTTCGAGGACCTGCGAGGCACCTCAGGAAGTTCCAGGAAAGGTGTATTTGGAGTCGAGGACAGAAGAGCGTCGGCCATTTGTTGTTCCTCTTCAGAAGCACTACCCTCGTGCATAACTGTATCTTCGCCAAAGGCTGCGGCTTGCTTTGACGACTCAGCCGCGGTTCCTTGGTTCAAGTCGACGTCCTCTGAGGAAGAACCCAGAAATAGGGATCGATCTGAAAAGGAGCTCAGGTCAGAAATAATTAATTTTGGAGAAGGAATTTTCGAGGAAACAGGTGACAAGTAAACATTACCACAAAAGGCTTGTGCTCAGCCCAGAAGGGAGCAAGTCCGACGTTGTCATACGAGTCAATATCCTCGTCCGTCACTCGGCGAATGAAATTTATCCACTCCCCTTTGTCCCAATCTTCAGGGCAAGTACGATCGACGTCGTTTGCATGACAAGTGAAATCCACCATAAGCGCGAGCGGCGACTCACAGGCTGAACTCGCCACTTAGTCCAGCAAGATATGAGATCTAATCCAGTGAGACCATGGAGTGTCAGCGCTCTCACCTTGTCTAGAAGGGATTCGATAAAGGGCAACGAAGAAGGATCAGGTTTAGAAGACAAGCATCGGTAGCCTCGAAGGGAAGAGGAGACCAAAGAGGAAGAGGAATTTCACCCTCAGGAGAAGTGTTTTTACAATAGAAGAATGTCCTTTGCCAATCCTTGATTTTCTTGGCAAGGTTAGTTTTGGGAAATACTACCCCTACGGCGTTGGAAGGAAATGGCGCCGCATTGGAGAAAAGGACCATCTGTGGTTTCCCTTTGACTATTGCAATTGAAAAGAGCAAGCCAGAAATCTATTGAAGGCGGGATACCCAGATAATCTTCGCAGAGGACGTGGAAGTTGCTCACTTGCAACATCGAATTAGGGCCAATATCATGGAAGCGGAGACCTAACCGCTGCATCAAGGAGCGGAAGAAGAGAGAGCCCGGGGGCTTGAACCCGCGCTCAACATGCTCCGCAAAATCACTACTTCTCCTGGTTGAGGATTGGGATTACCTCCTCACCAGCCGCCCGCCATTCGCATTGATCTTTTGGCGGAAGAAGGCCCCGTGCAGATAGGGATTCCAGGAAATCTTCGTCGACCCACGAGCCTTCCCAGTTGCACTTGCGGCGAGACATTTTTCTCAGAATGGAGATCTCCACCGAAGGATTGTGAGTACGAGAAGCGAGATTGGAGGCGGCGGAAAGGAGCAGGGATGCGTAATGCAGGACTTGATGCAGAACGCTGGGAAAAAGATGAGCCAAGATAAATAACCCAGATGCGGAAGACGTTTAGATCTGAAAATCAACCGTCAAGGCAGGTTAAGTCGCGTTCTTGAGCCGCCAAGAAGAGTTATAAGCGCAGATTGGAAATAAGAAAATTGGAGTTCAGCTGGGATAATTCATGTGCGCGGCTCAGGGGTTTGTTAAGACGAAGGAGCCTTCACTCGAAATCCAAGCTAAACTTGGGGGCTAATGTCGGGGGAATACTTTCTGGATTAACCCGCGGCCCAGTGCGACTTAACTTACTCGCACGGACAAAGGCCCACTTGGGAGCAAGCCCAATATTGAACCGCCATAAGGGAAAGATCTAGAAGACATATCCCGGAGGACGTGAAGACCAAGTAGTCTCCGAGTAGGCCTCTGTGGACGTATTCCTTATGGGGGAAGTTTCCTTTTGTAACCTAGCGAGCCTCTGTGTATATAAAGAGGACTCGCAGGACTTAGAGCGGGTCAAGCTATCAAGCCCTAAACCCTAGCTCATACGGCGAGTACCAGATCGGATCGCCTCCATTGTAACACCTCGATTATCATATCAATACCAATCTAGGGTAGGCAGGAAGTAGGTCTTTTACCTCACATTGAGGGGGCCGAACCTGGGTAAATCTGTGTTGATCTTTGTTCCTGCGATCCCAAGCTCGGAGATGCTTGACTCGCGTAATCCCACACCTACGAAGTCATCTATGACACCTGACGTGACAAACCCACGACACTGTTCATTTTGCGGAGCGTATCTGCGAAGATGATGTTTATGCCGCTGCCACCATCCATGAAGACCTTGGACATGGCGTAGCCTCCAATTTGTGCATCTAGTACCAGAGTGGAGTGCCTTGGACGAACGACCGATGGAGGGTGATCCTCTCTGCTGAAGCTTATTGCTGTTTCAGAACCCTTCAAGAATTCAGTTACAGCAGGAGTGGCATGACCGCCATGTTTACTTGTCGAGTGCGAAGTTTTTGCTCCCTGTTGGAAGGGCGACCTTTCTGTATCATGTACATCTGCCCTTGGGGCGGAGGGTACTGAGGTTCGTCCACCCGAGGTACGGGCTGTATGGCACCCGCGAGATTTCCGCCTGCTCCAGGCTGTGGTGGTGGAGGTGGTGCCATCAGGACGGGCACGTTGTTTTGCTGAGGCACAGGTGCGTGTGCGGCTGTTGCCTTTCTGAGGTTTATGTAATCAGTCGCCATTTGATCGAACTCCCTGCAGTTTCTCATCGAATGATTGGAGCGCAGTTTTCCGTCTTCCACCTTGTACAGGTGGAATCTGCAATCAGCATCCATCTTTTCTTCGAACGATCGCTCAGATTGTGCGCCGGATCATGACTTGCGCCAGTCCTTCCTTTTGTAGCTATCACTGTGTTGGCCGCAGTCTCGACTGTCCCGACGATCATCTCGACTGTCCCGTCGATCTTCTGACCGCCGGTCGCTTCTGTCTTGTTCGTTGCGGGGTGTAGAGAACCCAGCCGCCATGAATTCGGGTCTATCGTCGTCGTAGTGACGTTTTGAATGCTTGCGCCTTCGGTCGTCTCTATATGAGTCTCTGCGGCTTCGACTGCCACCTTCATGATTGTCACGGGGTGAGGACCCGCGTGTGGTGCGTGCCATGTCTTCTCCGTCTGCCCACTCAGTCGCAATCATCAAGAGGTTAGCCACAGAGGTTGGCTTCTTGCGACCAAGTGCTTCTTTGAAGTCCCGCCTGGCAAGGCCCATTATGAAAGCGTCCATGGCCATATATTCTGAAATTACCCTGACTGAGTTGCGTATCTCGGTCCATCGTCTGATGTATGACCTTAACGTTTCGTCTGACCGTTGAACACAAGCTCGAAGCTCCTCGAATGTTTTTGGGCGCTCACATAGAGGCTCGAAGTTTTTGATGAAGTCATTGCGGAAGTGATCCCACGAGTCGTATGTTGATGGAGGTAAAGCTTTGAGCCAGTCGCGGGCTGTGCCTTCGAGCATGAGTCGTATGTATTGCATGGCTGTGGTGTTTGTGCCTCGCTGGCACGCGACAGCCAGCCTGTAGTCTTCCAGCCACCCAGAAGGTTCCTGTCGACCCGTGTACTTGGGCTGTTCAGATGTGAGTTTGAACCCTTTGGGCATCCGTGTCTCGCGGACGCGTCGAGTGAAGCACAGAGCTCCGTGTGGCTCAGGTTCTCGATCAGAGTATGAGTCGCTACTGTAAGATCTGCGTGATCTGCTCCTGGACCTGCGCCTACGCGAGCCGCTTCTTTCCCTCGAGTGGTGGCGCCGACCACTGCGATTGTGCTCTTCACGACGCGTGTCAATTATGGCACGATCTCGACTCCCTCCTGGAGTGTTTGGGATTTGGCGTATGGCCTTCGCAGCTAAGGCGAGTGATTTGATCTGTTGGCGGTGTAGTTTTGCATTGGGTCATCCGCTGGGGGCTTGATTGCCTCCAGGTATGCTGCAGCGGTAAAGAGAGAACCCGCAGCTGTTTTGGGTACTGGCACTCCCTCCTCGTCGTATGTCATGAAAGAGTTGCCTAAGTTGCGGGTGAGTGCCGCCCTTTCCTCCGGCGAGAGGTGTGACAACCTTGATCTGGGTCTTGTGTCTGCTCGCCCGGTGGAGCTCATGGAGAGCTGTCTTCTTCACGCACTCGACAAGCTAGCTTGCTTTTGTGTTCTTCGAGAGTTGCTCTGACCTGCCGCAGTCGAAGTGATTTCTGCCAGTTGAAGTACTGGAAGGTCAACATCTCCTCTTGTGTTGCGTCTGCTGGCATCATTGTGCACTCCTTGATGACTTTATCTGCTTTTGCTGCCATCTCAGCAGTGATTGTGAGAGTTGTGACTCCGTCCGGCATAGTAACTGTGCACGGGAATTCTGTAGGCCTGCGGCTGGCCGCAGCATCTGATGATTCTGCGGCGATGGCGACGTAGACATGCTGGGGTATCACCCGAGGGTATGTATATGTGTTTTCGAGTCCCGTCATGGACTCGACGTCGTCATCAAGACTCATGTCGGAGTCGATGCCTTCGTCGCCTATGCTCATCTCGGTATTGGCGAAATCGTTATGATTCTCGAAGTCGAGGTTGTTGGTGCAGATCTCGGAGTCGACGTGGTTGTCGATATGAGTTTCAGGTTCGTCGAAGTCGCTGAGGGAGATCTCGCAGTCGAAAGTGTCCTCGAGTGGGAGATCGAGCTCGGGATCGTTTGTGCGGTATGCTGATTCGGCCTCCTCACCTTGGAGTTCCTCCATGAGCTCGTTGATCTCCCGAGTCGTCATAGTTGGTGCAGACGAGCAAGATCGGAGGATCGATGATGGTATGGACGCGGTTGATGGATCCGCAGTCGAAGGAGCCGCAACCGATGGAGCCTCGGGTGCGGAAGTCGCGAGTTGGCGTAGATCTGTCAAGTCCTGCACACCAAGCTTGTTTACGAAAAAATTGAACAAACCAACAGTCAAACCCAAACCTGACTCGAGATCGGAGAAGGTCTCCTGGAATTCTGGCGAGTGTGGCTCGAAATCCATCAGAGGATCTGATGTGCTTTTTGCAGGTGAAGCTGGCGTGCTGCCGTTTGTCGAGTGATTCGGCGAGTCGCCGTGTGCCGCCTGAGTAGGCGAGTTCTGATTTGTTGATGCAGCCGGCGAGTTGCCGTTCGTTGATCCGATCGGCGAGTCGCCATTTTCCGATGGAACCGAAGGAACCGTGAGTCCAGCACTATTCTTTCCCACAGATGGCGCCAATTGACGAGGGGTACACTCATCAAATCCCATGGTTAAGGACCTATGGTTGAGATTATGGGGAGAGAACGTGGTAGTACTGGTAGTTTCGTTGGCTGGCAAGCAGAGGCAAAGATTTACCCAGGTTCAGGCCCCTCGGGTGGAGGTAAAGACCCTACTTCCTGCTTGTCTGTTATTGATCGCGTGAGATTATGAGGTTACAAGGTGGCTCCGGCGAGATGTCGATCTCGCTAGAGATTTGGTGGTTTGAGTATGGCTTGTCCCCAGATCGGCACCCCTCCCAGCCTTTAAATAGGCTGGGTCTCGGGAGTTCGTAACCGATCTAGTTTACACGTAAGGAAAGCCTAAACCGACTATGCCTATGTCTAATCTTGGAGGGTACTCCGTCTTCTTGGGCCTCTTGTCTTGGGATTCGAGTAGGCTCTTCGCTATTGGGCCTTAGTCGTCACGTGCACGAGGTACCCTCACGGTAGGGTACCCGAGATGTATACCCTTGTCAGAAGGACGGAGACAAGTGCAGTAGCTACTGGTATGACAGTTGAGTTCATGGTAGGGAACAACAGCGACGGAGGTTGAAGAACAGAGTGTACTCTAGTGTAGTCTAAACACGCACAAAGTTCAGTACAATATCTAGTTGTATATGTCTGCCGAAATAGAAAAGTTGCAACATGAAAGTTGTGCGAAACGGATGAACCTGCTCGTGAAAGGATTTTTCAAAACTGCAACTGAGTGCGAAAAATTTGACAAAATTCGTCTAAAAAAGTTCCGAACGCCGGTTCAAAATTGACAAGTTATGGTCGATGAAACTTGAAACCGAGTACGGGAATGAAAACTACTCATCGATGCGCACATATTTTATGCACAAAGTATTTTGGATCGGAGTATAGTTGTGCGGATTTTGAGAGCACCAAATGAAAAAGGGTGAAAAGGGGATAAGGACCCCTTCCTCTCGCGATCTGGTCGCCCCCGCGCGGGCGACTGGGCTGCGCGCCGCCTCGCTCCCTCTCCGACCCCTCCTCTTTTGCCGTCGCCGGCGTTCGTGCCGGGCCAGGCCCGGGCGGCGCCGGCCTCCTGCCTCTCCCCTCGCGGTGGAGCCCGCGCGCGGCGGCGCGGCACCGGGAGGTGCTCCTAGGAGCCGGAGGTGTGTGCGGCGGCGGGGTGACCTGCAGCTGCGCCGGTGGTGTACACGACGGTGGGCTACCATTGGTAGCGAGGCTGGCCGGGGAGCGCTCGGCCGGAGCCCAGCCGACCCAGATCTGAGCACTTCGGGCCCGCTCTGGGTCAAGGCGGGCCAGACGTGACCCAGCTGCCTCCGGGTTGACTACGAGCTACAGCTCGCGACATTGATGGCGGAGACGACACCGCCCCTGCTGCAGCGTGACGGCGGGAGCTTCGCGGGCTCGTCCGGGTCCGGCCGGACCTATGGTGTCGGTCAAGAGGGTAGCGGCGGCGTGGCCTGCGTACAGCAGCGTGGCGGCGGGGACTTTATGGGTCCACATGGGACCCGGACGGGCCTGCCCGCCCTGGTGTGTTCTTGCTACCGCGTCCGGTCGGCACCCGCAGGTGGCGGTGGAGGACGTCCTCCAGGTGGCCGTGCTGCTGCCACCCTCTGGCTCCAATGGTCTGGTGTGCTCTTATTGTTGTGTCCGGTCGGCTACCGCCTATGGTGGTGGAGGTTGTTCCCTCCCGCGTGGTTGTGGTACCGCCACCCATTGTCTATGGTTGTCTCTTCTTAGTCTGGCCTCGCAGTGTTTGCCATGGTGGACGGCGTTCGTGACTCAAGACCGCGGTGGCATCTGGTGGTGGGCGGCAAGAGTGGTGGAGCGCTACAGATTGTCCGGGAGGTGGTTTTTTGGGGGTCAGGAGAAATCCCAGTCGTTTTGGCACCGACGCGGTGACGCTTGAGAGTGTCGCCCTTCCTTCTTGAAGGGCGTCGGGTGTGCCCCTTCTCCACTCCTCAGAGCATACCGGGGGAAACCCTAGGACCTGTCCGGGCACCAGCGTTGTCGTCGCCGCTTTCCTTCTTGGTGGTGTTGTTTGGTACGCGGCGATTCAGAGCGCTAGGATCGTGGTGGGAATATGCCGGAGAGGACGCAGCAGTTGAGAGTCATTTTCGTTTTCGTTGATCCACCGATGTCGGTGTTGTTTTCTCTTCTTTTTTCTCTCTCTTTCCTTTTGGGCTAGACTGTGCTGTTTGCCCCAACAGTGGACTCAAAGTTGTATCGGGTGGTTGCTATATTAATATAGCGGGGCGTAAGCCTATTTCTTCAAAAGGGGATAAAAAGATACGTGGTTCTCGGCTGCTGGTTCGTTTGAATCTTGCCTGATGCTAGGCCTGGGCATTGCCACCGCCGCTGGCCCCGCCGCCGTAGCGCCGCCGGCTAGGCTGCTGGCTCGCAGCTGTTGTCCAGACGCCCTGGACTCCCGCCACAACCTCCTCTTGCTGGAGCGATGCGCCCAGGTCCTCGGCCGCGAGCGAGCAGCTGACCCGTGCGCCGCCATGACATGCGGCTGAAGGAAATGTTGAAATATTAGGGTGGGCTTTAGACCCATCTAACAATTTCTAGAAAATCCTTGAAGGCCCATGTTGTCATGGCAAATGGTGGGAGTTTAGTCCCACATGGCTAGTTCAGAGGCGTATGCGTCTCCGGTTGCTGTAGCGAGATGGATTCCATCATGGCTAACGGGACATGGGAAATCACTGAACGTCCTTATGGCTGTAAACCATTGGATGTAAGTGGATGTTCAAAAAGAAACTTAGTCCCGATGGTACAATTGAAAAGTATAAGGCAAGGCTTGTGGCCAAGTGTTATTCACAGAAAGAAGAGGAAGATTTCTTCGATACTTATTCACCAGTGGCCAGACTGACCACCATACGAGTATTACTCTCGTTGGCGGCCTCGCATGGTCTTCTCATCCACCAGATGGATGTTAAGACGGCTTTCCTCAACGGAGAGCTAGACGAGTAAATCTGCATGCAACAACCAGATGGCTTTGTAATAGATGGTCAGGAAGGAAAGGTGTGTAAGTAACTGAAATCTTTATATGGCCTGAAACAAGCACCTAGGCAATGGCATGAGAAGTTTAATACAACTTTAACATATGTTGGCTTCGTTGTCAATGAAGCTGACAAATGTGTATACTATCGCCATGGTGGGGCGAAGGAGTTATACTGTGCTTGTATGTTGATGGCATACTGATATTTGGAACCAACCTCAAAGTCATTGAGGAGGTTAAGTCGTTTCTATCTCAAAACTTTGAGATGAAGGACCTTGGTGTGACTGATGTTATTTTGAACATCAAGCTATTAAGAGATAATGAGGGTGGAATTACACTTTTGTAATCCCATTATGTTGAGAACGTTTTGAGTCGATTTGGATATTCAGACTGCCAAATTTCTCCAACACCATATGAAATTCAAAGGAACAGCTAAGGATTAGCTGAGATACTCTCAAGTAATTGGTTCACACATGTACCTAGCGAGCGCTACAAGGCCTGACATCATGTTTGCTGTGTGCAAGCTGAGCCGTTTGTTTCCAATCCGGGTGATGTGCATTGGCATGCTGTTGAAAGAATTATGCGCTATCTGAAAGATACTGTGAACTATGGACTTCACTATAGCGGATACTGATGCATGTAAAATGCATACATGAACTTTGCACTTTAATTGCTTATATTCCAATCATATTTGCATCATATAAGGGTTATATCAATGTTTTATAATGATTTTTGGGAATATTCATTTATTTCCTATTTTTATGGAATTAACCCTGCACAGGCAGAAAACCCCGTTTTCTTATTTTAATGTTTCAGGGACCCAAACGTCAACGAAATCACCTGGAAATTTACGGGCGTCAATATTTGGAAGGAAGAAGACCTGTGGGCGAAGGAAGCAAGCAAACGGAGGCTCGAGGGCCAAACGAGGGGGGCCCACGCGGCCAGGTACTGTAGCCGCGTGGGACCCACCCATTTGGCCTCGTGGCTCCGTTGCCTTCGATCTTCTCCACCGACATCGTCTTGACCTAAAAACGCCTATAAAAAAGGTCCCCCGACGTTCTCTGGAAGGAGCGCCGCACAAACACAGAAACACCGAAACGGAGATCAGGAGCTGCAGATTGGAGGGGGAAAACTCCGGCGGGGCGCTGCCGGCGTGGTCTCCATCTTCTCCATCGACTTCTCCACCGTCTCCATGATGAAGAGGGAGTAGTCCACCTCTGGACTATGGGTTTGTGGAAGTAACTTATGTATCTCTCCTCTCTTGAGCTTCACTAATTAGCACCGTATGAGCTGCTGAACATGATTACGGTCACCGTTGTAATACCTTTGTGGTGGATCTTTATGAGTTAATATATGTTTGAGATTGCAATGTTTGTTTCAGTTATGAGTATAGATGCATATTATGTACCCCGTTCTTGTCTACTTGTTTTGATCAAGCATGTTTATGAGAGCGTGTGTGGGGGAACGTGTGCATTAGTTGGAGTAACGGGGGGTGGCTAGTGCAGTGAACGTGAGAGAAAGTTCTGCGATCCACTTTGGTATCTTTACCTTACTTTGTTGCCTCACTAGGGATAAACTAAAATACCATGCTACCGGGGATGTGGGCGTGACCATTGCCACTACTCCATGACTAGATCTAGCATGTTCTTATTTTCACTTCATGTCATGATACTTAATGCTATACTCTGAGTTATCTTAATTACTGAGGTGTTATGATTTAGTTCGCATCTTGGTGGAGTATAAGAGAGGTTAATAACCAAAAGATCTCTATGTTAGGACGTGATGCCCATATATCTAAGTAACTTGTTATCAAACCCTGTGTTGCAATCTCATATGTTAACTGTGTGTGTTCCATTGTCTACCACTTTATAAAGAGAGAGTGCATTTGTGAAACCATGAACCCCAGTCCATTTTTAATCATAAGAAACACCTTTCCAACACCATATACCACTTTTCTATTTTCAGCCATCATTAAATCCGAAAATACAAAAATACTTTTCATCTTGCATACATCATTCAAAAACCCAAAAATATCATTTATCATTGCATCCACCATCATTGCATATTTATTTCTTGTTTGCATTGCATAACTATCCTGATATCATTCTTACACCTTGTGCTTGACAACCACAGGTGAGGTTGAGGACCAAAACATCTAACCTTGTTTTGTAGGTAACCAAAAGAAGGATAAGAAGATAAATCTACCACTTCAGATTCCCCGAGAGTTCGATATTAAACCCTCGAGTCACCCCTCGTGGGGAAAACTGTCTTCCACTTACTATACACTCTGCACTTGGAGTCTCAACCTAATCCCGTTTACTTTTGCAGGTATCAAAGCCTTGCTCTTCGGGACCATCAAGACGTTTTCTGGCGCCGTTGCCGGGGAATCGTAGCTGAGAGATTTATCCAAGGGTGTGCATCATCGCATTCATCTCACAACAAAGTCAACGTCACCAACTTGTGCTAACACCTAAGCTTGGGGAGGTTGCACCTACGTGAGCACCATCTTATCCATCTTTACTTACAAAGCAATTTATTTGTTTTGTTAGTGTCATTGCATATCATATCATATTTATTTCAGTTTTGCATAAAAAATTAAAAATACCAAAAAAAACTTGCTATAATGGAAAAAAGAACCTTTTGGCCATTTAGTGTTAGGAACTTTCCTCAAGATATGAATATTCCAGTTGGAGAATTTGAGGTAGATCCTAATGTCACTAAAATGATTTATGAACACCGTTTTTCTGGGAAACCGAAAGAAAATGCTCTACTCCATCTTAACAAATTTAATGAAAGATGCAAAGTGTTAAACTTGACTCATGCCAATGCTAATGTGATCAAAGTAAAGCTTTTTCCTTATTCCTTAGCTGGAAAAGCTTTAGATTGGATATTAAAATGGCCACCTAAAATTTTAGCAATTGGTTTAACCTAAAAGCTTCATTCATTGAAAGGTTTTGTTTTTCAGAAATGGTTTACAATATTAGACAAATAGTTATCACCTTTAAACAAAAAGAGGATGAACCTATGGTAAAAGCATGGGAAAGGTTTAGAGGTATAGCTTATGGAATGGAACATGGCATGAGAGATTGGATGCTCATGCATATATTTTATAGAGGATTGTCTGAAACCTCTAAACTCTTTTTGGATAAGGAATGTAAGGGTTCTTTCATAAATGTTACTATTGCTGATGCTTACATTCTACTTGATGGCTTGCTTTTGGAAGTGAAAATTAAAGAAAGTTTAGAAAAAGCCCAAGTACCTGAAGATGTCTTTGATGACCGTTATGAAATATTCAACCTATACAATAGGGAAAAGAAAGTTGAGGAAGTTAAAATGCTTAATGAAGTCAAGGATCCTTTGCTTGACTTAGAAAATTGTAGCTTGCATGAATTAATATCTATCTTACAAAAATTTGCAAGTGATCCTTCCATCAACACTAACCAAGCAGGTTTTGGTTCTTATATTGCTAATCATGTCTTGAAAGAAAAGATTGCTAGGTACAACCAAGAGGCTATGATACCACCTAAGCTTGGGGATATGTGGATACCTAAGGTACTAGTAACTATTGGAAAAGAGACACACCATGCCATACTTGATCTAGGATCTAGTGTCTCTGTTTTATCTAAAGAACTATATGAAGTGCTTGAATTGAAAAATCTTGAAAAATGCTCTATTGAACTAGCACTTGCTGATGACTCTATTAAACATGCTTTGGGAAAAGTAAGTGATGTTATGGTAGAGTTACATATGACTTTTGTGCCTGTGGATTTTCTAATCATGGACATGGGGAATAAAACCTCTAGTCCTATTATTCTTGGAAGACCTTTTCTTCGTACCACAGGTGCTATCATTGATTCAAAGGAAGGGAATGTAAAGTTTCAGTTTCCACACAAGAAGTGCATGGAACACTTTCCAAGGAAGAGGGAACCACCAAAGTTCAAGCTCCCTCATGAGCTTCGTCCACAATAAAACAACAAGTAAGAAGCCTAGCTATATGGCTATAAAGAAAGCGCTTTGCGGGAGGCAACCCGGTTATTTTTTGTGTGATTTTTCTTTGTGTCCTCTTGCTGTAACAAGAGATTTGTTTAGTTTAGGTTCTGGAGTTTTTAATAAAGTGCCAAGTTTTACCCTTTTTGGTTTGAAAAAGTTGCTTATAGCGTTCGGAGATTTTATTCCTGCACGAGTCAGTGCACGGTATGATTTTTAATTCTTATTCTGTAACTCCGAATGAGCTCATATTTGAACTGTAGTTGCAACTTTTCATCCTCTGTATGCATGAATTTTTTCGGAATTTTTCGAGAAAGTTTGGTAGGGTAGAAAAATACGTTTTGCTGCTGCTGTTTTTCTGGACAGATTCTGTCCCATTTTGTTTGATGCATGCTTTGAGCTTTTAAGTTGAATCTTTTTGATCCAATTGAGTTTATGAGTAGGCATACAACATTATACACTTTCTGGACATGTCATATGAATTTTTGTTCAAGGATTATATGCAGCAAGGAACCTATTTGTTTATCACTATTAATGCACCCCACAGAAAAGAGATGGGAGAAACGGTGTTTTGAAGTTTTTTCACAGGGATTGGAGGAGATGCACCAAGAGCTATCCAAGGATGGTGAAGACCATAAGCTTGGGGATGTGAAGACAACCCCGCTGGACCTACACACTCTCGGTTTGCACACGTCCAACTTCTGTTTTTCGATCGAAACACTTTATCGCATAAACTTGGAGCGTCGTTTTTTGTTTTTGTTTGAGTCTTGAGAGACCACCACACTATCAATTATATATGAGAGAGCTACTGGAAATATGGGTTGAAATATGTTGGATGCTTTTATAAGATTGGGAAAAGGGATGTTTGACTTGATTTTTAATGATACATATAGTTGCATGATTCATGAGCTTGTTTATGAGTAATAGTTTGCAAATTCTTTTTGTAGAGCTATCACTTATTCATGTTTTGGTGCTGATTGTTATTTACTTGGTTTAACATGGATTAGTTAGTTCTATGGACACTCATGCATGCATCTAGATGGTCAACTTTCTCCCTTTTGCTAGCCCAAAAACTCCAACAAGCAAAAACTTGTTTCCAACACCTTCAACCAAAGTTATTCCAGTGAGTCCACCATATCTACCTATTGGCTTTATGCTATTCCGAGTATGTTTAACATGTTGTTTGTGTTATCTTACCTCTGAATGAAAATGTTTATGTTATTGATTGCAATGGAAAAAATTGGTTATATAGCTCTCACGAACTTGATGCACAATGTTCTTTTATTTGCATAATAAAACTTGACCCATTGTGATTAAGATTATGATGTTTGTGGCTTGATGAATGTTTTGGGTTGGAAGTTAGCCCATATGTGCTGTCACATGGCAAGCTTTCAACACGCTCTTCATCTCATTTAGTTGATATCATGTGCTTTTGTCTATGGATGCTTATCATGTTGAAATAAATGTGGAAATAGAGTGAGTTTAAATGAGTTTGTGTAAATGGTTAGAGAGACGCCTGGGCCGCTAATCTAAGCCATGCATCATTCATGGTGGAAATTTACTTACATACTATGGTGAACCTTCTGTGATACACCTTGCAATAAAAAACTATTCCAAATGGTAAATAAAAAGGGTGTTGAGATTGTTCATTTTGTTTGTTTGTCTTGTCATTTTGATATGGGCTTGTTCCATATCTTGGGACAAGAGGTACCCCAGTTGACGCTCTTGATGATACTATTATGCTTACAATGATATTTAATTGAACTTGCTTTGTTTCCCAAGTTGAGTAACACATGGTGTAAGTACTTGTATTCAAGGGGCATGAGACATTCAACCCATTCTTTATCAAGCACACTACTCATATTTGCTTTCACTTTAACCTTAATCATTCAAGATGCTATGATAGGGGCAATGAGAGCTTGACACCAATGAATACCTTATTGCAATCATTAACTTAAGTAGAAGAGTTTGGAAGTTGGATGAAACTTATGCATGCTTTACCTCTACTCACATATACATCTTTCCAAAGTGTACACCTATCATATTCAGATTTTCATCTACACTCTATGACCATTGTAGGATGTTCTACTTATCATTATGCATACATGTGTTCCATATTACTTGCTACCATGTTACACTTTGTGAACTATCAATGAACATCCTTGTCTTGAATACTTGATATCACTTCATAAACTATTTGCATATTGCTACTCCTTTGAAGAATGAATCATTTGACTATATGTAGCAATAGTAATCATCTTTGATATTCATTGTTAAGTATTAAATTGCAAAGTCCATGTTAGTTTTATCATCTTCATACTCGAGGACGAGCATGGATTAAGCTTGGGGATGTTGATGCATGTAAAATGCATACATGAACTTTGCACTTTAATTGCTTATATTCCAATCATATTTGCATCATATAAGGGTTATATCAATGTTTTATAATGATTTTGGGAATATTCATTTATTTCCTATTTTTATGGAATTAACCCTGCACAGGCAGAAAACCCCGTTTTCTTATTTTAATGTTTCAGGGACCCAAACGTCAACGAAATCACCTGGAAATTTACGGGCGTCAATATTTGGAAGGAAGAAGACCTGTGGGCGAAGGAAGCAAGCAAACGGAGGCCGAGGGCCAAACGGGGGGCCCACGCGGCCAGGTACTGTGGCCGCGTGGGACCCACCCTTTGGCCTCGTGGCTCCGTTGCCTCGATCTTCTCCACCGACATCGTCTTGACCTAAAAACGCCTATAAAAAAGGTCCCCCGACGTTCTCTGGAAGGAGCGCCGCACAAACACAGAAACACCGAAACGGAGATCAGGAGCTGCAGATTGGAGGGGGAAAACTCCGGCGGGGCGCTGCCGGCGTGGTCTCCATCTTCTCCATCGACTTCTCCACCGTCTCCATGATGAAGAGGGAGTAGTCCACCTCTGGACTATGGGTTTGTGGAAGTAACTTATGTATCTCTCCTCTCTTGAGCTTCACTAATTAGCACCGTATGAGCTGCTGAACATGATTACGGTCACCGTTGTAATACCTTTGTGGTGGATCTTTATGAGTTAATATATGTTTGAGATTGCAATGTTTGTTTCAGTTATGAGTATAGATGCATATTATGTACCCCGTTCTTGTCTACTTGTTTTGATCAAGCATGTTTATGAGAGCGTGTGTGGGGGAACGTGTGCATTAGTTGGAGTAACGGGGGGTGGCTAGTGCAGTGAACGTGAGAGAAAGTTCTGCGATCCACTTTGGTATCTTTACCTTACTTTGTTGCCTCACTAGGGATAAACTAAAATACCATGCTACCGGGGATGTGGGCGTGACCATTGCCACTACTCCATGACTAGATCTAGCATGTTCTTATTTTCACTTCATGTCATGATACTTAATGCTATACTCTGAGTTATCTTAATTACTGAGGTGTTATGATTTAGTTCGCATCTTGGTGGAGTATAAGAGAGGTTAATAACCAAAAGATCTCTATGTTAGGACGTGATGCCCATATATCTAAGTAACTTGTTATCAAACCCTGTGTTGCAATCTCATATGTTAACTGTGTGTGTTCCATTGTCTACCACTTTATAAAGAGAGAGTGCATTTGTGAAACCATGAACCCCAGTCCATTTTTAATCATAAGAAACACCTTTCCAACACCATATACCACTTTTCTATTTTCAGCCATCATTAAATCCGAAAATACAAAAATACTTTTCATCTTGCATACATCATTCAAAAACCCAAAAATATCATTTACATTGCATCCACCATCATTGCATATTTATTTCTTGTTTGCATTGCATAACTATCCTGATATCATTCTTACACCTTGTGCTTGACAACCACAGGTGAGGTTGAGGACCAAAACATCTAACCTTGTTTTGTAGGTAACCAAAAGAAGGATAAGAAGATAAATCTACCACTTCAGATTCCCCGAGAGTTCGATATTAAACCCTCGAGTCACCCCTCGTGGGGAAAACTGTCTTCCACTTACTATACACTCTGCACTTGGAGTCTCAACCTAATCCCGTTTACTTTTGCAGGTATCAAAGCCTTGCTCTTCGGGATCATCAGATACCCGTCAATACTTGAAGGGTATTGTGATGCAAACTGGATCTCTGATGCTGATGAGATGAAAGCCACAACGGGTTATGTGTTTACCCTCGGAGGTGGCGCTGTTTCCTGAAAGTCTTGCAAGCAAACGGTCTTAACGAGATCGACAATGGAAGCAGAATTAACAGCATTAGACACATCTGGTGTCAAAGCAGGATGGCTTCGAGATCTTTTGATGGACTTGCCAGTGGTTGAAAAGCCAGTACCGGCTATCCTTATGAACTGTGACAATCAGACAATTATTGTTAAGTTAAAGAGTTCAAAGGACAACATGCAGTCCAACAAACACATAAGAATGATATTAAAAACTGTCAGACATTTAAGAAACTCTGGAGTAATAGCGTTGGATTACATCCAGTCGGCTAAGAATCTGGCAGATCCCTTTACTAAAGGGCTATCACGTGTTGTGATGGAAAATGCATCGAGGGAGATGGGTATGAGACCCACATGAGTTGCCATAGTAGTAACCCAACCTATGTGATCAGAGATCCCGTGAAGTAGGACCTCGTTGAAGATGCAATACTCTCGATAACTGTATGGCAGGTTGACTTTTGTCTTAATGTGTTCAAGGCTTATATAAGCAAGATGCTATCCTACAGAGCGATCTTTGGACGAACACACTATATGAACCTGATGCTGGTCACAGACTGTGATATTGGGGTGATCTCTACTAAGTTCATGAATAGGCTAGGAGTGTGACTAATATGCTCCACCCGAGGGGTCAGCCTTCGACAGTCTAGTACTGGTAAGACATTTGGTGAAACTTCTTTACGCCAAATTGACAATTCATGGCATAGTCCATTGTCAGTTGTGAAGGAGTGTAGCTATTTGCTCTAGGTGGATGTTCAACCTTAACGGGTCTCCACTGAAAATACTGGTATATCAAAACAGTGTTTGGAACAGAGGACAACATCATGGGTCTTTGGGATCTGGTTGGGATTGTTGAAATATTAGGGTGGGCTTTAGGCCCATCTAACAATTTCTAGAAAAACCCTAATGGCCCATGCTGTCATGGCAAATGGTGAGAGCTTAGTCCCATATGTCTAGTTGGGAGAGATTTACACCAGTTTATAAGGTGAGCACTTCTCCCACAGGTGAAGTGAAGAGACACGTTCCACACGCGTGCTCCTCCTCCGCCGCCGCCCGCCTCGCCTCGTCATGACCGCCGCGGGTTGCGGGAATCTCGCCGAGCAGATGTATTCTTTTTGTCACGCGGGAATGGAATATGAACGGTCAATTTTTGCCTTAATGGAAAATGAATGCGAAATGAATACGAGCTGAAATGTTTTGTCTTAAGTACGGACGTTACCAGAATTCATTGTGATTCATTGCGTGCGTTTCTGTTGGACCTCTCGCCTGCCTCTGTGTCTATATTAGAGAGGTCGCTCCTCTCCAGAAACGACAGACAACAGATCACATCTGCTCCACACGCCGCCACTGTCGTTTCTCTCGTTGTTGCTGCCTTCGGTGATCCCATCCAGTCCACCGCGTACACGGCCAACGGGAGAGCAGGCCTCCGAAACCCCGCCTCTACACATTGAAAGGGCATATTTTATATCCCCTAGTTTTTGTGTGTTAGGCAACAACACTAGGATATATCTAATGTGATGTTAAGTGGTGCAGGAGTCAAAAGAAATATTTGCACGTTGCATCGAAACACTTGACAGGAAAAAGGAAGTCTGCGTTTGCCTGCCCAGTCCGGAGTCTCCGGTCCTCAGGGCCGGAGTCTCCGGCCTCTCAGGCTTTGAAGCAATGTGACACACTTGACGACAGCTACGGTATAGGGGTCCGAAGTTACCCCGGAGTAACCCCGGAGTCTCCGCCCCCAGACAAGTTTTGAAGCAAAGTGACCACTCGACGGCAGCTGCGGTATAGGGTCCGGAGTGACCCCGGAGTGCCCCCGGAGTCTCCGGTCTGCCCGGAGTCTCCGGACTTCCAGTCCGGAGTCTCCGGGCCAAGTGGACTGAAACGGCTAGTTTTTCTGGGAGGGGTATAAATACCCCTCCACCTACCTCCAGCCAGCTAGCTCGCCCAAACTTGAAGTCTCCATTATTGCAACCTCAAGAATCACTAGATCTCCCAATCCCTCCACCCAAACTCGTTGATCTTTGGAGGATTGAAGGAGAAGGCCCGGATCTACATCTTCACCAAGCCGTTCTTCATTTCCCCCTCATTCACTTGAGGCCCCTTGTCTAGGATTTCCATTAGGAAAACCTAGCATCTTATTGTACTCACTTGTTGTCTTTGTGACAGTTTTGTAGCTGTTCGGGAGCCCCCAATCCTCTTGTGGGCTGTGCCGGATCGTTGTTGTAAGGGCTCTGGATTCCGCCTTGAAGGATTCCGATAGTGGAAGGTGAACCAAACTTTTGTGGTGCGGTTCATCGGAGAAGAAGGTGCGTCCGCCTTTGTGGCGGTTGAGTTTTGACCTTCGTGGTAGCTCACACCTCTCCAACGAGACGTACTCCCCTAAAAAGGAGGAACTCGGGATTACATCCGTGTCTCCGCGTGCTTTCACTTCGGTTACTTCTATCCTTGTTTACCTTCCTTACTTAGTGTACCTTGCTTAGTTGCTAGCTTGTCATATAGGTAAATTCACCATAGTTGCATATCTAGAGAATTTACCTTTTGTGTCAAGCCTAAATTTAAAAAGTACTAAAATTGAAGTAGCACCTATTCACCCCCTCTAGGTGTCATACGATCCTTTCACACATCCTATACGGGAGAGGGCGATTAGGTTTTTGGGGAGCGTCTCCTACGCGACTGCTCGCTTCCGTTCGTCTGCATCAACTACGTCTGCGTCGCCTTCGTCATCACCATGAGCACCGACACCGACAAGGTTGCCGGGGAGACCAGTACTGCCGCTGCTGCCGCAGCAGCCGCCGCTGCTGCTACGGCCAACTGGCCAATTGGAGGGTATAACACGTTTATCCCGCTCCTGTTTATTTCCATGTTTGCAGTAGTAGCGATTTGTGTAGATGCTTCTACTATCTGCTTAGTACACAATCAATCATCAAGTTTCAGTTTGTCATTAGCACTGTTTATGTCATGCTCATGATTTATACTTGGATTAATTTAATCGAACACTTACTTATATACTCAGCAGGAACTAGCCATGTGACCTGCCGCGCCGCCAGCAGCACCTCCGCCCTTGCCGAGGAGGCAGTCTGCCTTGAAACTGTCTGTGCCGACGACGAGCTACGCCTAGGTGAAGGATTGGGAGGTGAGCACAACAAAAGTCTGGTACCCACTCAGCCAAAACTCCTTGCCGAACAGTGCCAAAATGCACTACGCGATGGTGGCTCTGAAGAAACGGCCGAATCGGCCATTCCTCCCGGGGCTGGTCCAAGGTGCTTTGGAGTTCGTGTCGATGCAACAACGTGGAAGCGGGGCAGCCCACCAAACGCCCGTTTTTGCATCCACGGGGCCTGGCCCAGCCGTATGCGGAACCAAACACGCCCCAAATGGATCTTATTTCATTGACAGTCGTTGGTACTTTACTCATTTCCATGCTCTAAATTAATGTCTATACAATTATAATAACCCAAATACACACCTGAGGATCAAAACTATATGACCACGTTTGACACTAGAAACGATATGACCACCCTAAACATCAGACGAATTCCAACTGCCTTGACTATGCCTAACGCATTTTCCAACCTTGCCCACAAACATTTATATGTATAAGGTTCCAGGACCCCATATAAACATGGTAACAACCATAGTCTTGTTGGGTGTTGGGGTCACGTTTGATTGATTGGTGAATAGTATGTTTTGAGATGCTTAGTGTGCTGCGAGTTGCTCTTGTTATGCATAGAGCAAAGCCTACTCTCAAAAAGAGAATGCAAATGGGTTGATACTTTGTAATTTACACTTTTTATTTGTGTCCGAATTCTACATATCATCCTTCATAAATTAAAATGACACAATTGGGGTTTTCCTAATATTTTTCTGTAAAAAAAACGAAAATGAGGTTTTTCTGCCTTACATAATGATGGTGTGGATCACACGTTCGCTGGGAACCCCAAGAGGAAGGTATGATGTAGCGTAGCAGCAATTTTCTCTTTATTTCAAAACCAAGGTTATCAATCCAGTAAGACTTGGAGAAGGCTCTAGCAAGGTGTCCTTCTACTCTAGCGCTTGTAGATCAACGCGGACCTGCACACAATCACAAACAAACCACTTTGCCCCAACGACACAGAGAGGTTGTCAATCTCACCGACTTGCTGAATGCAAAGAATTAAATGCACGAGTGTAAAATATTATAAATGCAAAAATGACCAGTGGACAAATGAGTATGAAAAGCTATTAGAACGGTTGTAAACAATGTACGAAAATAGGACTGGGGTCCATAGTTCACTAGTGGTGTCTCTCCAAAAGATATACACGATGGGTAAAAAAATTACAGCAAGACAATTGACAAATGATGGGCGCATAACAATGCTATCAAGACAAATATAGTTCACCATTTCATTAAATATGGGCATTACGTCAAAATACATAGACCGTTATCCAACTGCCTCTATGACTAATAATCCACCCCGGGATCGCTATCCAGCATGTCACCCGAAAGTATTAAGTTGCAAGCAACAGACAATTGCAATAAGCATAGTACATAATGTAAGCAATGAATTATAACACAAGGTAATAAATATCGTTGTTTTACCTCTAGTAGCAACAACACATTCTCGACCGTGATCGTTTCTATCATTCAAACTCAGAACAAGGAGGCATGAACCCACTATCTAGCATAAATACTCCCTCTTGGAGACACAAGCAACTACTCGGCCAAAGTAACCATAAGCATCGGAGAGCATGCAAGACCATAAATAAAACTTAACATATAGAGATGAACAAAGAGTCATGATTTCCACAATTCATCGGATCCAAGCAAACACATCATGTAGCAATACAAATAGATGACCTTGATCATGTTAGGCAGCTCACAAGATATAAACAATGGAGTACAAGGAGGAGAGACAACCATCTAGCTACTGCCATGGACCCATAGTTCCGTGGTAGACTACTCACGCATCAGTCCGGAGGCAGGCATGGTGGTGTAGATGCCTCCGATGACGATCTCCCCCTCCGGCAGGGTGCCGAGAAGAGCTTCAGAACCCTCCAGAACTAGGGTTGACGACGGCGACGGACTCGATTTCTTTCTGGATATATGCTTGGGTGTTTTTGGGTTTTCGGAGACGAGCCAATTTATAGGCGAAAGGGCGACGTCGGTGGACACCCGAGGGGTGGGGACGACCTCGGGGCGCAGGTGAGGGCCCACCGCGCCATGGGCCCGTCCCTGGCCTTGGTGGGTCCCCTGGACCTCTCCTCCGGGCAGTGTCTTCGTTCCCTCGTAAAATAAATCATGTAATTTTCCAGTTCTTTCGGAGAATATTTTCTGACTAGGATTTCTGAAACAAAAAGACAGCAGAAAACAGGAACTGACACTGGGCATCTTGTTAATAGGTTAGTCCCAGAAAATGTATAAAAATGATATTAAAACAGTATAAAAACATGTGCCATTGACATATAAATAAGCATGGAACATCAAAAATTATAGATACGCTGGAGACGTATCACATAATTAAAAATACTAAAAACTTGAAATATCGTGGGGAATCCCCTAGTAAACTTCAAAATTCATAGATATGTTTAAGATATATTACACATACACATTATCTGTCTAGATAGATTGATCGCGCTCCCAACACTCTGGTTCTTGGCCAATGCCGACACGACCTTCTCTATCTACCTGGCCAATTATGGGGCGACGCTTTTCTCGTCGTCATGCTCCGCCAGGTGGCTGCCGCTGTCTATGAGAGCAACTCCAATGCAACCCAATGCAACATTTCAACTTTGCCCGAGTCGACGTGTGATGAGAGAGTGTCAACGCATGTGTGACCAATAGTGCCCAGAAACCAGATTCCTTGTAAACAGAGCTGGTGTCATTGATTTGGATGGTGATAACTTTTTTCCTGATTAGTTTTACTTTTATAATGATTTTTTGGTTTTATGAAACCTTCGTCTCAATAGGTGTGGCTGCTTGATAATTAAGTTTTCAAGCGTCTATATTTTGGTACTCTTGCAGGAGAAACAAATAAATTTTCAGAGACAAAAAAACAATTTTGTTCATCAAAGAGGCGAGTGAAGCTCGGTGGGCTTGGTTAAAGCAAGGCCCGTGAATGCAAGGAGAAGGACGCACCGCCGAGGTGTGCGAGGCAAACAGGGGAGATCGATCTTTTGTTGCCAGGTGGCGGGGCGCAGAATCTGGTGGTCGTGGCGCGCGCGCGGCCTCGGCGTGGAGACAAGAGGCCACCCGCGAATATCTTCCCCCACCAATGGCCTCCCGCCCTCACTCACCCTATCCTCTCCCCTACCTCCGCGGCGGCCCAGCTTCTCCCGCCACGGTAACACGGTAAAACCAAACGCGCGCAGCAGTGGCACCGGCTGCCGCAGCCGCATCATGCACTGTCAATAGCTAGTTTTATGCTAGCAAACGCTCCGGCCGGCCCCTCCGTGCTGTGTCTCTTCCCTTTCTCGGCGTGTGGTGTCCATAGAGCTTCCGGTTAGTTCGTACCAGTACTTGGCTATTGTCCCCGCCGTCGTGTTCCTCTTCCTCCCCCTTCTCGTCCTCTTGATTCTTCGTCGCCTCCGCCTGCTGCTGCAGTCACGCGCCGCCGCGCAGGTACGGGCACGAGCGTCCGCTTCCTCTCTTACCTTTCTTTCTTTCCCCAGCGGCAGTTCTTGTAACTGCGTGCTCATGCAGCGCAGATAACCGAGCGGCCAGACATGACGGCGACGCCGGCGGTGATCGGGCTGAGCGCCGGCAACCGCCTCCTGAGCACGTCTTTCGGGCCGCCAAACGAGCTGCTCTCCGACAAGGTGAACAGCCACATGGCCTGCGCGACGGGGGACGCCCACGGCTGCACCTCGCTGCAGTTCGCGCCCCCGACGGCGCCCAAGCTCACCGTCGCCGCGAACAGGCTCAAGCTCTCCCCCCACGGCCGCGCGCAGGTCATGCGGGCCCTCAGGCAAAGCGCGCCCGCAGCCGCGCTCGCTCCGCCGCCCCCGCCACGTTCGACAGCGATGGAGCCCGCGCACGACGAGTTCTCGCTCGAGGCCATCATCCAGCTGCAGAGGTCCATGCTCGAGAAACAGTGGCAGCTCCCCTTTGAGGACGATTACCAGTCCGAGGAGGACGACGGCGGCAAGAGCGGGACCTCCTCAGTCGCCGTCGTGGCGCGCTCCGGCGTCTCGGCAAGGCAGAGGCGGATGAGCGGCCGGAGGCGCGGGAGGTCCAAGAACGGCGGCGCCGCCGCCGCGCACCTGAGCATCAGCCCCGAGCTGCTGCAGAGCAGGAACCGGATCTACCTCCGGGGAACCGTCAGCAAGGAGCTCCTCACGCACAAGCAGGTTGTCCACCTCTCCAAGAAGATCAAGGATGGCATCTGGCTGCAGCAGCAAAGATCAAAGTACGAACAATATACGAGCAGTCAAACTGCTCTGTCCCATAATTCAGTGATCACTATACTGTTCTCTGAAATCAAGAACCACTTCAACTCTGCATTGTGCTATCCAGTTCACACTTGTGCTTAACCTCTCAAACATCGATTCAGGCTGAAAGAGAAACTGGGGAATGAGCCGTCGTACAAGCAGATGGCGCAGTCGCTCCGGATATCGACGCCGGAGCTGCGGTCCAGGATGCGCGAGTCGTTCCTCGCGAGGGAGGTGCTAACGATGAGCAACATCCGTTTGGTCATATCCATCGCACAGAAGTATGATAAGCTGGGGGTTGAGCTGGCCGACCTGATTCAGGTAATGACATCCTGTTCATGCACATTACTATATGTTTGTTTCACTAGGACAACGAATGTACTTCAAAAGATAATATGTAACATTTTGGTAATTTGATTGGTGATGCAGGGTGGTCTGATAGGGCTACTCCGTGGGATCGAAAAGTTCGATGCATCGAGGGCTTCAGAATTTCTACTTATGTGTACTGGTGGATTCGTCAGGTAAGATCTCATAAGTACTAATCAGAGAATCGAGCATGGAAGATTTTCTGCACTCCTTATTCATTCATTAATTTGCTTGCTACCAGGGTGTTTCAAGAGCATTGGCAGAGAACTCAAAAACATTCAGGCTCCCTACTTACCTCCATGAGAGGCTGATCGCAATTCGTGGTGCAAAGTATGCGTTGGAAGACCAAGGAATTTCTCCGACAACAGAAGTAAGACAAACTACCTCCATGATTTTTCTTTTCTAATATTTGAAAAAAACGACATTCATGTTTGTATCAAGAAGTGTTTATCTTGGTTTTTGCTAGTATTGTTTGTGTTAGCATTTCAAGTTGCATTATTTGTGTGTTTTCACAATGTTGTTTTTGTTAGATCTAATGGTTTGCCATGACTTCTTTTCATTGTCCTCAGAACATTGCAGTGTCACTCAATATATCGGAAAAGAAAGTACACAATGCTACAGAGGTATTTACATCTTTAATTTGCCAGGTCTGGTTTCTCTTGTTTAGCCTACATATTTGCAGTTCTAACAGACTATTTCTTATGTTTTAAAATGCAGGCTGTCAACAAGGTTCTTTCGTTGGATCAACAGGCATTTCCCTCCATGAACGGCCTACCTGGAGATACACTCCATAGCGTAAGCTGTTATACAACCACAAATTTAATACCACCCAAATTCCTTTTCAACTTCTATATATTTCTCTGAACTAACTTTTATTTACTTTTTCCCTTGTTCTCAGTATATAGAGGATCAAAATGTCGCGAATGATCCATGGCATGGATTTGAGGAGTGGTATCTCAAGGTAACCTTATTGTTCTTGATTTGGAACAGAAACCTCATAATTTTTATCAAATAACTTAATTACTCTGCTGACACCAGGAGGAAGTCAACAAGCTTCTAAACTCGGCTCTCACAGAACGCGAGAGGGACATTATTCGGTTATATCATGGTATAGAAAACAATGTCATACATGGGAGGATATTAGCAGACAGTAAGTACTACTTCATGGAACAAGGAAGACTTTTCGGGAGTACTTATTAAGTCACAGTCAAGTCTATTTGCTCACCTGAAAACCTTCTGAAAATTGCTATACATAGTATGCATATCATCAGCACGACCATCACTGAAGCACATCGTTATTTCGGGGAGAATTTTTTTGCGTGATATTCTAATCCTGGCCTTTCAAACATCCTTCAGGTTCGGGTTGTCAAGAGAGCGGTGAGGCAAGTAGGGCTCATCGCTATGGAGAAGCTGAAGCACGCTGCGAGGAGGAAAAAACTGGACGCGCTGCTCGACGACTACTGAGCTGAGGTGTTTTTCGTGTTGAGTCGGATCGAATCCACACGCACGTAGTGGTTGTATATACTTTGAAAGAGAGAACATCAACATAGGGTACATCCTTGAAAAGGCTTCGACTGCCACTCACCTGCAGATAAACATACATGTACATTTTGTGACAATAGGCATGCAAGATCAAAGCCCCCGAGTGCCTGTGCTATCAAGGCCACATTTCCTTTGGAAGCCTTGCAAGTATTATGTATTGTGTATATAATAAATGTCTCATAGCTTGATCAAATAGAGCAATAATTTTTCCTCAATCTTTGTTCTTAAAAAAATTAACCATGCAAAAGAGTTGTTGACTAGTATACAACTTGAGTGATGACTCAGTTTAATAAGTCATGAACATGGTGATGCCAATCCGATAGTACTGACTTTGGTAAAGGCCATTACCGGTCAGACATACCCACTTTGAAACTCAACGAACAAGTTGTCATTTGTAAGTCTCAAACAATAATATATCCCATGCCATTAGACCTGAGGTCCTTAAATGATCCAAGTCGTGTATTGATTAGCTAAGGGTCTAGCAAAAGCTTCTTCGTAACTGGATATTAACAAAGTTAGATTTCACATTATCCATGAAGAAAGTTACGAGCCATATATAGTTGATCAATATGGAATTTTCCCCTCTGATTTGGAGAGATATTCCCCTCTCAGCTAATTTGATTTAGTAAGTATGGCCATGCGACTCGGTTAAGTTAAGCGAGGACTCAAACTAAGAGTTAGTCCAGCGAATCTATATCACCGGATGGAGAAGAGAGTTCAACTTATTAAAGGGATGACACGTACTCGCCCATATGAGGTGAAATAGGACAAGAAATCAAGTAGTTCTTATATCTCTCTCTAATTTTTGTATGCATATGATGTGAAATGGGACAATGTGTATGATATGAGTTCGTCCCCATTAAGCTCAACAAGAAACCCCCTCTTAATAGTGCAACATACCTATAAGACAAGAAAGTAAAAATGCTAGAAGCTCCGATACCAACACCTTTGCTCTTTTTGAATTGAGGGATCTCCTTCCACAACTCCACTTCACAAATGGGGCTAAAACCTGAGAATAAACTTGTATGTAGCATTAGTCCCCTAATCATAGTGTCAATGTCACCAAAACCACTTAAGCTAACGCTTGACCTTTCAACTTTTATGTGCCAAAAAAGGTTATGAGAGACAACTCAATAGTGAATCAAACTATAATCTAAGGCACAAGTGCCTAAAAACTATACTTTGAAGACATTTTTCAAAAGTATGTCAAAAAAGATATTTTCAAGACACTTTTTAAAAGTGGTTTAAATGATTTTTCCCTGCCCTATTTGATACAACACTTTTTATGCCTTTTAATATTTTTGGAGACACTTCTGATATATATAAAGGCACTTCTGTTTTGCCAATATGATAGTGTAGTGGATGGTAGGATAGGTAGATGATGTACAACAGTACAAGATAATTGCCGTGAGGCCAGTTTTTAGAGACGATTGTCTTGGGTTTTTTCTTCACTTTTTAAATATTTTTATTCATCATTGATGTTTCTGGACATATTTTACTATAAAATAAGTTTATTTGAGAGTACATGTTTTGACTTCGTCAGGGTCAACCTACGAGAAGGCGACCCGTGCGGGCCGCACAAGACCCTATTTTTTGGGGGTGTGTGTGTGTGTGTGGGGGGGGGGGGGGGGGGGGGGGGGGGGGGGGGGGTGGGGGGGGGGGGGGGGGGGGGGGGGGGGGGGGGG